>OY756229.1:20417495-20952495 GCA_963576875.1 Acrobasis repandana | reverse complement strand
AACCAACCAACCAACCAACCAACCAACCAACCAACCAACCAACCAACCAACCAACCAACCAACCAACCAACCAACCAACCAACCAACCAACCAACCAACCAACCAACCAACCAACCAACCAACCAACCAACCAACCAACCAACCAACCAACCAACCAACCAACCAACCAACCAACCAACCAACCAACCAACCAACCAACCAACCAACCAACCAACCAACCAACCAACCAACCAACCTTACTTCATCGTCCCACTCGCATTTACTAAGCCATAATAACCCCAAAAATTTTGATCAAAAATTGTCAAACAGATCTAAATCCAGACTAGAATTATCCTCGACATCAACAATTTCCTTAAAAACTTCCAAACTGTTAGAGCGGTTGTGCACTAATCCGAATCCGAACCATATTCAAATCAAATCCGAATCTGACTCAAATTGGCCTTCCTAGTGATTGTATGGACGCGTGTGCACTTAGTCGTAAACGGTTCAAATCCGATTCGTATTCAAACCAAGGATTCTCACTTCGGGTCGTTTTTATTTCGGATCAAAACGACTCGAATTGGCCGCCGTAGAAATTGTACGTACGGCTGTGCACCCACTCGAATTCGATTCATATTCGAATTTCGGGTGAGGTACGGGGAGGGAAGCACACGTTGCACGCCCCGCCCACTGTCCCGTCTCGCCCGATAGTGTTGCCGAAAATATAGAAATTAATGTATAATATCGACAGTGTTATTGATAATGTTTCTGCTATTGCTATAACAATCGATACTATTTATAGTTCTTCTTTGCTGGTCTGGGAGAAAAGAAAAAAGATAGAATGTACCAGCTGCTTCTCTTCCCGTGCAGATCGTAAAAGCTGATTGAGGGAATGGGCGAGAATCTGAATCATATGAATAGGCGATGCGGTTAGCAACCCATCACTATTATGATTTCCCTTTTCCACCTTCATGCCCACCATTACGCTAAAAGTGGCCTGGGCTTTACCGCCCTAGGCTCTGTCTACCCCGTTAGGAATAAAGACGTGATAGTGTGTGATAGTGATAGTATCTGAGTACTATTGATAGTTTGGTATTATAGATAATTAATGACCTTTATTTAAGTAGGTAATATTGGTTACGAACACCGGACGTTGTCACTAGAGATGGGCATATCCGGGTATTACTTTACCCACGCTTGGATATACACCCGATATTCACCGGGTAAATACCCGTATCTACCCGTTTGGTGGGTAGATTGAAATATTTATTAATAAACGAGTGCGAGACCTCTAATTATCTGTAGAAATGTATAAAAAGGTTATCTTATATATAAATAAATTAATATATCTCAAATATTAATGAAAAAGATTAAAATCACTAAATTAGCTATATTAAATCAGGCCTGTGTCGCTCCCCGTGTAGGTATAAAAATTTACCTACGCGCGGCGGCCACTGCGGGTGGTTAATTCAGTTCAGTCGGGGCTCACGTGCGAGCAGTGACGCACGCCCAAGCTTTGTTCGTCGCCTAGGTACTCCACCGATCCGGTAGTTTTAAAAATGGAGAAACATAAAAAGAAGGCTAAAAAATACATAAATGATTCTTTCGAATTTCTGATGTTTGGTTTGAGATTGACGATCTGTTTCGCTATAAGTAGGTACCTAACCCACCTACTTAGGACCTTTTCTATTCCCTAGCAAAAGAAATGGTATGTACCTACTAAGTACATCCTATAGAATTCGGTATCTACTTTAAAGACTTTGTTTTAGCTGGTTAAATATTTCGCACATGTTTTATTATATTTCATTCATTAGAGTTGTTTGTGTTTCGCTTGTCGTACTTAGACCAAGAGCCGACCGCAAAAAAGTTGTTTGTTTTTGTTATTATAATATTGAGTACCTACCTACCTGTCTATGTAGACGTGTGCAAGTCTAGCTCGTGTCATGACTACCACAGAATAGGTACTAGTACTCACGTACAGAAGGTTCAATCAGCAAAGAAATTCAAAGAAATATCTACTCAATGTGGCTAGCGATATCAATAAATATAAAAATATATAGGGACAAATCACACTGATTGAGCTAGCCCCAGAGTAAGTTTAAACTTGTGATATGAGATACTAACTCAACGATACTATATTTTATAATAAATACATATATAGATAAACACCCAAGACCCAGGACAATTTGAAAAAGGCCATTTTACAACTTGCCCTGACTGGGGATCAAACCCAGAACCTCCAGATTTGGCGGACTAGCGTGTTGACCATTACACCACGGAGGTTTAATTTAGCTCACGTCAGAACTCATCACATTTACGTTTAGATACCTAGACATCCATTGCAGGCCAATTTCAATCTTATTACTCTGGATAAACGATTTGTATAACCACTACGAGTGCGGTGGCAAATCCAGTCGGGTCTACCACCTAACACGATAGCTTTCGTTTCGTCTATGGCTTATTCGTCTACGTTGGCTGCGCATTGCCCGCGACGCGACATACGGGTTTACTACCAAACGATGATATATACATACAACTATCACGCCTTTATCCCTAATGGGGCAGACAGAGAACTTAAAGTGTTGCGGCTCTAAGAGAGCCCAGGGCCACAATACTCAAAGGCAACTTTTAGCGTGATGGTGGGCGAGAAGGTGGAAAAACAAATCAAAATAGTGATGGGTTGCTAGCCGCATCGCCTATTAACATGATTTGCATTTTCGCCCATTCCTTCGATCGGCTTCTACGATTTGCGCGGGGAGAGAAGTAGCTATGACCTCCGTGGTATAATATAAAATATAGTATCGTTAAGTTAGTATCCCACAACACAAGTTTAAACTTACTTTGGGGCTAGCTCAATCGGTGTGATTTGTCCTTACATATTTCTATTTATTTATATTTAAGTTTTATTCTTGTCTCCCAGACCAGCATGGAAGACCGATAATACGGTGCGCTAAATGGCGATAGTGGCTTCTTGTACCAGTCAACCCTAGCGCGTCGCTCGCTGAGTCTATTTTAGTCGGTTTTGTGTGTATTATGAATCGTTTGTCCAGAGTCATAAGGATAAAATTGGCTTGCAATGGATTTCTGTAGGTGTCTAAACGAAAAGATGCTGCGTTTTGACGCGAGTTAATTACACCATATTGCTAATATAACCACTGTGAATAGATATTTCTTTGATATTACTAGGTTAAAAATATATTTGCCAGCAAAAACTTTAAACTTAGACATGTCAATTTGTATGTTCTCATACAACGGGTAGATTGGGGTAAATACCCGACATGCTAATTATGGAAAATGTTATAAAAAGTTAATGAGGGATTAAAGAACTCGTCAATACAAATATCTTTTGTTCAGGGACGAACCCCGAAATCAGTAGTTTTGGACTTCAAATGAGCAGTCAAAAAAAAACCTCTCTAATGGGTAAATATATTATATGGGTGTCCATATGTTGACATCGCGTTTGATATCTGATTGCTTAGTTTAACATATAATTAGGTCTACAAATATTTGCCAGCAAAAAACGTAAACTTAGACGTGTCAATTCGTATGTTCCCATCATGGGACGTTAGCATGGGGTATTATCCTCTAGTAAAATGATTGATTGATTCTCTTCCACCACCGTTAGATGGCGCCATAGGTTTCAATTCAAAAATAAAAATAATTTATAACCATTATTTGGATAAAATAATATTCTTACTGGTTAAATATATCTTAAATGAATTACAATAACAATTTTTAAAGCATATTCAACCATTTATTTGCCAGTTTTACAAAATTCAATTACGTGTACAGAAAAGCACAATTTACCTGTTATTGTTTCATGTGAATGTTTTTGAAAAAGTTACTAGATGGCGTTGTCTACACTTTTGTGGTTGGTACCTAATATTTCTTTTTTGTGACTTTGCGCACGGTCATCTCGACGACAGTCGCATCACGCAAACGTTGCCGCTTTGTGCGCAAGAAACGGCAACATCTTGCCTAGGCTACGGCGGTTACGGCGGACGAACAATACGCCCTCGCACGAGACGTACTACCATAGGTACTTATATGTACAAGATGGTAAACTCAATTCTTTGTGTTGTATATGGTAATCCTGGTTCGTAATTGTATCTGATTATGAAAAGATTTTAATGAACAAGATACCTACCTAAATAAAAAAAACCGGCCAAGTGCGAGTTAAACTCGCCTGGAGAGGGTTCGTCTTCTGTCATGAGCAAAATCAAACTACATATTTATTTTACAATTATAACAAAAATATATTTGAGATCCTCTTAATGAGCCCTTTCATTTGATATAATTCTTCTTCTTCATCTAAGGGCGTTCCCAGTTGCATCCTCAGCTAAGCTGTTTCGGAGCCTGGGGTGCGCTTTCCCGCTTTTTCTTCTCCAAATGACAAGCATGTCAATGGTCACCCAAGGATGCCAAAGACTTTGCCAAGTGAAGAAAAAATGCCGGAACAGTTAAAATGATTTGGCTGTAATTTTACGACTGGCCGCCTGCCCGTCGTCAACCGTCTTCGAGAACGTATTTGTGCGAAAAGTTTTACAACCGGCTGCCGCCCGACGTTAACCCTCCTTGGGAATGCAAATGTAGCACGAGATGTTTGTGCTTAAGACCTTTAGTCGCCTCTTACGACATCCAGAGGAAGAGATAGAGTGGTCCTATTCTAACCCGGAACCACACGTACGTGCAAACATTTCATTTGATATAATTAATTATGACACAGTAAGGTTTGCAAAACTTTTCTTTTTCAATTTCCTAATTTGTTCCGAAAATGACCCCCTTATTTTAAAAAAAATATTTATTTCCTTTGCACATACCTATGTGTTTGGTTGGGTCATAGGATTACACCATCCTACCAAATTTCACCTGATTCGGTCCAAATTGGCTGTGATAGATGGACGGACAGACAGACAGACAGACAGACGCACGAGTGACCCTATAAGGGTTCCATTTTTTCATTTTTTGTACGGAACCCTAACAACATAAAACATTAAAATGTGTCATTATTAGTAACTAAACTACCAGCCTACCTTACCCACTCATCCTCCTCCATTATACAGGGTTTAACAAAATATACTGAAACTATTTCAAGGGTGGATTCAGTCCATGATACTGAACAACTTTCCCCAAGGGACAGGGGTACAACGTGTAACAAAAACGGGGTATCAACCTATTGAGATATTATGTACTTACATACTATCAATCCGAAGCGCGGGGCCCGTAGCAAATTCTACCTAAAAGGCCCCTGATCTGAATGGGGAGCTCGGTGGCAGCGACGGCCTAAACCATTGCGAGGCTCCGGGCTTGAGTTTTTTGTTGCGAGGCCTTGTACAGCCCGTTATTTCTGGCGACGACGGGACGGGACGAATATAATGAATAAAAATAAATCAGCTCGGGTTGTTGCGCGAGGCCCCTGCAAGAGCGAGGCCCTGGGCGATTACCCTGCTCGCCACCCCGTTAGACCACTACTGCTGAAGCAATAAAATGGCAGTCAACAAGCTACGTATCTGCCTTTGGGCAACTTGAAGTTGACAACATTGTTGCCCATTTACGATAAAACAAAAAAAAGAACGATCTAGGTGAGCGGATTTGAGAACGCGGGGCCCCTTTTTTAGCGCGGGGCCCGTAGCAATTGCTACTCTTGCTATATGGCACTGAGTAACGTACTAACCAATTTGAACAACTTTTAGTATGGGACCATGACTGAAATCGCAAAAAAAAACAATTTCAGCTCCATACAAATTTAAATAAAATGTATGGAGCTGAAGATTTTTTTTTGCGATTTCTGGGATGGTCCCATAGTAAAAGTTGTTCACATTGGTTAGTACGTTAACTCCCTTTCAGATTAATACCCCCTTTTTGTTACACGTTGTAGGTCCTATAACGAAATTTGAAAAATAATTTTTGGTCCCCCATATAAATTGGCCGATCAGCTGATCCGAGTTTGTATAGAAAGTCAAAAAATATTTTTCATATTTTGATATGACGTGTTCCTTAGGGAAATTTGTTCAGTAGGATGGACTGAATTCACCCTTAAATATATAATAGTTCCAGTATATTTCCTTAGACGTTATATATAATGAAATAAACGGGCAAGTGCGAGTCGAACTCGTACATGAAGGGTTCCGTACCACCATACAATGTTTTAAAACGCTGTAGAAACACGTTTCTTGTATGACGACCCTCTTTAATTTTTAACTTTATTTTATTTTTAGTATTTGTTGTTATTGTGGTCATAGTAATACATAATTGGTGAACATTTCAAGTATCTAGTTAATGCTATTATAAAGATCAAGTTAAAAACGCTAAAAAAACACGTTTCTTGTATGACGACCCCCTTTAATTTTTAACTATTTTTTATTTTTAGTATTTGTTGTTTTAGCCGCCACAGTAATACGAGTACATAATCGGTGAGTGTCTAGCTATTACGGTTCAAGAAATATAACCCTGTGACTGACGGACAGACAGACAGACGGACACACAGACGGACAGACGGACAGACGGACAGACGGACAGACAGCGGAGTCACAGTAATAGGGTCCCGTTTGCACCCTTTGGGTACGGAACACTAAAAAATGCTAAAAAAAATTCACCACGGCTGAGAATCTTACTTTGAATCAAGCAATCGCTACAGAAGTCACCTTATCTGCTGGTCCAATGAGCATATGACGTAAACGACCAATTGAGCATTCTATTTTTTAGAAGCCCTGTAAATGTTTGCATGAAAAACAGGCGACATTTAAAATATGCATATATTAAGGCCCATTTACACGATGCAAGTTTCTTGCCTGTTGCATACAATTAAATTGAAGCAATAGAAAACTTGCATGGTCTAAACAGAACGTCAGCCATACAAATCATTTATTGCTTCAATAAAATTGTATGCAACAGGCAAGAAACTTGCACTGTGTAAATGGGCCTTTATAGTTGGGATATATTACAAATATTGCGTTATTTACGTGAATAAAATTTGTTGTAAATGTAATACTTAGTAAAATACACGTTTTATCGTAAAAATAAAAGCGACAAATATAAAACATAAACGCTATCTATTGTCGGTGAGGCTCCTAGCGGACCGAATCGAACCATTTTATGCAGTGACGAATGTCTGAGAATTTATTAAGTCACTGAATAAAAGTTTAAAATGGGTATGTCTTCTAAAATATTTTGTCCAAGATCTTTCTTTGCCTAGCCTAACCATATGTTTTTTTCTCGAAAACGCCATCTAGTGACGGTTTTTAACACTTTCTATTAAATAAATACAGGGATTTGCTAGTCGCGTGTGCTGCGATCTTTTTCTGTTTTCATGTTGCCTCTGCATTCGTCTACCTACGGACCCTCCAATAGCTAGTATGACGTTGGGTATCTGTTACGTTAGTAATTATATTATCTTTGATTGGGGTAAATAAATAATAAGTATTATAATAGTGCCAGCAACTGACGGCGGTTAAATGCAGGACACATAGTGAATGCGGCCTCTCTAATCAAAGTCTGGTGGTGCACTAACGAAATCGGTGGCCTCGAAATTCACGAATTCGATTCGGATTCGGCTGCAGTGCACAGACGCTACTCAAGAATTTTCCGCCCGAATTTTTCTCGTTTTGGATTTGATTTGAATATGGTTCGGATTCGGATTAGTGCACAACCGGTCTTAGACTGTCATTTTCGTAAATAAAAATTTGCAGAAGCTAGTTTAACTAAAGATTTGACTTTGCGACAATGTTGCAAAGTCAAATCTATACTAGCGGGCAAATAAATAAACTAAATTATGTGAATTGTTATTTGTATTAGAGCTTGTTGTTGATATTAAGGTTGATTTGGCACTGACTGGGAATATTTTAAATGAGACAAGTGTGGTTATGAGCAAGTGTGTAATGCGACTGGTTTACTGACTAAAGGATGACAATTTAAATAGGCCTATTGCGTACGGTACATATCTTAAACAAACAACTAGATTTCAATACAACATACCGCCCACCAAAAGGACTGCAAGTCATTTTCCAAACAACAAAGTTCACTAATGTAAAAAAAAATATTAAGAGTATACAATGCAAATCAACTTTGAATTATATTTATGTCTAAGTATTTGAAAACTAAAAACATGCAATACAACTACTTGTAAGACAAACTACGTTTGTACTAGAATTAATGACACTAATACTGAATGCGAAAATTAAGAAGAATCAATTGGTAAGGCACACAGTTTCGTAATAGTTCTTTTAGTAATAGTGCTTCCACTTTTCACTGAGTATACCCTTGTGTATCCATCTTCTCCGGGATGTTTGTCAATGATTCTTCCTAATGACCATTTTCCAAGGGGTAAGTTATCAGTTTTAATGAGTACAATGTCTCCAATCTTAAATTCATCTTCCCTTTTTTGCCATTTAGGACGTTGCTGAAGCCGACTCAAATATTCATCTTGCCAACGTCGCCAAAAGTCGTTCGTGAGTTTTTGTGTGTAATGCCAACGTGACAAGGTATGTATTTTAACGTTTTTCAGATCAGGAGATGGTACAACGGTAGGGGATTCTCCAATTAAGAAATGGCCTGGAGTAAGTGGTTCTACATTTTCTGGGTCAATACTATCCACGGGACATAGCATAGCATATGGACGTGAATTTAGGCAAGCTTCCACTTGGCATAAGATTGTGGTCATTTCTTCATATGTTAGGTTGCAAGTCAAGATTCTTTTCAGGTGGTATTTTATGGATTTTACTCCAGCCTCCCATAGACCTCCGAAATTTGGGCTATAGACCGGTATGAAATGCCATTGTGTGCCTTCTGTAACTAAATTTTTTGCAATTTCTCGAGTGGACTGTATGATTGCTTCGTTCAAGGCATCTTTTAGCTCCTTACTGGCACCAACAAAATTACGACCTTGGTCGCTCCAAATATGACTACATTTTCCTCTGCGAGCAACAAAACGTCGAAAAGCCCCAATGAATGCCTCCGAAGTAAGGTCACTGACGAGTTCTATGTGAATGGCCTTAGTGGACATGCAGATGAATATTGCTACATAAGCTTTCATAGTTCTGTTTCCTCTACCTTTTGACATCAAAATTGAAAAGGGTCCTGCAAAATCTACACCGCAATGTAGAAACGGTCTAGACGGAGTCACCCGTTGCTCAATCAAGTCTCCCATTATCTGCGTTTTAGTCTTTGCCCTTAGTTTCATACACAGCAGTCACTTGTGAATATGTTTTCTGACTATTGACTTTGCTCGTATGATCCAATACTTGTTTCTAATGTAACCCAGCATTAGCTCTATGCCACCATGCAGCGTTTTGATATGTGCAGTGCATCAGCAACTATTAACTTTGTTAAGGCATTTTTGTTTCCTAGGATTACTGGATGTTTCTGATCATTCGACAAGTTTGCATGCCTGAGGCGACCGCCCACCCTGAGGATATGATGATCATCTAAATATGGATTAAGGGCTCGTATCAAACTTCCTTTTTTAACTTGTTTGTTTAGCTTCAGTCTTTCTATCTCTTCTTTATATTCTTCTTCTTGTATTATTTTTACGCAAATATTCAAAGATTTTTGTAATTCTACTGTTGTTATTTCTTTTATATCATTCAAATCTTTCTTGTAATTTAAAAATCTTCTACAGTAAGTAATACATTTAACTAACTCGGTTATGCTATCAAATTGTTCAAATTGTAAAATAATTTTGTTTTCATTTTCTTTCAGGTTTTCGACATTAAGGTAAGTATCCACTTTCATGCTTTTCATTTCCATTTCTGTTGTAACTATGTCCTCTTCCTTAAATACTATTTCTGTTTCAGATAACCAACTGGGTCCTGACCACCACAATTCACAATCCATCAGTTCCGAGAGCAAAACTCCTCTAGAAGCTAAGTCGGAGGGATTTTCATGTGATTGTACGTGATGCCAGTGTCTGTTGTTGAGGTTGTCCAAAATTTCAACTACACGATTTGCCACAAAAGGCTTCCAACGGTTTGGTTCCCCACATAACCATGCTAAGACAATCTGAGCGTCGGTCCAGGCATACATCTGTGATGTTGGAATCCTCATGGCTTCTCCAATTTGCTTCATAAGTCGGGATAAAAGCAGGGCACCGCAAAGTTCTAATCTTGGCAATGATATTGTTTTCAGAGGTGCTACTTTAGTTCTAGCGGCTATAAGTCTTATTTTGATTTTACCGTCTTTGGTTTTAATTCTAGAATACACAACGGCTGCATAAGCACGCATAGAAGCATCACAGAAGCCGTGAATCTCGATGTGATCTTTGTCAGCACTGTAAGTACCAAACCATCTATCAATTTGAATTTTGTTTACATTAGAAAAGTCGGATCTAATTTGTTTCCACTCATCAGCTAAAGGTTTGCTAATTTCATCGTCCCAATTCACCCTTTCAAGCCACAATTTTTGTACTAATATCTTTGCGTTGACAATGCTAGGTGCAACCCAACCAAGTGGATCGAATAGCTTTTGTAGGTCGGATAGGATGCCACGTTTTGTAATAGATTCCGTTAGTTCAGGAAGTGTCAATTTGTATTCGAATGTATCAGTGCCCAGATTCCATGTGATACCCAATGTTTTTATTGTTCCATTTAGATTGAGATCTACATGTGCATTTGTTGATCGTTTCTTTTCATCAATGACCTTCATAAACTGAATATTATTGGAAGACCATTTAGTTAATTCAAAACCACCTTTTTGCAATATCTCCGTGACATCTCTAGCCAGCGTTATTGCCTCTTCAACCGTGTCTGCGCCTGAGAGCATATCATCCATAAAGAAATCTTCGTGTATTGTTTTAATAGCAAGTGCCTTATCATTACCTTCATCATTGGCTACCCTCTGTAGTGTTTTAACCGCCAGATAAGGTGCTGAGGCTGTACCAAAACTAACCCTGACAAGTCGGTATTCTTCTAGTTCTTCAACATTACCTGATCTCCAGAGAACTCTTTGGTAGTCAGAGTCATCTTTGGTGACCAACACTTGGAAATACATTTTTTGGACGTCAGCAACAAAACAAACGGATTTCATTCGCCATCGTATCAAAAGATTTCTCAAATCTTCTTGCAGTTGAGGCCCAACATAGAGTTCATCGTTCAAGGAAACGTTATTGACTCCCTTACAAGATGCATCAAATACAATGCGAGTTTTAGAAGACTCTTTATCATTGCGGACAACGGCGTGATGTGGTAAGTAGACACATTTTTTCTTTTCTTTTTCTTTTTCAGGTATTTTTTCCATATATCCCTTTTCTATGTATTCATTAAAAACCTTCGTATATTCTGTTTTCAGGTCTGGTGTCTTCTTAAATTTCCTTTCTAGGTGCATAAATCTTTGTGCTGCGATATCTCTTGTTCTCCCTTCTGGAGATTTTGGATCGTTAGTTTTAAAGGGTAATGTAACGATATATCTACCTTCTTCATTTCTCGTTGTTGACCTTTCATAAATTTCTTCACAAACTTTTTCGTCTTTTGTTAAGTGTCTCTTTGTTTCTGTATCTATTTCCCATAGTGTTTTCAACATGTCTTCGACATCAACCTGTTGATGCGTTACAATGAATGTGTTTCTCTGAGGTTTTGTATCGCTGTCTCCAAGCAAGATCCATCCTAGACTTGTATTCTGAGCAATAGGTGTGCCAAGGAGACCTTTAACAAGACCTTCCTGAATTATTTGAACATATTCCTTGACACCTAATAACAGATCTATGGATCCAGGAGTATGATTATCAGGATCAGCTAGGTTGAGTCCTTTGATGTGAGACCATGTTTTTGGATTTATTGTTTCGGCGGGTATTCTTGTGGTCAGTTGCTTGGACATCACATAGGCTTTGATTGGCATACTAAATTTGGTGTCCCATTGTGATCTTATATTAAGCTGCACCACATGTTTGAACGTCGTTCTTGTACCACCTACCCCCGTAGCACTTCCTTTAACAGGTTGTCTTTCGAGCTTTAGAAGTTGAGCCGCTTTCTCGCTTATAAATGCTGCTTCGGAACCTGGATCTACTAACGCGCGCAGAGGCACAGTGTATCCTTGCTCGCTCATTGCTTGTACGACTGCCGTCGCTAGTAGCGCTGTATTCTGCTTAGCACTGAGATGTGACGCTATCATTGTGTTAACTTCTACTTGTTCCTCTTCTACCACATGTGTTGAAACCGACGGTTGTAAGGTATTCGGTTTTGCCGTAGGTTCTTCCACTTTGTTGGCATGTAGCAGAGAATGATGACGTCTTCGGCATATTCTACAGGACATAGGTAACTTGCATTTTAACGCTGAATGACCTGGTACTAAGCAGTTGAAACATAGACTATTTGTTTTGACAAATTCACTTCGCTCTGTTGGTTCCATCTTGATAAATTCCTTGCAGTGACACAGAGTATGATTGTCGTTGCACATAACACAGACCTTGTTTTTTGTAATTGGTGCGGCAGCGGCAGTGTGAAAAGATCTTTCCTTGACAGCTTTAATTTCACGTGTACTATTGTTTGTAATTAACTCCAAGGTGCGAAACCTTGACTCTAGAAATTTCTTGAAGTCCAACCAAGTAGGTAAATTATCAGCATCATCTTTGTATGCGTGTTCTTCCCAGCTTTTGTGCGTCTCTGGGTCCAACTTCTGCACCAGAAGGTAAATAATTATAGGATCCCATGAGCCAGTGTTGACTTCCAAGTTTTTTAGGTTATTTAAACATTCAGTGGTTGTATCAACTAATAGTTTCAATTGAACAGCTGATGGAGCATTAATTTTTTTAAGATTGAATAATCTTTTCATAGTACAATTCAAAATTAAACGTTTGTTGCCATACCTTGTTTTCAAAATATTCCATGCATGTAAATAGTTACAAGACGTCACTTGCACGTGTTTCAAAAGTGATTCGGCTTCTCCCTTGATACTAGACTTCAAATAATGCATTTTTTGTACGTCACTCAGCGATGTGTTATTATGTACTAACGAAAAAAACAAGTCTTGAAACGCTGGCCAGTCTTCATAATTGCCCCCAAAAGTCGGTAACTGAATTTTGGGTAAATGCACAACACTTTGCGTAACATTCATGTTTGTATTCGCAGAACTGGACTCCGTAGCTAAGTGTGACGTAGGCTGTGTAATCATGTCCTTAAGATCACCCTGAAGCACGTTATATAAATCTTCATATATAAAATAATCTTCGTTTAAAAAATAAGGTATGGTACCCTTTTGTTCTTTCGGTGTAATTTTGACTAATTGTTGATGAGCTTCCTTAAAAGTTTTCCAGTATTCGTCTATAATTAATATACGCGCTTCTATATAACCTTTAGTTAAACTAGTTTTCGGACATTTCTTCAAGTTAATTTGTGTTTTTCTAAATAAGTTAGCCGTATCTTCTAACAAAGAGAGAAGTTGCATTTGTTTCTGAGTAGCAGCCATTTTTTACGTTCACTATTTGTATCACTATATTTGTAGATATTTTCACTCACTAAATTGTCCAAAATAATGTTTAATTGTCTTGATTTCACTTCCAAATACGCAGGGAATAAATTGTTCGTAATAATCTTCAATAACTCGATAGACAACTTCGTGCAAAATAGGTAAGTAAATATCACTGTTCTGGCGTAAACATCTTTTGTTCGCTTATCTCTGGAATGCGTTCTCGGAGCTCAGCCGGCTGACCGTAGGCAGCGGTAGTATGCGGCTCGATTTGCGACCATATGTTGTTGATATTAAGGTTGATTTGGCACTGACTGGGAATATTTTAAATGAGACAAGTGTGGTTATGAGCAAGTGTGTAATGCGACTGGTTTACTGACTAAAAGATGACAATTTAAATAGGCCTATTGCGTACGGTACATATCTTAAACGAACAACTAGATTTCAATACAACAGAGCTATTTTTGTTAGGCGTATTATTTGTAGTTTGAATGGACAAGGAATTTTTATTTAAATTAGATTTTTTTGTTGATGGTTTTGATATCTAAATGATTGATTTCCATGATTTGATAAGTTTTGATTGTATTTTGATTGATTATTATCCTGTTTTCTACGCGAAGATTCCAACGTAGTAAACTTAGTTTCTAGGAAGTCCAAAAAATCTTTTCACACAGGTAATTCTCGCGGATTAGTCACAGATTCCATGTAATCGTTATACGTGTCGTTGCTTAATTTCTGTGACCCCTTACTCGTCCATATCTGTTAAAATATGGACGAGTAAGGGGTCCCAGGTTTTGATATCTACCCCTAAATTCTTGATGGCGTTCAAACATTCCAGTGTCGTATCATGAATGCGTTTGATATGATTCAAAGACTGTTGCTGAGCTACTGGGATGTTCATTAAAATATTAACATGCGAGTTGAAGATGCTATTAATATTATTGTAACGATGATTTAATATGTCCCAACAAATGGATTATTATCGGAACTGATCTGGAGATGTTGGATTAGCCTCTCGGCTTCGCCTTTAACTTTTCCTTTTAAGTACTGCATCTTGCGCGCGTTGGGGATAGCGGGGTTGTTGTTGATCGGACTCCGGACGGATCCTCTGTAAAAAGGACCTTGAAAGAGTCCCACTGATTGTATTGGCCTCTAAATTCTGGAATGTCCAGCTTCGGGGTGGAATTTTCCCTGTGAGCTACTGAGCACAACTTGCTGTTTATGTCTCTCTTTAATTTATTGAATATTTCTTCATGCCTTGTAAATGAAACTTCATACGTTGGGTTGTCTTCATTTAACTCGGCGTCGATGTCCCAGTGCAGGATGTCGATTGCGGACCATCTTGATTGAAGTATCGTCAACAACGAGATCTATGTACTTACGTACTAGAGAAGACGCCACATACAACACTAGGGTTCTATTCATCATAGGCTATCACTGTTCACCTCACATTAGTCACTCGCTAGCAATACGCGCATAATACACTCCACGATTCATTAAAGAAAACACTGTCAACTTAGTCAAAAATGCCTTGGTGTGTGTTGAGATACTGCACTAGTAATTCAAAGAATAAAGCAAAATATAAAGGAATAACTTTCCATCGGTAAGTAACTAGATTTCATTGATTGAAAATTAAATACGGACTGCCAAATTTCGGCTGCCATAATGTATGAAGTGAGTGAATGATCTGTCAACCGATTGAATAATTCGTCATAGACTAACAAAACAGAAGTGAAATGTAGACATCATAAATATGCCTACATTTCACTTTCTTCATGGATGCATCGAAAAACTATTTGTTTGCTACTCGGTTATTAATGTTTGTAAAACGTTTAAAAATGTTTATATTTATAATTTTTATCTACATATGCTATAAATGCTTTACAAAAGTTTCCTAAAATCCTATAAATCCTTTATAAAATTAAGTCACATCTCGTAACGTCTCACTAGAACCTCCGAGGGCTCAAAAGTTTTGTATGTGGGGGCTGTACCCCTACATTCTGTTACAAAAACCTACAAAATTTCTGAGCCCTTTGAGGTGCCCCGCGCAACTTGAAACTACTATCAGATTTTGGATCCAAGATGGCTGCTTACACATTTTTGATGTTTTATTATGTTTGTCCCTATAATTCTGTTTCCTCGTAACTACTACACGGCTAAATAGATTTTGATAAATTATATGTGGTTAGATTCATCTTAATCACTTGAGTGTCATAGCACAGAATAAATACCAGTAGTAGTCATAGGCTATATTAAAATTTTTGGAAAGTATAATGGCGGATTTTTGGCGCCCAATTGCGCAGCATACGTGTATGATTATATAATACATTAAATACATAGATAGCTAACAAAGAAAAAAAACTAATAGGTATACAAGTACAAGAAATCACTTTCTTCTAGTGCAAAACATTATGTAAAGAATTTAAGTAAGAATAATAAAAGGTTACCAATGAAACAGATATGTGCAGTTTAACTTTTACCTTTATAAATATGATAAGAAAAAAAAACAAAGAAAAAACACATTAAGAATGTAGCCGCCTCCCCTTCCGTGAAGATCGTAAAAGCTAGTCGTGGGTCTACAATCTAAAAATCTATATAACCATACAACCATTCATACACCCATCCGTACATCCAACCATACTTACCAACATTCGCGTTTGTTAAAATATATGTAGGATTTAATTTGAACCACGTACTCGTAGGTAGGTAAAAATATATTGACCTTTCTGTACTACCTACTCTCGTGTTTAGTCTATGAGAATGAAGAATGAATGAATAATCGAATCTGGGACATGGCCGTGTAGGAAGACGCCGAGTCTATATATTCATGTCGATGATCGTCAACGTATCTTCGAATTCCCACTTTTCTTGGATGTTGTGAAGGTCAATGTTTCTGACTGTGCGCATGAAGGCCTTGAAGTTCACTGATTGTTTTTTTAACATCTCGTCGAGTTTGCTGCTGGAGCCTCGATCGGACAACGTCTTGACAACTTGTTGAAGTTCTGGTTCCGATGCGTCACTACTTGGTAAGTGAAGTTGGGCTGGTTGTGCTGGTTGATCTATCGATCCTGTTGCCAGGGCTTGATCCTTGGAAGTCGAAGGTTGCTAGTTTGCTGATAAATCCTGATATTCTAATTCGAAAGTGTTTTTAGGGTCTTGTAGTATTTCTATACTATTTCTTGCAATGCCATAGTGATTCTCCGTAAAATAAGGATGACTCTTGCTTTCTTCCGTAGAAATTCGATCATGATTATACTCGTATTCCTCCCAGTATTTCTCCAAGGTTTCTAAGCGTCTTTTATAATAATCTAAAGTTTTCCTATCCCTACTATCTTTCTTGTAGTTAGTATACAACTTAACCATACTATCAAAAATGATATCCTGAGATTCAAATAGGTTGAGCATCTTGGTAAATAAGCTGAGAAACAAAAAAAAAAAAAAAACCGAATATAAAAAAAAGAAAGATCTTACTTGATCTGATCTTGGTCTGATGCTAATGATTCGCCCTGTGCGCCCTGGTAGTACAAGACGGTCTTGATAGACCTGTCTGTCTTGGTAACACAAGTACTGCTGCAGGTTGTGCGTGAACTTGTTTCCACGCAAAATCTTGGTAATCGATATGGATTTGTAATATCCACAACGTGGTTGCACAGACGAAACACGTGGCACTGTTTCACTAAAACACGCGTCAAGGTCCCGCCTGTTTTAAGCTCGAAGGACCAATGTTCGGGTTTGAACCGAAATTAAGAGTTCTGATCAAATTAAAGTCACTGATAAACTGATAAAACTGAGATATATTCTTATTTACCAATTTATGTAAACGGACAATATATACAGAGAATACATAAACAAAAAGTTGTACAAAGGCACTACTTATCTCAAAAGAGATCTCTTCCAGTAGGCCCGTGAGAGGAGATGTTCATATATGAAAGGCATACCGGCGTGTTCGTTAAATAAAGGAAGAAAAAATTAGCATACTATGAAACTACAGATAAACATACATATACATATGTTACATACATACTTAAATAAATACATATGCCTATTTAGAAATGAATATACTTAATATATAATATATAAACTACAACTATAATGATTCCGATAAATAATAATCTTTTACTCGTCTTTTAAACACAGAGATCGATTTAGATTCGCGTATAGAAGGTGGTAATGAGTTCCATAGTCTGACCGCATGTACCGAGAAGGAGTAGGAAAAGGTAGTGGTGCTGTGTGAATTAACTTGATGTAAAATGTAATACAAGTCGCGTGGCACGCTTGCTGGCCGTAAGTAGCAGACTGACAATTTTATAACAATGAGGCGAAATTGTGCAAATGCTGACCTATCAAATACTGTACGGTGCTATGCTCGTACAGGACCCTATTACTGATACTCCGCTGTCTGTCCGTCTGTCACAGGGCTCTATCTCTTGAACCGTAATAGCTAGACACTTAAAATTTTTACCGATTATGTATTACTGTAGCCGCTATAAAAAAAAATACTAAAAATAAAAAAAGTTGAAAATTAAAGGGGGTTGTCATACAAAAAATGTGTTTTTTTCAGCGTTTTTAACTAGATTTTAATAATAGCATTAACTAGATACTTGAAATTTTCACAGATTATGTACTACTATGATCGCTTTAACAACAAATACAAAAAAAAGAAAAAAATAAAAATTTAAAGGGGTCGTCATACAAAAACGTGTTTTTTTCAGGGTTTTTAACTCGATCTTTATAATAGCATTAACTAGATACTTTAAATTTTCATCGATTATGTATAACTATAACTACTATAATAAAAAATACTAAAAATAAGATAAAGTTCAAAATTAAAGGGGGTCGTCATACAAGAAACGTGTTTCTTCAGCGTTTTAAAACATTGTACAGTGGTACGGAACCCTTTATGTACGAGTCCAACTCGCACTTGCCCGTTTATTAATAAATAAATAAAGACAATTATTCTAATTTTATGCTTTTACATTTTTGCCATTGGAAGAAAAATAAAAGTCAAGAAATAAAACTATAGAATAGACAATGTTTTTGGGGTTTCCTACCCAAAGGGTGCAAACGGGACCCTATTTACTAAGACTCCGCTGTCTGTCCGTCTGTCTGTCCGTCTGTCACAGGGCTCTATCTCTTGAACCGTAATAGCTAGACACTTGAAATTTTCACCGATTATGTATTACTGTGGCCGCTATAATAACAAATACTAAAAATAAAAAAAGTTAAAAATTAAAAGGGGTCGTCATACAAGAAACGTGTTTTTTTCAGTGTTTTTAACTCGCCCTTTATAATGGCATTAACTTGAAAGTTTCACCGATTATGTATTACTATGACCACTATAACAACAAATACTAAAGATAAGATAAAGTTAAAAAATAAAGGGGGTCTTCATACAAGAAATTCTTCAGTGTTTTAAAACATTGTACGGTGGTACGGAACCCTTCATGTACGAGTCCGACTCGCACTTGACCATTTATTTTTCATGTCATTATTCGCTTTATTCGCACAAAGTATGTTTTTTATGACCATTTTATATTTTCTTCTCATCTCAGTATACAACCACATTGTATAATTTGCCAAAACAAAAAATAAATGCCAGCTTAAATTATAACAAAGTTTACATTATAACAAAGGTTATAACTGATTATTAAGCTACCATTTCAACTTAAAATGATCCTTCACTCAATCTGCCAACCTGTTACTTTTGGTCGGTACAATGATTCAATAACCAGTCAATTGTAGGCTATGTAAGCAAAGTTGACTTGTACCCACTAACGTATAAAGAATGTTCAACGGCCAAGTCACACAACATTAACTATAATAGTTAAGAAATCGCAGTAAGGAACCTTAGACTTGGCACGACTTTGTCTAGATTTCATTACTTTTTAGAGATAAACAAGCAGCTCCATCGAGACTTGGCTAGTTTTTTACAGAATGTTTTTGGTGGGATTGTATATAAAGGAACAGGGCAAATGTTCGGTCATCTACTACGACACGATGTGATTTTTGAAACAATAATGTAATTGAAATAAAATAGAAGAAAAAAGAGGAGTAGGTAAACCCAGAAGAAGATTATTTGATCATTTGTAAGCGAAGTACATAAGACCACATTATACATTTAAAAGAAAAATTTAATGTGGCAACATATTATGAGGTTCAGAACTTAGCAGAAGAAAGAGATACATAGGAAGCACTCCGTCGACAAGAGCCCGGCTCTTAAATACAAGAAGAAGGATACATAAAACAGATAGACATAATAACAAATTCAAATTTTAATTAATCTGTAGCGGGGTATTTGACCAAAACAAAGTTTATTATGATCGTTCCGAATACAATCAGTTTAGCTTTGTAAATACATAGTCGGGTTTAACTAATACAAGTTATCTAGACTAGTGCAAACAGGTGGCCAATACACTCACGCGTATGTTCGTACATAATTGATGTGCCATTAGTGTTCAAAGGTGGCAATCGATATCCAGTGTCGCTGATGGCGCGGCGCCACGTCATGCAGGGAGGCGACACCCGCCGCCGCCAGCCACGGCTCATAGCGCCCGCGGCGGACCCCGCACTCGCACTCATGTCACTTCATTTGTTTACATACTACTTGGTGTTTACACGTTATATTTAGGGAATTAGTCGGTTGCGTGAGTAGTAACTACTATATTGGAAAAAAGTTGCTCATTGATTTAAGTGTACCTAGTGTCAAGGACGGCAACAAAAAGGTGAACTCGAAATGACTTCTATTTTGACAGCCCTACTGACCACACGAATCGGTTTTGTCGTGCGTTTCTTTAAAATATAAAGTTTCAGCCGTGCCAAAAATGGAGGATATCGGTCTGAGCGAGCCAGTTCTAGTGCAGACTCTACGCGCTCACCGCAGCGAGGTGACGTGTGCGGACACCGACGCGACGGGCGCGCGGCTCGCGACCGGCGCCGGTGACCGCACGCTACGTCTGTGGCGCTGGGCGCCGGAGCAGGGCTGGGACGAAAGCGCCGTTGTCAAGAACGCACATCGCTACGGCGTGACGTGCACTCGCTGGTCTCCACACGGCGCGCTCGTCTGCTCAAGCGGTGTGGACGGCGTGGCGCGCGTGTGGTGCGGGCGCTCGCTGGCGGCGCGCCGCGTGCTGCTGTCGCCAGCCGCCGTGGCGGCGCGCGCGCTGTGCTGGGCGGGCGGCGGGCGGCTGCTGGTCGGACACGACGATGGCTCGCTGTGCGTGTGGCACGTACCTCGCGCCACACTCCTCGCGCGTCACGTCGCCCACGAGGGATCGCTGCAGGCGGTGACGGTCACGGCGCGGCACACGTTACTTCTGACCGCTTGCACTGAAGGCGTTTTAAAAGTTTTCAATTTCAATGGTGATTATTATTGTACCGACTTATTCACTCATTTTGACAACCTCCGTGGCGTAATAATTAACACGCTAGACCGCTAATCCGGAGGTTCTAGGTTCGATACCCAGCCAGGGCAAGTTGGAAAATGGCCTTTTTCAAATTGTCCTGGGTCTTGGGTGTTTATTTATATATGTATATCATAAATATAATATGGTTGAGTTAGTATCCCATAACACAAATTTAAAACTTACTTTGCGGCTTGCTTAATCAGTGTGATTTGTCTTTAAATATTTGTATATATGTATTTATTTATTTATTCGTATATCTGATGGATTGGTCCAGTAGTAAATTTAATTTTTTTTTCAGATGTGTGCAACGCTGGCGTAGAAATTGTGTCCGCCCCGATTCCGCTGACGTGGATCGACAGCGCGCACGATCTCGGCGTTCTATGCGCAGACGGCACGGAAGACGGATGTGCGGCGGCGACGGGCGGACACGACGCGCTCGTGCGGGTGTGGGGTGCGGCGGGCGCGGGGCGCGGGCTGCAAGAGCAGTGTGTGCTGGCGGGACACTCGGCAGCGGTCAGTGTTCTGCGGTGGAATTTGCTTTGCGTGGGTGACATGACTGTAACTGGTGTGTGTGTAGGTGACGGCCCTGCGCTGGGCGCGCGGCGGCGCGCTGCTGGCATCGGCGTCGCTGGACCGCTCGGCGCGGCTGTGGCTGCCGGCCACCGGCGCGTGCCTGCACGTGCTGCACGCGCACCCAAGGTACCTCACGTGCGTCGCGCTCGACTCCCAACTGCGGTACCTCATCACGGGTCAGTACATAATCACGATGGGCTCAGTATTGAACACCTCCAACACGCGGGACCACATGCTACCCGAGTCCTTTCCATGCTCTACTCGTTGTGCGTGAGTCACTCTTACCTGCCGACAGACTATGAAAACAGTTGTTGCGCCTGTAGTGAAAAATAAAACCGGACAAAAGTAACATTAGTTCAAACCTTAATTCTTCCCTTTCTTGATTACGCAGATGTTGGTTATTGTGACCTTACGCAAGTTCTCCTTAACAAATTGGACCGATTGGCCAATAACTGCATCATATTTATTTTTAATATTCGTAATTTTAATCACATCTCTTCATTTTGCGCTCAGTCGCTAAACGAGCGGTACATAAATTTTTCCTTCAGCAGTCCTAGTCCCAGTCATCCTGATTATATTTACTAGTATTTATATTTCTGTATATCTATTGTATTTTATGCATATTAGTATATATGTATAGTTATTATATGTTTAAAAGTATATTTGTGTATAAGTATATGTTACGCCAGCCACACATATTTTCTGCTTGGTTTAATGGTTGACCGGGAGAGAATGCCATATGGGATTAGGTCCGCCACTTGTACGTTTATTTAATTGTGCAATAAAGATTAAATAAATAAATAGTGTAAGTAAGGTGTAACCAGTGTCCGGACGAACTGTAAGTACTTTCAACTTGTAAAATATTTCAAGAAAACGTGAAGAGACGGAAAATAGATGTTTACGACGACGTAGCTGAGGAGACTTACCTCGAATATAAGAGTGAACTTGGAAAGGTTTTGCGTAAACTAAAATCCAACTCTTGTAAAAGGGTAGTAACCGTCTCTAAGCCAGAGAATTGTTCCATAAAACTGCCAAAACTTTCAATCCCGTTTTTTTCGGGACAATAATCTGATTGGGTCAGTTTTAGGGATTTATTCCAATCTCTAATTCACAATAATAAGTCACTCGATGATGTGCAACGTCTTCATTATTTAAAAGGTCATCTTAAGGACGAACCTGAACAATTGTTACGCCATGTTCCCATTACTCAAGATAATTAAAGTTTGGCCACCGAAACGTGATACTGAGTTTTTATTTTTAAATTTGAAATATGTAGACATGGCAATCCTTTGTAAATTAGGAATACGCACTCTTAATAGTATGGATGTGGACTAAAAAAATCTTTTAGGTAGATCTCATCAGGTAGATTATTAAAAATATTGTTTTCGTATTTATTCTTTTTCTGATTAGCAAATAATTACAAAGATACATCGCATTTAAATTCCGCATGACGTCACGATCAAGTACGATTTTCACTTGACGATGACGTCAATCACCCCCACTCTTTGAGAATTTACACTACTTTGATAAACCGAAAAATATTTTTTGATAATCTGACGGACTAATTAAAATACAATTTTCGGACCCAGTCGAATACTAATTTACTTAATAACATAAAAAGAAACAACAGGTCTGTTTGTATAGTACCCATCATACTACTCTGTCAAGAAAGAACCAGGAAAAGATCAATAATACACAAAATGTGAAATAGAATGAATGTATAATGTGAATAATAGAATGTGTTATATATGTTCTTCTAATGAGTTGGTATTCAAGACTACTCTATGACCGAACCTCGTTGCGTGTTGCCTTGATGACTGTTTTGTTAATATTGTAACTTGTCAATGTATTAAAATATTTATTGAATATATGTAGAATGTGTATTTAACACAAACTGTATGTACAAACTATTCATCAAATATCAAAATCATTGCAGTGCACTAACCTGCCACAGCCGTTATTTCATGGAAATATCGTTCTTTTTCGCGATTTCAGAGGCTAGTTCTTCCTGTTTCGCTTTAAATTTACACACCATTGTATAAATTAACTTCCTCGCAGAACTTTTGATAGGTTTCGACATTATAACACAAGATAACCGTTTATTAGAGTAGGTGAGCGTTTCGTCCTATTAAATTTTCGTCCCATTGGGACGAAGAGCTACGTTTATTATTCCAAAACTTGACACAATGTGACAGCCAACGTTCTATGGTTTGACAAGTGTTGTGTTTTGCCATATAAAGAATTCTGTTTCAAGGTCAATATCACGTTTCGGTAGCCAGACTCTATAAAAAATGTAGGGAACTTCTTGAAAAAAGGTACGATAACATACGTTTTTTGGCAAGTAGTATAATATACTAAAAAAGTTTTTAAGTCAAAAGTCACTAACATCCGAGTCAAGTCATGCAATTAAAGAGTTATTAGACACCACTTCTGAATATTTGAGTGCTTTGGAAAATATTGGTGTCGATGTCAAATCTTAGGACATAATTGTTATTCATATTATTTGTTTAAAGTTAGATTCAGAGAGTAGAAAACTTTGGGAGGTCAAAGTTAGTGAAACATGTGATGACCTGCCTACTTTGAGTAATTTTAACGAATTTCTAGAAACACGATTTAGATCATTAGAGTTTCTAGACAATAAGTCAAATAAACAAAATCGTACTTCCAATCCAAAGGCTTTTCATGTGTCTATTTCATTGCAATGTAATTTCTGTTCCGAATCCCATAAACTGTTCAATTGCAAAACAAACTAAATAAGCTAAAGAATAAACAGTTCAAAGTTCAACTCGGCGGAGAGGAGATCGAGAGAGTCAAGGAAGCAAGGAATTTGAGTCTACTAATGGACGAACAGCTGCGTTTTGAGAAACACATTTTTGAAACCGTTAAAAACTGTTTTTTATCGTCTTAAAGTCCTCTATCAAATTAGAGACTGTTTAAGCACAGAAATGAGAATAAAACTCTGCGATTCCTTGGTTCTCTCTAAACTCAATTATATGGACTCAGCCTACGGTCCACGTTTACTATTTCGCACACAAAAGCAAATACAACGTGTTCAAAATGCTTGTGCACGATTTACTTGCACCCCTCGCACACATGTTACTCCTTATCTTAACAATGCTAGACTGCTAAAAATGAATGGCCGAAGAAAGTTGCATTTTGCTCCTCTGTTATTGGGTGTCACCAAATGTCAAAAACCTTTATATCTATATGAAACACTGGTATGGTCTCGAAACGTGCATAGACTGAGAACGCGAGCATCTCGTTAATCCCTCGGCATGCCCCGTCATTTCACCGCCGCTTTCCGTGGCAGCTTCAAGTACACAGCCACTAAATGCTGGAACAACTTGCCTCCACCTCTTCGTAACCTCAAATCAGTATACAGCTTTAAAGTAAAGTACAAGGAAATTTTACTGCAAACACAACTATCACAACAAGCATAAACAGCTTGCCACGTATAAGCGAGAAAAAAAAATATAAATGACACCATACACGCCCGTGAGTCAGATCACAAAACAGGGTGCCACTAAAAATCAGCGTCGCGGACTCTTGGGTTCGACGACAAATGCTGAGTGGATCCCCTTTTTCCCGGAGTGCATTCACAACACACTCCTTTACTACTACTACTTTACTAAACACCTTCTTCTTCTTCTTTAAATGCCGCTTCATTCCTGAAGATTGGCAGTCAGCTCTTATAATCTCGATTTGTCCATGGCAAGCCTCAACATTTGTTCTACTGCTTTGATACCAGTCCAATGTTCTTCGGCCAAGACATTTTGCGACCCCCCACCCTGCTCTCAATTTAAAAGCATGACAACACCAAGTTCTAGTGAAATAAATATAATTGTTAAGTTATTCCTAATCGTGTCTATTTTTTTTTCTTCTTTTAATTGTTATTATGTGTGTTGTCTGCTATCGTTGTATTTATATTTATTTTGTTGTATTGTATTTTTTGGGAAAATAAATTATATTCTATTCTAACTTATATGTATTTTTAAATACTGGTATACACATCAGATCAACAGCGTCAGGTGGGCGGGTACGATGTTGGAGCTCTATAGGCTAGATGCACTGATTGTCGCGCTCAGTAGCCAATATATAGGTTGCCATGTTGATGGCGTCGCGTCTGTGTAAACAATCTCAGTTTCGCAGATGACATGTTTCTGCTGAGCGCGTCAATCTGTGGCCTAAATGAGCTTATTCAGATTTGTGAGGAATATGTCAGTGGCCACAGCTTAAAATACAATGTGGCAAAAAGTAAGTACATACTTTTGAGACCGCTGGTGCTAAATATTCACAGAACATGCCACTCGTTCGTCTAAATGGTATTCTTCTAGAGAAAGTGAGTCAGTTTACTTAATTAGGGCATATCGTTATCGCCGATCTCAAAGACCATGCAGATATCGAGCGAGAGCGGAGAGCGCTGTCGAGGAGGGTGAATATGTTGGCTCGCAGGTTTGCGCGATGCTCGGATAAGGTAAAAATTACTTTGTTCAGAGCGTACTGTGCACCTCGCTGTACACGTGCAGTCTGTGGACCACATACAAGCAAGGCGTCTACAGCGCTGTCCGTGTACAATTCAATACCGCGTGGGCTGACTTGCTTCTGTAGCGCATCAGGGATGTTTGCAGATGCACTGACTGTTTTAATACTTCTGTGCGCAAGCGCGCCGCGTCCCTGGTGCGCAGGGTGCGGGCCAGCTCCAATACCGTTCTGGCAGCGATCGCTGAGAGAGAGGATTGTCCCTATTTGAGACACTGCAGTGACAGGCACGTACCGTGCTGCCCATTTAAGAGGCAATTGTAAATAAATAATTTTAAAATATAATTGTTAATTCTTTTGACATTCAAAATCGTATGTGTGTATTTGTATTTAATTGTAACAATTTTCGAGCGACTGACATTATACTATTTAAATTGTATTATGGGTCAAATAGTTACCTGAAATAAATATTTTTCATTTAATTATTCTCTTCATTCATTTTTAGGGTTCCGTACCTCAAAAGGAAAAAACGGAACCCTTATAGGATCACTTTGTTGTCCGTCTGTCCGTCCGTCCGTCCGTCTGTCAAGACCCTTTTTCTCAGGAACGCGTGGAGGTATGAAGCTGAAATTTATATCAATTACTCAGGTCTACTGTCCCTTGAAGCTGTGAAAAAATCAAACTTCTAAGCCAACGCAATCAAAAGATACAGCCGTTTATGCCGCAAATTTTCGACACTTGCAAGGGAATCAAAACCTACAGGGTGCTTCCCGTGAACTCAGAATCTTGAAATTTGGTACGAAGCAACGTCTTATAGCATAGATAAAGGAAAAATTACGAAAACCATAAATTTTTAGTTACATCACATAATATATTTTTTTTTAATAATTTTAAACTTACTACCCATTTCCTCATAAACGTGTAGAGGTATTAAATTGAAATACATACCAAATACTAAACCTTGCAGGTTTGTACGGAACCCTCGGTGCGCGAGTCCGACTCGCACTTGGCCGGTTTTTTGACTTAGCTTAGGTTTTTATAAAATATATATACATTATAAAAACCTAACCTAGCTACCCGTTGGCAGCGGGGCAAGGCCCAAGCTACCGGCGGTTAGGGCCGCAGAGAGAGAAACCTCCTGACAATACGTGCCGTGTCCAGGAGTACTGCCTTCTGAATCTGACCCTTAATGCAGCCATCTAGCGAGAGAGTCTTAAGATGTTAGTCAAGACTCTTCGCTATAAGACCGTTCGCCGATACGACTATCGGGACAATGATCGTTAAATCCACATCCCACATAGCAGTCAACTCGTGGGCCAAGTCAAGGTACTTGCTAAGCTTGTCCTTCTCGGCCTTCACGAGGTTCTCGTCATGCGGTACGGTAATGTCGACGAGCACTGCATTTATTAGTCATTTTATTTATTATTATTATAATCATTTATTTAATATTTATTCACTTGTCCATTCAATAGGAATCTATAACATCATAACTAGTTAAGGTCACCTGGGATGAAAGCCACAATTAAGTTAGATTTTTTCTCTAAGTGTACGGCGCAGGTTTCGGTTGTCACCTAGGCCCACGCTATATATGAAGAGTTGTTGTTGTTGAGTTGGCCTGATCATAAGATAATGTCCTTCCGGCCGCTTTGGCAACTAAGTTAGTTATTTAAAAACAAGACCACGTCACGTAAAAACTTTATTGCTGATGGAGTAGAGTTGGATTGGATGTGACGAGTTCATTTTCGACCCGTTCGACATATCTTATTTGATTGCTATAATTTGATTTAAAACGTAAAGTAAAAACAGCTGAGACGACACCTAAGTACATAGTACGTAGACGCATGTAGCCGGAATGCGCGAGCATGGCTCGTACACTAATGGTTTTTGATAAACGTGCCGTCTGTTGATAGGTAGAGCAATCATTGCCTTTTCATATAAAGTACAGATGTAAAATTTTACTAAAACCGTTAGATTGAGAGAAAATCCATTTAGGTACTTTTAGCT
The DNA here is from genome assembly GCA_963576875.1 of Acrobasis repandana. Classification (NCBI taxonomy): domain Eukaryota; kingdom Metazoa; phylum Arthropoda; class Insecta; order Lepidoptera; family Pyralidae; genus Acrobasis; species Acrobasis repandana. Next base: position 20,924,665 of record OY756229.1, on the reverse strand, counting down.
TACTAGATGCTTTCTCCCCGGGTGATCTCGGAAATACATGATCGGAACAGATGGGAACTGTTCAAACACATTATGGTTATGTCTCAGGCTCGAACGACAAGTCAGTGCGGATGTTTGCTCTGTGCGCGCTGACGCTGCACGACGAGCTCGAGACACCGTGCAACGCGCTCGAACACTTCGGACTCGGAGACCTGGAGGCAAGTGCTCAATATTTTTAGTATATTATTTTGTAGTTAAATAAGAGAATTGGAAATAAATACACAAAATTACCTTTATTATTAACCGACTTCAAAAAAAGGAGGAGGTTATCAATTCGTCGGAATATTTTGTATTTTTTTATGTATGTTCCCCGATTACTCAAAGACGCCTGGACTGATTTCAAAAATTCTTTCTTTGTTTGAAAGGGTTTACTTTTCAGGTGGTCCCATAAAAAAATGATTAGAATCGGTTGTATGGTTTGTTCTGTAAAAGAAAATAACTTGAAAAAATATGTCGTCTATTTATACAATTGTTTAAATATTTAGCTTTTCTGGTATTGAAGTCGGTTTTTTATTTTGCAAAATATCAATAATTATTAGAGAAGGTATCATTTGTGGCATGACATGGCAGAAATACGCGATCATGATGATGAGTTTAATAAAGCTGGATTAAATCCAAAAAAAATATGGGAAGCAATCCGAAAAGTCACTGACATTAACAAATGCGTTAATAAATCGGATTCCTTACTCTCTTTTAAAAGAGAGTAAGTACCCCTTTAGAATCTATTAATAGCGTCAACCAGTTCTTCTCAAACATAGGTAAAAAATTAGCGGAGAAAATCACGCCTATTCAAAGTAATTATACATACATTCAACCTGCTCCCACACCTACACCTAACTCCTTTGTCCTACATACCGTTGAGGAACATGAAGTATGCAGCATTATTGACTCTTTAAAGACTGATGCTGCCCCAGGATGGGATAATATCTCTTCTAAAATTCTTAAAATGTACAAACCCCAACTATGTTCGGCCATCACCCATATTTGTAATTTATGTATTACAAAGGGTATTCTTCCTAGCGCCTTCAAAATTGCTGTCGTCCATCCGATATATAAATCTGGCGATCAGGTCAATAACTACCGTCCCATATCAATATTGCCAGCGTTATCAAAAATTCTTGAACGAATCATGAGTAGAAGTTTTATCAATTATCTTGAGAAAAACTCACTTCTTTCAGATAATCAATTTGGTTTCCGTTCAGGTAGATCAACCTCTCAGGCAGTTGAAGTTCTTGTCGACAATGCTGTCAAAACTCTCGATTCTGGCACCCGCTGTCTAGTTATTTATCTTGACCTCACTAAGGCATTCGATACCGTCTCGATTTCTCAACTTATTTCCAAGTGTGACCTAATAGATACTATTGACCAAAAATCAATCTTATTTGCTGATGACATATCACAATTAATAATAACTACTGACAAGAATTTTACCTTAGAACAACATAAAAATGACATTTTAAATAATTTTCAATTGGTAGTTAATTGGTTGAATATAAATAATTTAAAAATTAATATATCAAAAACAAAATTAATGAATTTTAATAATTTTAAAAATAAATCAATTGACATACAGTTTGACGGACAAGTTTTAAAGAATGCAGATAACACGATATTTTTAGGTTTAATTATTGATACGAAGTTAAATTGGAAGCGACTAATACACAAAGTTTGCAGTAAAATAAACAAATTTGCATATGCCATTTCAAAACTAAATAAAGTTGCAAATAAAGATACAGCTTTAACAGCATATTTTTGGATACGTCGAGTCTATGATTAGATACGGTTTAATTATGTGGGGAAATGGTACAAACATAAAAAGAGTGTTTAAGGCGCAGAAAAGATGCATAAGATCAATTATCAACATACCACCATATATTTCGAGTAGACCTCATTTCAAGTCGCTCAATATATTAACCCTACCATGCTTATACATTTTAGAAATAAGCATCTTTGTGAAACTAAATGAGCATTTATTTGTTCAAGCTAAACACTTCTTTCTTAGAACAACAAGAAATTGTAATAGACTCGTGTTGTGTGTGGTACCAAAAACTGAAAAATAACTCTTTTGCAATGTGCAAAAATATTTATAACAAATTACCAACTGCACTTAAAGAGCTTCCATTTAATAAATTTAAATCATCACTGCGCAAATGGCTGCTAAAGAAAGTTTTTATTCAATTAATGAGTTTTTAGAACATAAAGTTAAAGTCTGCGAATTCGATGCATGAATAATTTGATTTAATAATATTTTAATAATGTGTGAAAAATTTGCATGCTATTGAATATGGCTAAATAGGTTAAGCTACTGTATTTAATTGTATTTTCCTAACACCTGTATTAACCCTATTTATTGCAAATAAAAAACTTATCTTATCTAAGTTAGAAGAAATTGGCATTCGTGGAACACAGCTAGAGTTATTCTGCGACTATCTGACTAGTCTAACACAGCGTGTAAAAGTACCTACTTTTTTGTATGCACCTGCATACACTAGTTTTCACCAAATATAGATTTTGGAATTCCGCAGGGAAGTATATTGGGTCCAAATTTGTTCCTGGTGTATGTGAATGACTTGTGCAATCTACTTCTTCCAAATTGTAAAGTAGTGTCCTTTGCCGATGACACTGCCCTATTGTTTACAGGTAAAACCTGGTCAGATACATTTGAATCAGCTCAGATAGGTTTTGATCATGTTAAACAGTGGTTGAATGATAATCTCCTAACACTGAATGTCAGTAAAACTAAATACATACCCTTCAATATTAGTAAAATAAATCGCCCTGACCCCAACGAACATAAGTTGTTTGCCCATTCTCAAGCAACAACAGATTGCCCAAATGGCTCTTGCAACTGCCCTACCCTAGAGATGACAAACCACCACAACTTATCTCGGAGTTTTAATTGATAACAACCTAAGCTTTGCCCCACATACAATGCAACTCTCTGGTCGAATCAGGAAACTTCTATATATTTTTTAAAAATTGCGATATGTAGCGGATGCCAATATACTTCGAATGACTTATTTAGCCTTATGTCAATCAATTATAACATATTGTATTACATCCTGGGGGGTTAGGTACTAACGGTACGACAGCTCTTTTTTCTTGCAACAATAATGCAGCAGCATTCAAGACTCCCTTTCCTTCCGGAACTTCTCACTAGAAGTAACAGAATAATTAACCTCCTACTCCATCCATTAATACTGAGTTTTTTTAAAAATTCTTCTGTTTTCTTGGCCCTTTTAGTCTGTTCAGACAAGGAAACGAACAGCAAGGTGCTTATATTTACTCTGAATAGATATGATTGCAAAAGAGTTGTAAGTGGTTACAAAAATGTACATACGAGGAGACCGAACGATTTATGGAAACGGTGGTTTGACCTTATTTAAGAATAATAGATTTATTTTTCTAGTAATTATGTAACTTCTTATATGAATTTTATTATTTACACTTTTATTAAGATACGTTAATCATGTCCTTGTTTAAGAATTAAATTTATAACTTAAGTACTTGTTTTTCGTTTAAATGTTTATGTTTTGTAATTTTGTTTAGAAATAAAATTAACTTTGATCAGATAGCGAGTCCTGGTGACCCGTAATTACAGGTTCTTCGGAAACCTAGCATGGGCACCAGTCCTCCACTAAAACATAAATACCTATGTAATATATATTTAGTCAATAAGTTCTCTCATTGCACTTATTTATTGTACAAAAGTGTAATTTATTGAAGGCAAATAAATATATTTTATTTAATTTTATTTATGATGGTGTGGCAGGGCATCGGGCCGGTGGAGGAGGAAGCGGCTGGCGTTGTTCCGGAGACGGAGGGGAGTGGCGCGCGGCGCGTCTGGTGCGAGGAGAGCGCACACGCCGGGCCCATCAACTGCATCGCCACACATGATGACCTCATTGCTACTGCCTCTAGGTAAACAGATACACTATCACTTCTTTATCCCTAAAATTGTATCATCATCAGGTCTTTTAGGTTCCAATGCAGGAGCACGACCCTCTCTTTACTACTAGAGCCATATATTAGCCAGAGCAGTCAGAGGATTTGGCCTACACTCTCCACGCTGATCAGATGGTTGGAGAGGTCTCACTGATATTTATTAGCTTTGTTTAGCTTGTGTTTCCTAAGTCGCCTTCTACGACATCCACGGGAAGACTGGGAGTGGTCCTATTCTAGTACTCTGCCGGGAACCACACGGCAAAATTGTATTGTAAGTATAATATAACAAAAATCTGTAATGGCCGAATGTATTTTGTGTTATATACTATGCTAGAGGTGTATAGTCTTTGCCTAGGTATCTACTAGAAACGGGACTAATTAAATAATATATTTTCAGTGACGGCAACGTGAAGATGTACCGCGTGTGTGGGTCGCAGGCGGCGCTGGTGCACGTGCTGCCGGCGCACGCGTACCCCGCGCTGGCGGTGAGCGTGGGCGGGGGCGGGGGGGGCGCGTTGCTGCTGACCGCCTCGCTGGACGGCACCGCCAAGCTGTGGGACGTGCAGGTGATCTACATTTATATGTGTCTTAATTTTAAAACAGATTCATTTAAATATTCCATATAAAACGAGACGAACATCACTCCTTTGCCCAAAAAGAACAAGCCTGACTCTTTCGCTGACTTCCGTCCTATTTCTTTACTCCCTTTCCTCTCTAAATTCCTTGAGTGAGTTGCAGACACAACTCAATCACTTTCTTAATGTTAAAAGCTGCACAATCCTCAGCAATCCGGTTTTCGTCACTACCGCTTTAATTAAGATCACGGACGACAGTCGATTAGGTATGGATTCCAGCAACGCGTTCAATATGGTGGATTTCGATATACTCGTATTAGGTGTTTTACAATCTCTTAATATAATATATCTCCAATGGCAAATGAGTGGTTTCGATCCTACCTGTATGGGCGCTGTCAACGTGTGCACATTGAGAATAAATACTCTTCTTGGTGTGATATCACTGCCAGTTTACCGCAGGGTAGTGTTTTGTCTCCTCTGTTATTTTCCCTTTTTATAAATTCGATTACTGCTCAGCTTCAGTCTTCTTACCACCTATATGCAGATGATTTACAAATCTACGCTAAGGGTTTTGTCGATAATTTTTCAGCTACAGTTGATAAAATCAACAATGATCTTGAATGCATATCTGCCTGGAGCAAGTCACATGGCCTCTTAGTTAATCCTACCAAGTCTCAGGCAATCATTATTAGCAACCCCCAACATACCTCTAAATTAGATATGGGACTTCTACCACAAGTTGAGTTCAATGGGGTTGTCATAAGTTATAGCGACAAAGTAAAAAATCTGTGTTGGCGCAGATAGCTAAGATTACGTTCTGATACCAAGAAATGTTACTAACTACGCTCTTGGTACGAGTCCGGCAATCCCACCGGCAACAAACAAACACACAAACAAACCTACGCAGTCTGCTACCACCCTGGATAAGGTCCAGGGAACCTCCTAACCTAATTATGAGTTAAACTTAATTCTAATTAAAAGTAATTACACTAATTACAAATGGGAAACGATCAAAGATAAAACTTACCGCTTCCATGTCGTCTTCAGGCAGCCTCGCCTGGCCTTCGCGTCGAGCCCGAGGTCCTCCTCAGGGTTGGCGACGGCCTTAGGTCCCACCATGGGTCCCAAGTCAGTGGTGAAGAAAATAGGGTCCCTAAGCGAACCTAACCATGAGCTCATGTATGTCGCCCCAAACGAATACGTCGTATTTATAACACCACTTCAACACAGCACAACAAGTTTCTTCCTTTTCTTGACACTTCAAGATTATTCACATAACCTAACAGCGGAACGTAACATGGAATGTCCCTCGCTCCGATTCAAACACTTATCACTGTTTATAGATTTATGGGCATTCACGCCACCAAAATTAGTTCCTTTTATAGTCAATTTACAAATACTTCCGTATCACACGGGAAATAGGCAAAAACCAACAATTTACAATGCCGCATGGCACGCGTTTTACACTTGACACATATCACTGTTGTTATCCGTACTACAAACAATTTCGGCTCCACGCCGTTCCAAACAAATTGGGAACACAATCAAACAATAATTAGCGACAATTCTTCTCGAAATATTCGCAATATATCAAATACAAAATAATGCCGGTCTCCGGCTCTTATCGCGACGGGAGAACGCAAGTCATTCACAATGTCAGTCGAGACTTTGACGCAAAGACAATGATATTTTCTGGCCGGGCAAAGACAATCCGCGCAGGGCGGGGCACAGCCGGAATATCGATGAATCGATAATCTTGCCCGTGTTTGTGGAGATCACACGCAGATGGCGCTAGTCTCCTAACAAAGCACTTTTATTCAAAACAATCTGGATGGATAGTAAGTTTTCTTGGCTTTCACAAATTGCTGAATTAAGTAGAAGGCTAGTTGGTGTTTTTTGCTCGTTTAAAAGACTGAACAAGTTCCTTCCTGTAGATACCAAATTATGCTTGCAAATTCCCTCCTACTTCCTATCCTTGACTATGCCGATACCTATTACCTTAATCGTACTGTAAAGCAACTTACCAAGCTTGAGCGCCTCGAACATCTTTATATTCGGTTTATTTTCGGTCTCCGGAAATACGATCATGTCTCCCATTTTCGCTCCCCGCTCAAGTGGCTACCTATCAAACGTCGCCGGGATTGGCATATTCGTTCACACCTGTTTTCCATATTATTTTCGTTTTTTACAGTGAAACTGCAACTCGCAAATTACGCAGCTCCGAAAATTTGCGACTAATCATTCCTGATCATTCCACCCGGTTTTACTCTCAGTCCTTCACTGTAGAAGCTGTTCGGCTTTGAAACGCACTGCCACACATTGCTCCGCAGTACCGCTCGTGTTTTTATTTATAAAGGACAAAGAAAAAAGAACTCTACGGCACTCATTCAAGATGCTTTCTTAAATGAGCTCGGTATCTATTCTCCACGACGATCGACTGTAAAGTATAAATATTTGGCGCGGGGGCCGTCGAGGCAGATCTGCGCCTCCGTTGCCGCGTGCGGAATCTGCCGATCCGCGCACCGCGGCGGGGCGCGTTTCCAGTAGGGGAATCGCCTAAACACCGTTCGAGCGTAATTCCTAAGGTACAACAGCATGCTTTGCAGCAGTCGAGAATATCACTATGCCCCTGGTACATTGACGCATTGATTGGTTCGTGAACCCAATGACGTAATAGTAGACCTTCACTCAACACTCTTCTTATATGTACATAACCCGTACACATGTGATATCATTAAACGTAATTCAATAAGGTTTCTCAAGCAGTGCTTTTGTGTCAGATGGGGTGTCAACTGCGGTCACTGTGCGCGGGTGTGCGGGGCGTGGTAGAGGGCGAGGGTGCGGGCGGGGTGCGGGGCGCGCGGGTGTCCCCGCACCGGCCGCCGCTGCTGCTGCTGGCCGCCGACGATGGCGTCGCGCCGCTGTGGAGCCTCGCCGACTCCGACCCCGAGCCCGCACAGTCAGTACCTCCACAAATGCACGAAATATTTATTCATAGTCAGATGGTGCTTCTTCGAGCAATGTTTAATGTTAGTGACTGGTCGCAGTTATGGAGTGGGAGACACATTATCTGCTACAACCAGAATTCAACCTAGTAAATAATGGTGATCTCACCAGGTATCTGTGTCTTATGAAAAGCCCAATTAGATACATTGTAATTGTACGAGCTATGCTCGCACATTTCGGCTGCACGCGGCTACATACAATGTAGGTCGCGTGTCAGCTGTTTTAACATAACATTTTAAATCTAATAATAGCAATCAAAGAGACACTATCGAGCAGCGATCGAGAAAGGACTCGTCACACCCAGCTCTACAACATGTAATTTATATCAACAATAAACCAGTTTCTACGTGACGTGGTCTTGTGTCTCCATACCATCATCATCAACCAACCTCAACAACATCATCTCTTCGTGTATGGCGTAGACCTAGGTGAAAACCGAAGCCTGCGCCGTACATAATGGTCCATCGAGCCGGATGGATTTCGGGCCCTTTTGCGATACGTAGCGAATCGGTTCTCTGGCCTCCCACAAGCGGGTCTCACCAGTTGAATTGAGAAGGCGCATATATCGCAGGGGCGCGAGTAATCCGAAGCAATCAGCGCAAACATGGAAACACACGAAACAGCTCTATCAAGAAGCTATCAAGAACAAGTATCATGTGTCAACACCACCAGCAGTGAAACCACAGTGTTATTTACAACAAAACTCTTTCATTATTTATCAAGTAAGTTCCGACGCTACCTTAGTTCGTTGTCTAGCAGATCATCAACATATCATTATCAAACATTGGAGCTTCGCCGCAAACAGTGGGAAGTCTCCGTCGTTCAGCTGGACATAACATTAACATTTAACAAGCATTGGAGCTTCGCCGCAAACAGTGGGAAGTCTCCGTCGTTCAGCTGGACATAACATTAACATTGGAGCTTCACCACAAACAGTGGGAAGTCTCCGTCGTTCAGCTGGACATAACATTAACATTTAACAAACATTGGAGCTTCGCCGCAAAAAGTGGGAAGTCTCCATCGTTCAGCTGGACAAAACATTAACATTTAACAAACATTGGAGCTTCGCCACATACAGTTGGGAAGTCTCCGTCGTTCAGCTGGACACCAACAATCATTAATCATACATAGAGCTACGCCACGAACAAGGTGGTGGATTCTTCATTTTCTCAACAATGTATATTATTCGATAAACTACGAACACTGTGGCAAATTACAAAAAACATCATGTGATACTTTCAAGAAATGCCTACTTGCATTACACATCACAAGTTCAACGACATGGACATTGCACAAGGCCGGTGACAACAATTTGCAAGCTTGCAAAAACTGCGTGCCTACTACTTCGTCGGACACCGGATACATAGAATAATGAAATACGTCACTTCGAATGATAACAATTTTCAAGAAATCAAACATTAAATTAAAGATCAACATCATGTCCTTGCGACCTATACTCGTACCATGTGTTCCTTAAAAAAATTTATCAACAACAACAGACATCTCAAGAATTCCTGTTCGAGTAAAACGGGTCGGGAGGACGCGCAGCAGCAGCAACGGATAAACAAAGCCGGGACGATTCCTGGGATCCCTAAGTCGCGTGCTGCAGCATCAAGAAGCGTTAAGCGAACATAACCCACATTGAAATTATTTCTCTTATGTATCACTATTATGTCAAGTGGCGGTTCCTTACTCGATCTGTCCCTCATATTTTGGGGTTGGGAGTATGTACGAGCTATGCTCGCACATTTCGGCTGCACGCGGCTACATACAATGTAGGTCGCGTGTCAGCTGTTTTAACATAACATTTTAAATCTAATAATAGCAATCAAAGAGACACTATCGAGCAGCGATCGAGAAAGGACCCGTCACACCCAACTCTACAACATGTGAGTTATCAACAATAAAACAGTTTCAACGTGACGTGGTCTTGTGTCTCCATACCATCAACATCAAAACATCAACATCTCTTGGTGTATGGCGTAGGCCTAGGTGAAAACCTGTGCCGTACAGTAATTCTGATGGTTTTTCATCAGGCACAATAATAAATTGATATCAGGATGGTAATTGTTCGCTGATTGTTCCAGTGTATACGAGGGCGACGGGTCCGCGATGACGTGTTGCGCGTGGAGCGCGTGCGGGCGCGTGCTGGCCACGGGCGCCATCAGCGGCACGCTGCGGCTGCACGCGCCGCCGCCGCGCTGCAGCCTGCTGTACCAGCACGCTGCCGCGCACGACATGGGTCGGTCTCCTGAGAAGTATCCTCTCAACTTAAACTGTATTATATCGTCATGCGGGCGAGGTGTTGATAGCAGCTCCCCAGCAGGTGTGCAGAGCTGCGACTTCCTGGCGGACTGCAGCCCGCTGGGGCTGCCGCAGCCGGAGCGCTCGTGTCTGCTCGCCACGGCGGGCGCTGACTCCCTCATCAAGCTCTGGGTCATTATGTTGGATGAGGTATTATTCCAATATATTTTACTTTTGTTACAATATTTTAATTACAATACAATATACAAATAATCTTTACTTATTGCACAAAAAAATAAATTATAATTTTTTCTTTATAGAAGTTACCATTTATATTTGATTTATATGCATGCGCGAGCATGGCTCGTACACAGAATGCAGATAATACCACGTCTTTATCCCAAATGGGGTAGACAGAGCCCAGTGCCATAAGACCTAAAGGCCATATTTAGCGTGACGATGGGCGAAAAGATAAAAAAAGGATTCAAAATAGCGATAAGTTGCTATTCTTAGTCGCATTGCCCATTAACATGATTCAGATTCTCACCCATTCCCTTGATCGACTTTTACGATCTGAGCAAGACCAGCTTGGAAGCAATTATCGTCTTTATAGTATTTAATCTCACTTCCAAATTGTTAGATGTTACGGTTTGAATTTTGTACAACGTTAAATGTAAGTTGAAGTGAAGATTATTACTTATACAATACACATAAAGCCGAAAAGGGGCCATCGCTTTCCTTTTAACTCTTGGCACAGCTCTTGGTCAAAGAACGAGAAGCGCTGCAGGCGGCGGCGCTGCCAGCAGCGCTCTCGAAGCTCATCTCCACGAGTGTGATGCTTTTTTATTGGTAAGCGAAAGCAGATAAAAGTGTGTTAAGTTCTCACACAGTTGTTTGCACATCCAGTAACAGAAAAATAAACAATTCACTTCTGTATTTCGCTATCCTATTTTAGTTTAAATGGCATCAAATGTTCTATTTCTGAAATTTCGAAATAGTTGATCTGGTGAGGTAATGTTTGGGATATAAATATATATACCCACTATAGCGACCACTAAGGATGCATCACTGTGTAGTGGTGAGCTAATGAAACCCAATGGATCTTGTTGATCCATCACCGTCTATAGGCCAGGAGTGGCGGCGGGATAATGGATGATTTATTATCATATTAACGGGTTTTGATTAGAGATGAAACGGATAGCAGTTTGGCCGGATACCGGATACCGGCTATTTGGCCGACCATGTTGCCGGATGGCCAGATATCCGACCGCCGGATATCCGGCGAAACTTAGCCGTTTGCATAGGCGGCGCGCGAACGATCGGGTGGACTCGGTTCGATTCGGGTCTTATCGAAACAAAGTTTGGCAAAATCTACCTTTCTGCACCTTGCAGCAATGTGTATAGCGAAAGACTATTTTCTGAAGCTGGCCTTATTTATGAAGAAAAACGCAACCGCCTGCTACCTCTCAATGCAGGGAAATTAGTATTTATTTACCATGATTTGCCCTTAGTGCAGTATGAGTACTAATTCATTAATTTTCTTTGTATTACATTAATTTACTATTGTGTGATTAAAAATTTAAAACTAAAACTAATTATATTTTTAGGACTAACTAAATAAAGCAAATAATTAATCAAAAATATGTTCTTTTTATTCGGCCGGATAGACATCCGGCCGAATAGTAGCTATCCGGTATTCGGCCGGATAGTATTATGGCGGCCGGATAGACCGGATACCGGGTAGTTACCGGATATCCTCTAGTTTTTATATAAAAATATTTATAATGTTAACATTAGATCTACACGTCCGTTTGGTACGTGATGTGATATATTAGCAAAAAAAAAAAACATGGAGTACTAACATGAAATGGGATGAAGAAATCTCATCTGAGTTGCATGGGTTCATTTAGTCAAAGAATTTAACACCATAAGTAATATCAAAATTCCTTGTTATTTAGGAAATATAAAAATATCATTTCAATTGCATTCATTTTGCGATGCTTCAGAAAAGGCGTACGCTTGTGCAATATACCTTGGGACGCACGACGATAAAGGCGGGTGCACATCAACGCTAGTAGCTGGAAAAACCAAACTAGCTCCGAAATCAACAAAACAAACTTTGGCGCGACTTGAACTACTAGGTGCGGTACTGCTTTCAAAACTTCTTGAAAAGGTGTTAAAATCTATTTCTAATCTTGATGCCAAGTTATATGCCTGGACTGATTCAATGATCGTCCTAGGTTGGCTACAGGGAGATCCATCAAGATGGAAGCAGTTTGTTTCAAACCGCGTACAAAAGATCGTAAAAGTCGTGCCAGCCTCGTGTTGGCAACACGTAAAGTCCGAAGATAATCCCGCGGACTGCGCTACTAGAGGAATTCATAAAAAAGCCCTATCAGATCATAAATTGTGGTGGGAAGGCCCATCATGGCTTTTAAAATTCGATCCCAACACTCAAAATCATACAAATTATGAAACTCCAAATATTGAAATGAAAAGGCACAATGTGAACGCAGCCTTACAATGCGAATCTTCACTAGTCAGCGATTTGCTTCAGCAACATAGTTCACTGACTCGTGTCGTCAGGGTCATTGCATGGATATCACGTTTCGTCATATGTTCGCGCGCTAAGCAAAAGGTATCGCTCGGAAGTTCATTATCATTAGCGGAATTAAATAGGTCATTCAATATGATCGTAAAAGCCGAGCAAGCCCATACATTTGGGGAAGACATTAATTATTTAAAACTGCATGGTCGATTATGTAGTAGTAGTAAGATCATAGGCCTCAACGCTTTCATCGATAAGGATGGCATCTTAAGGGTAGGTGGGCGTTTAAGGCATTCCGATGTCAGTTATGGAGCTAAACACCCGATTATCTTGTCCAGTCATGGACGTCTTACCGCGCTAGTCATAGATCAGGCGCATATCACCACATTACACGGCGGCCCGCGTTTATCTTTATCTTATATCAGGGATAAATTTTGGATCATCAGCGGCATTCGTACAGTCAAACGTCAGTTAAGGAACTGTGTGAAATGTCGGCGCTTCAGTCGTGAAAATTATCAACAAATCATGGGTGATCTGCCACCACCCAGGGTAACACCCTCACGCCCGTTTACTCATACTGGAGTTGATTTTACCGGATTCGTAGATTTAAAGGCTAATAAAGGGCGTGGTATTAAAACAACTAAAGGCTATGTCACAGTCTTTGTTTGTCTCGCGACTAAGGCCGCGCATCTCGAGTTAGTTTCAGACTTGAGCGCGCCCACTTTCTTAGCCGCGTTTCGTAGGTTTTGTGCCCGCCGTGGTACTCCTGCTCACATGTATAGTGACAACGGCACCAACTTCGTGGGTGCTAACCGGCTTGTGTTAAGAGTTTAAAACACCATCTCAAGCGTGTTTTGGGCAAGCAGAAGTTAACGTATGAAGAGTTTGCTACGTTACTTAACCAAATTGAGGCGTGTCTCAATTCGCGTCCACTTTGTCATCAGACGGAAAACTCTGATGATGAATGTCTCACCCCTGGTCATTTTCTTATAGGTGGCCCATTACTGTCAAGGCCACAGACGGAACCAGAATCACTGACTCTGTCTAGACGTTGGCAAATGGTGCAAGCCATGAACAAAAGTTTTTGGAAATATTGGTCAAGAGAATACCTACAACAACTTCAGAGTAGGTCAAAATGGAGAACGCCCATTCAAAATCTAAAGGTAGGAGATGTTGTCATAATCAAGGAGGACAACTTGCCTCCCGGGAAATGGGCACTCGGCAGGATTCAGGAAGTTTTCCCGGGAAAAGATGGATATGTGCGAGTCGTTTCATTAAAAACTCATAATAAAATCATTAAGCGACCCGCAAACAAACTTATTCTGTTACCAGTGCAAGATCCAGCATCGGAACAAAATGATACATCATCTTCACCATCAATCGATCATTCAGATCGTCATGAAAATTCGAGTAGTAATAATGCCCTGAGGAACAAACGCAGTCATGGTTTAAACTTGAAAAACTTCTTAATTAATGTTGTATTACTATTAACAATTTTTATTCCCCCTAGTATTCAACATTCATCCAATCAATCACCATTCTACAACATCACTTTTATTCAACAAGATCAAGGTTTATTTTTTGATAAAATTGCGGACCTCCAATATGTCAAGGATGATTGGAAACTAATTGTCTATTACAATATGTCAACTTATTGGGATAGCGTTTCGAATACAAAAAATTACATTAAAAGAATCAAAGAGCTATGTACACAGGTCACTGAACAATACTCAGATATCATTTTACAACTACAGAATGAAGTAATCGAAATTGAACATTATAACTTACTGTTGAAGACTCATGGTTCATTGCGACAAAAACGAGGATTGATCAATGGAGTTGGCTATCTAGCTAGCACTTTGTTTGGTGTGCTAGATGAAAGATTTTCAGATCAGTATAAGAAGGATATTGAAAGGATTGTCGGCAATGAAAACCATCTACAGTTATTGTTAAAAAATCAAACATCAGTCTTAGAGTCAGAGTACAACATCCTACAAAGAAATGAGAAGGCGATGAGAGATCAGTTCTTCACAGTTGGTCAACGTATGAGAAGTCTATCAGAAGACTTAAGCAAGGTTAAGGTAGCATCCATATTGTCATCATCAATCCTAGAAGCAAATATTCTTCTATCTCAAGTTAAGAGTATTCAAGAAGCTCTTATAGACACCGTCACGGATATCACTCATGGTCATATCGATACAAGATTGCTGTCCCCGGAACAATTGCAGCATCAGCTCAACATCATCTCAGGACAGCTTCACGGAGATTTGACCTTGCCAGTCGACAATGACAACATCAGAAATATTTATAAACTTCTGAAGGTTGCTGTTAGAGTTATTTCTAATTATCTTATTATCGAAATTAAGATACCTCTCATTAGTAACGATATTTTCGAACTTGATAAAGTTATTCCTGTACCTCTTATCAAAAATAATTCATCTATTAGTATCATGCCTCTTCAGCCCTATATCGCATATAGCCTAGAGAAAGACAACGCTTTTTTCCTATCCAAAGAAGATATTCAGTCATGCGTTCAAGTCACAGAAATCAGACTTTTATGCTCGCTAGATTTGCCTATCTACGATCTAAAATCGAGACAATCAATTTGCGACATTCACGCTCTCAATGCTCACACTGAAACTCATATGTGTAGAACAGAAACCAATTCATGTCAAAATAATTGGAGTAAATTACATCATAATAATGATTGGCTGTTTTCTTGCTGTTCTACATGCTCAGTACGGATCTATTGCGCGGCTCAGATGATGGTGCATCGGTTGTCAGGAAACGGTATAATCACTATTGGAAGAGGTTGCACGCTAAAAGGAGATTCATTCAGTTTATATGCTCATAATAACTTTTATCGGAATATGAACCTTCAACCAAATGTAATCATGCCTAAAACTTCGATTTTGAACTCTATTTTAAACACTACAGTGCCTGATACTGGTAGCCTGAGATTAGGAACATACGGAAATAAAATCATACATTTGCAGTACTGAAGAGTCAGCTAGACGATTTAAGAGCGCAAGAGATACAACCTCTGGTCATACATAATATTCATCATTATACGCTCTTATACTCCATCATTGGGATTTCAATCATCATGGCTATCATCTTCACATCATTGAGGATACGTCAACGATGTCGGACTCACCGTGTCAGGACGGGTCCTCTTCCCTCCCCTGCAGCGGCAGAAGTAGAGGTTATAGCGAGTGTCAGTGATAATATTGAAATGATTCAGTTAAATAAGGTGAAAAGTAAATCAGTGCAAGGCGTATGTAGTGTCGATATGGGTACGTCACACACGTTTCCGCGCAAATTTAATGTGGACTCAAAATAAATATTTCGTGCAGATCATACTAACACCATATTGTATTTCATCTTGTATCACCTAAAAATCAGTTATAACATTTAATTTTAAGGTTTCATTAGTCAATTTATCTTAGCTCGGCATCTTCCTCGCCGAGATGCCAAGATGTTCAATCTATTGAACAATACTTACAATAAGTAGGTCAGGCAGATGCCGACTCAGTAGTTTAACGTCATTCATACATTTCAAGTAATCAAAGTCGATATCAATAAATCAGTCTAATTCAAGTACTCAACTAAGGTGGCATTATTTCAAAACCTCTCTCCACACCACCAGAGCGATCAGCTCACTTCATCATCATCAAGTGTAGACGTGGCGATCAGCCCCTACACTTACAATACAAACTACGAATTGTTCATTCAGTGGAAGCGTTATATATGTTTAAAATAGTAAGTTTACTAACAGGTGTTGTTCATATCGCATAGGTCCGTCCTATGGCTGACCCCTGGCCGAAGAGCTGCAGTCGGCTTGACAAGTCAGAAGGCCCAGTCAAGTTGTTGGGTCAGCAGAATTCCCTAACTATACCTATATGGCGCCGTATTACTACAATTACTGCTATCTTCACCAGGGCTATCGGTAATCCGTGATCAAACACTGCACGTTCACTGGATCTGGACGATTGACCTAACCTTCCAAAACCACGCGGTCAGGGGCACACGTGCTATCAGTATGTAGATAGACTTTATACAATGGAATCACAATAAAACAATGATTCGACCGCGAACATATACAAAACAATGTTAGGCAAACTAGGCCATCAAACTATCAATTAGCAAACTATTTATATCTATTTTCCCAGAACAAAATACGCGAGCCGCTCGCTTTGCAAAAAAATCAGAGAGTGAAGTGACGCGTCAAGTCAAACGTCAAACAACGGAAGCTAGCTAGGGATGTCACGCGGGCCAGGGCTCACTCCAATCGATAAATGTTGCCCTTTTATTACAAACAGGTAATATAAAATATATAGGCTTTTATTTAAGACGGATTACTGAACCAAACAAATAAACAGGGACAAATCAAACTGATTTAGCTAGCCCAAAAGAAAGTTCTGAATTTGTGTTATGGGATACTAACTGAACGATACTACTATATTTTATGGTAACAACATATAAGTATAGATAAACACCCAAGACAAAGGACAATTTTAAAAAGGCCATTTTTATAATTACATATTACTTATTTTTTATTATTGAGGACGAGTGCGAAGCGACGGTGCGTATGGCGCGGCAGCTCGAGGCACACGGCGGCGGCGTGAGCAGCGTGCGCTGGCAGCCGCCTGCCGCCGGCGCGCGCTCTGCCAGCGACGCCGCGCCCGCGCTGCTCGCGTCCGCTGGCGCCGACCGCTGGGCGCGCGTGTGGCGCCTCGAGCCACACCAAACTGATGTAAGATGCTGCACCAGAATTAACCTATTCTTGACCATTCCCGCGATCGGATTTTATGATCTGCCTGGGAAGAGAAGTACTTTGCAAATTCAACTTTTTAAGCATCCTTCTAAATAAGTTTTATAGTTATATTTTTCATCACCATTATATGTGTATTTCATTGAAAACTTTAGTTTTTAGGGTTCCGTACCTCAAAAGGAAAAAACGGAACCCTTATAGGATCACTTTGTTGTCCGTCTGTCCGTCCGTCCGTCCGTCTGTCAAGACCCTTTTTTCTCAGGAACGCGTGGAGGTATGAAGCTGAAATTTATATCAATTACTCAGGTCTACTGTCCTTTGAAGCTGTGAAAAAATCAAACTTCTAAGCCAACGCAATCAAACGATACAGCCGTTTATGCCGCAAATTTTCGACACTTGCAAGGGAATCAAAACCTACAGGGTGCTTCCCGTGAACTCAGAATCTTGAAATTTGGTACGAAGCAACGTCTTATAGCATAGATAAAGGAAAAATTACGAAAACCATAAATTTTTAGTTACATCACATAATATATTTTTTTTTTAATAATTTTAAACTTACTACCCATTTCCTCATAAACGCGTAGAGGTATTAAATTGAAATTCATACCAAATACTAAACCTTGCAGGTTTGTACGGAACCCTCGGTGCGCGAGTCCGACTCGCACTTGGCCGGTTTTTTTTTATAACAACAATTATTATTATATACATAGCCATTCAGATGCATACAATTTTAGCTTAATTAACCAAAATCAAAACAACATAATGTTTAATCATTCTCGTAGTAAGTTCATTTAAAAGGCACTTTATATTTTATTAACATTTTTCACAATAATTTATTCCATAATATTTTAATAATAATTTATTCTAATAGCGGTTAAATGCAATAACTATGCATTACTAAATTAATTTTAATAGTTGCTAACAATGAATTAACTTATTAAAAAAGTTAGAAATAGAATTTAAAATAAAGAGAAACTTAAACGACGGTTGTTAGAAATCACGGACTGAATCTGCTTTTACCATTGTTACAATATATGTTGCTAGACATTACGTATATGAAAATAAAAACATTAGTTCAAAGCGGAATGTCTGGCCCTCCAGACATATAATTTCCTCCTGAAATACACTTTAACAGTATCTCTGGTCGACTTTTTAAATAAAAAGAATAATATTACAGGCATCATTCTGTACTTTGTATAAATTAGTACATATGACAGAAATAAATAATTAGGTACATGCCGTGGAGTATGGGAGGAAACATTGAGAAACCCCACTATGAACATAGTGAAGTTTATAATTAAAGTCAGGTCACAGATTATTGCAACACCTAGCAAAGGAACCACTTGCCTCATACTGGGGCGTCTCAACGGAGAAAACATAACAGATACTGATATATTGATATACATAACAAAATTTAGTATCAATATGATTCCAAGGTTGACATACTCAGTAAACCACTCACCAATATAAATAGCAATGCAATCAGATAAATTCATTTTCTGTACTGTAGCGGCTGTGTTAACCATACTAAAGAATATCTTACGAGTAATCCAAACATTAATTTTGTACAAGAAATACATCCCGCAAATAAAAGTAGTAGCTTTATACTTTTCAGCTTCTATTTGTATAATAGTTGCAAATGAAAGTTTCACGTACGCGATTAATACAGAGCACATAGAACAACACACATGTAATGCTAGATAATCATTAAAGAATTCAGCAGTACTGGATCCATATCCAAAATGATCCAAGGCTCCGTGAACTGCATGCACTACACCCAACAAGATCTGGCACAATCCGACATAGTTCTGGATAGACCGCCACCCAGGATTTAAAGACCAAACTATCAGCAATAGAAGGAAACCCAAACATTGTACCACAGTACATATAATATTGATTATTACAAATGGATCCATCATCTACAAACACAAATACCACAAAAGAAATAAAAAATAAACTGTTTTCAACATTCACAGGGTCACTATTACTTTTATCGTTGTTCTTTTTCTTTCAGAAAATCTTCTGAATTACGGTCTTAAATTATAATAATTTAAAGTACCGATACATTTTTATAAAATCAAATGCGCAACATATATGCATCTTCTGCGAGTATTATTAAACAAATGTCAACTGCCAAAGGTTTTAAGCATGTATCAAAAACATGATAAACACTAATTGACTCAATATTAACAAAAAAAATGTTATCATAACCAAGTACATTCATTTACTAAATTGTTTTCGTATTTGGGTTCTATCAAATTAATTAATTCTGTTCAAATTTCATCTATTATAGTATATCACATACTGAGTATTCACTAGTAGAACTGTGCGAATGTTAAGTAATTGGATTGAGATATAGAAGGCCTAATGTTTTGAATAAAAGTGCTTTGTTAGGAGACTAGCGCCATCTGCGTGTGATCTCCACAAACACGGGCAAGATTATCGATTTAGCGATATTCGGGCTGTGTGCGCTCGGCCTTTTGTCTTTGCCCGGCCAGAAAAATAATCATTGTCTTTGTGTCAAAGTCTTGACTGATTGCCATTGTGAATGACTTGCGTTGTCCCGTGATGATAGCCGGTGGTCGGCATTAATTTTTTGTGTTTGATATATATAGCGAATATTTCGTGGAGAATTGTCGCTGATTGATTTGTGCCCAATTTGTTTGGAACGGCGTGGAGCCGAAAGTATTTGTATTACGTAAAGAACAGTGATTTGTGTCAAATGTAAAACGTGTGCCATGCGGCCTTGTAAATCGTTGGTTTTGTCTATTTCCCGTGTGATACGGAAGTATTTGTAAATTGACTATAAAAGGAACTAATTTTAGTGGCGTGAATGCCCATAAATCTATAAACCAGGGGTTCCCAAACTTTTTTTAGGCATGCCCCACTGCTACCTAAAATGAGGTGCCCACGCCCCCCTTCGAAGGGTTAGCTAGCCAAATTATCATAATCTTCTTTTTAGCGTTGCAGTTAGCGCCATAATAATTATTTGTAACTGACGATTCGAAAGTGCTTGTTACTAAGGCTACTCAATAAAGATATATTGAATTTGAATTTGAAAATTGTTATTTAATTTGGGGCTTAGGTCCTATAATTTTTAATTTTTACTTAATTATAAAAGGAATATGCATGTTTTGTTCGTGATTTATTGAGAACTATTAGGTAATCGTATTTAAATTTTCCGAGGCCTCGCGCCCCCCTTACGATGTGGTTGCGCCCCCCCAGGGGGGCGCGCCCCCCACTTTGAAAACCCCTGCTATAAACAGTGATAAGTGCTTGAATCGGAGCGAGGGACATTCCATATTACGTTCCGCTGTTAGGTTATGTGAATAATCTTGAAGTGTCAAGAAAAGGAAGAAACTTATCGTGCTGTGTTGAAGTGGTGTTATAAATACGACGTATTCGTTTGGGGCGACATACATAAGCTCATGGTTTGGTTAGCTTAGGGACCCTATTTTCCTCACCACTGACTTGCGACCCATGGCGGGACCTAAGGCCGTCGCCAGCCCTGAGGAGGAACTCGGACTCGACGCGAAGGCCAGGCGAGGCTGCCTGAAGACTGCGTGGACGCGGTAAGTTTTGTAATTAGTGTAATTACTTTTAATTAGAATTAAGTTCAACTCATAATTAGGTTAGGAGGTTCTCTGGACCTTATCTGGGGTGGTAGCAGACTGCGTAGGTTTGTTTGTGTGTTTGTTTGTTGCCGGTGGGATTGCCGGACTCGTACCAAGAGCGTAGTTAGTAAAATATCTTGGTATCAGAACGTAATCTTAGCTATCTGCGCCAACACCTAATAAAAAATTCGGAACATTGAATACACAAAATTATTAAGTTAAAATACAAATCCGACTATGATTTCATAATTCAGATTATTTTTCCGGCAAAGTATAGTAGAGATGTGAAAGGTGGACGATAAATTTGAAACCGTTTTGTATGTATTTGTAAATGAACATAAATAATGTACAAACCCGATATAAAAAGTTTAATGTATGTTAGCAGATATTCATGGTTTTGCACTTGAACTAATTGTGTCCAGTAATAAATCTTTGTTATTAAAGCGATAAACCAATCAATTAAAAAAAAATATATGAATATATGATTCATGATTTTCAATATTAGCTAGAAGATAAAAACACAATACTTTCATTGAGAGAAAAGAAAGAACTTAAAATGGACCAGCTGCTCCTCTTCCTGCACAGATCATAAAAGCTGATTGAGGGAATGGGCGAAAATGTGAATCATAGTAGTAGGCGATGCGGCTAGTACGTCAAACAAATCACTATTTTGATTCCTTTAGCCCACCATTACGCTAAAAGTCGCCTTTGAGTCTTGTGGCTCTGGGCTCTGTCAGCTGGAGCCGCAAGACCGAAACCCTCTGTCTACCCCATTAGGGATAACAATGTGATAGTGTATGTATATAAAAAACTCAAATGACAATCCAAAAACTTCATTAGACTAACAAAAATTATTACTTTAAATTTTAATATTTCGTAAATTGATTACATAATCGAAAAATTATCTTGAAATCTTTGAAATAATATTGAAAGACCTATTCAACTCCGACACTGTGGGATAGTTATAACCGTTTTTAGGATTCCGTACCCGAAGGGTGCAAACGGGACCCTATTACTTAGACTCAACTGTCTGTCCGTGTGTCCGTCTGTCCGTCTGTCCGTCTGTCCGTCTGTCCGTCTGTCCGTCTGTCCGTCTGTCCGTCTGTCACAGGGCTCTATCTTTTGAACCGTAATAGCTAGACACCTGAAATTTTCACCGAATATGTATACTATTACCACTATAACAACAAATACGAAAATAAGATAAAGTTAATAATTAAAGGGGGTCGTCATACTAGAAACGTGTTTGTTTTGTCAGCGTTTTAAAACATTGTACGGTGGTACGGAACCCTTCATGTACGAGTCCGACTCGCACTTGCCTGTTTATTATTTTTATATTATACAGAAAATAATTCGAATCTAAACATGCGGCAGCGTGTCCCGCCAAGTCCAAAGATAAACGGGCAAGTGCAAGTCAGACTCGTACATGAAGGGTTCCGTACCACCGTACAATGTTTTAACACGCTTAAGAAACACGTTTCTTGTATGACGACCCCCTTTGATATAAATATAATAAGAGTAAGGGTAATGTAGGCTCGGATTGGCTACACATTGATCAATTGACTTTACAACAAGTCCAAGATGCATTAAAACGTTTAAAACCCAAACATTCAACAGGTCCAGATAATATTCCTGCATTTCTGGTGAGGGCTTTTATAGCACATATTTAATTTAATACTAAAAACCAATTCGTAAGTACCTCTAAGAACTAAAAAAATTACAAATTATGGAATCCCACTAAAATATTACCCCTCGGCAGCGTGGCCAAAAGGCTGGCAGCATTGCCACGTTGTATGGCAATGCTGATTCTTTGTGCCAGATAATTTTCAGCCCTTTGGTCACGGGATACTTCGGATAATTTTGTGGACAATTATTATTATTGATTAAGGTATTTATTTTTATATTATATAACAATTTTACGAGCAAAAATTTCTTCTTTCTCTTACTTAGAGTTAACCTTTTGAGTGCATGATTCAAGTAGATAACTTTTAAATAAATCAATTTACAAAAAGTAACGATATCCCACCAAAAACATAAATGATATAATGGGAGCCAAGTTCAAAATCATGTTATTATGTGGTGGTCGATTATTATATATAGTGACAAAACCATAAAAAGAAAATAATGAAATAATAAACTTTTAGTATTCTAGTCGTCTTCTCTTTATGTTATACGCAAGTTATTGTTTTTACATTAAAATGTTAGTCCAAAGTACGATGGATACTCAATAAAACCAGAATTTTGTACTGCGATTTATTGTGGTCTACTGTGTGTAGACTGGTTCGGTGTGGATAATCGTTGGGAGCTCAAGAAACTAGTTAAATATACAAAAATCTCTATATCGAGTTTTATTATGCTCCCAACGCCATCTATTATTCAATATGAGAACTACTACATTCTTCATTTAAAATATTACTTAGACTTTCTTATAAACTTGGTATACAAACTTAAACATACCGCCCACCAAGGACAAACTCAAGTTTGTTCTTAATTATCAATCCGCCCACCATAAGGTAAGTGACCTGGTTTGTCGTTAGTGTTTGGAACTTAACCATTCAATAAGCTATAACATAACAATAACCGTAGCAGTGGACTGTAACACTGATGTTTATTAATAACCAAAAATTAAAATTATCAATAACAAAATATTTACTTAAGAAGTTGTCGAAAGATCAATAATTTTAGAGACTGGTCTCTTGATTTCAGAATTTTTAACTCTCAAAGTAATCACATGAGTGACTCCATCTTTTCCCGGGTGTTTCTCGATAATTTTTCCATACAACCAACGGCTTGGTGGCAAACCATCTTCCCTAACTAAAACTACATCTCCTACATTCGGTTCCGGAGTATGAATCGACCATCGATATCTATGAAAATACTGAGTCAAATACTCCTGAGCCCAGCGTCGCCAGAAATCCTGCAACATTTTCTGCGTATGTTGCCATCTTCTCAAAGACGTTATCTTTGAAGATTCAAAATTATAATCCGGTGCAGTTACTAATACATCACCAGTGAGGAAGTGACTTGGTGTTAAAACTGTTACCGTACCATTTTCATCACCAATCCGTGATAAAGGCCTAGAATTTAGACAAGCTTCCACCTGAGCCAACACCGTTGACATTTCCTCAAAGGTGAGGGTTGTATCACCTATCACTCGTTTTAGGTGATGCTTTACAGATTTTATTCCAGCTTCCCATAAACCTCCAAAATTAGGGGACCGCGGTGGAATAAAATGCCAAGTTGTTCCATTAGTTGCCAAAAATTCTGCTACTTATTTAGAAATGTCTTTTTTCTCAGACCCGAACATTCGCTTTAGTTCTTTCGAAGCGCCCAAAAAATTGCTTCCGTTGTCACTATACATATTGTGACAAGTGCCACGACGAGCAACAAATCTTTTAAATGCCTGCAGAAACCCATGTGTAGTAAGATCGCTAACTGCCTCAATGTGAACAGCCTTTGTAGACAAACATACAAATAAACAGATATAACCCTTATAAGCATGATACCCTCGCCCACGTGCTGACTGTATATTGACGGGATCAGCAAAATCTACTCCACTATTCGCAAATGCTCTACACGGAGTTACTTTTGCCGCAGGCAGTTGTCCCATCAATGGTATTGAAGTAGCCTTAGCATATCTTATACACCTGACATATTTTCTAACATAGCCCTTGATCAGTTGCTTTATACCCAAAATCCAATACTTGGACCTCAAAAAACTCAACATAAGTTAACAGCCACCATGCATTGTTGCTTGATGAGTGTGGGCGCAGATAGCTAAGATTACGTTCTGATACCAAGATATTTTACTAACTACGCTCTTGGTACGAGTCCGGCAATCCCACCGGCAACAAACAAACACCCAAACAACCTACGCAGTCTGCTACCACCCTGTATAAGGTACAGGGAACCTACTAACCTAACTTAACCTAATTATGAGTTGAACTTAATTCTAATTAAGAGTAATTACACTAATTATAAAACTTACCGCGTCTACGCAGTCTTCAGGCAGCCTCGCCTGGCCTTCGCGTCGAGCCTGAGGTCCTCCTCAGGGCTGGCGACGGCCTTAGGTCCCACTATGGGTCCCAAGGTCAGTGGTGAGGAGAATTGGGTCCCTACACTAACCTCCCCATGAGCTCATGTATGTCGTCCAAACGAATACGTCGTATTTATAACACCACTTCAAAAACCGCACAATAAGTTTCTTGTTCTTCTTTTGACACTTCAAGATTATTCACATAATCTAACAGCGGAACGTAACATGGAATGTCCCTCGCTCAGATTCAAAAGTTTATCACTGTTTATATATTTATGGGCATTCACGCCACCACAATTAGTTCCTTTTACAGTCAATTCACAAACACTTCCGTATCACACGGGAAATAGACAAAACCAAAATTTACAAGGCCGCATGGCACGCGTTTTACATTTGACACAAATCAGTGTTCTTTACGTAATACAAATAATTTCGGCTCCACGCCGTTCCAAACAAATTAGGCACAAAACAATTAACGACAATTCTCCACGAAACATTCGCTATATATATCAAAATTACAAGATTATTGCCGCCATGGCACGCGACAGGACCACACCCAAGTTATTTTACACAAGCCTCACTCGCAACTTGACATTTCCAATGTCAGTTGAGACTTTGACGTAAAGACAATGATTATTTTTCTGGTCGGGCAAAGACAATCCGCGCAGGGCGGGATATCGATGAATCGATAATCTTGCCCGTGTTTGTGGAGATCACACGCAGATGGCGCTAGTCTCCTAACAAAGCACTTTTATTCAAAACAATGAGCATTACGAGCAACGATCAAATTCGTAAGATGACATTTTGGTAGAATAATAGGATGTTTCTGTGATTCATCCAAGTTTGAAAATTCTAGTCGTCCTCGTAAAATATTTTTATTGCCAATAAATAGATTTAAATTGTGTAATTTACTTTTTTTATTAATATTTAGTTTTTATTCTAAATATTTTATTTCTTCCTTAAAATGTTCCAACTGTACAAGTCGTATCAAACTATCAAAAGCATCAGACTGTTCCTTACTCGTCAGATAACTTGGTAAGTTTTTTGAAGAATTTTTAAATCTCAAAAAACGTCTGCAATATGTTACAAACAAGATTTGTAAGATAAGAGAATCTTTCTAAAATTGGAATTTCCATCGTACTATAATGAACTTTGACCATTTCCAAATCAGTGGTTGCATTTTTACACTTAGAATAAGTGATAGCGTGTCCTTGGAGAAAATCTGGACCCAAAAACCAATTGGGTGTTTTAAGTAGTTCGGAAGGTTTTATCCCTCGTGAAGCATAATCCGCTGGATTCTGCTTACTGCACACATGCGACCACTGTTGTGGATCTAACGTAGTGACAATTTCCGATACACGATTAGCCACAAACGTTTCCCAACGACTTGGATGGTTATTGATCCACGCTAGTACCACTGTTGAATCTGTCCATGCATGGATATTTTTTTTCTCCACATTTAATGCCTTTGATGTTTCTATAAGCAGCCTTGTTACAATAACCGCCCCACATAGCTCTAAACGTGGTATGGAAATTTGTTTGACAGGGGCTACTCTAGTCTTTTCCGAAACTAAAGCCACATGTACATTCCCATCGACATCCACTGTTCTAATGTAAACAACTGCCGCATATGCCAGCTTCGAAGCATTACTGAATCCATGTATTTCTACGACCTCGTCGTTTTGATGCATACCATACCATCTGGGTAAGTTTATTTTGTTTGAATCCATTAATTCCTCCCGATAGTTTTCCATTCCCCCTTCATCATGAGCAACTTGTTGAAGCGCACGTACTGCAAGAAAAGGGGCAGATGCTGTTCCAAAAGTGACTCTTAACAACCGAACATCTTTTATTTCACAAGTTTCATCATCCCGCCACAGCAGTCTCTAGAAATCTACGTGTTTTTCATCAACCTTGATTTTTCTATACATTTTGACAATATCAGCACATAAACTAATTAGAAAAGTTCTCCATCTGAGTATAATATGTCGCAGTTCTGGTTGTAAGGTAGGTCTTATCAGAAGTGCATCATTTAAAGATATGCCGTTTTTCCCTTTACAGGATGCGTCAAACACTATAATGAATTTAACAATAGCATGATGTGGCAAATAAATTGCACCTTCTTTATTTTTCTCAGATTCTGGAACCAACTCCATATGTCCCAGCTCAAGGTATTCTTCAATAACCTTTTTATAAGAATCTTTTAGAGTTTTATCTTTTCTTAACCTGGCCTCTAATGCGAGCAATCTTCTTTCAGCAATCTCTCTAGAGCCAGCCGGTAGTATAGAAGAATTTACTTCAGAATATCGCAACGGAAGATTCACAATATATCTTCCCTCGGCATCCCTACAAGTAGTTTCTGCAAAGATTTTCTCACATTTTTGTTCTTCCTCCGTCAAAAAACAATCTTGTTTAAATCCTTCCTCAGATTTAAATTCCCAAAATTTTTTCAATATATTATTCTCTTCGACCTACGCGTGCATAACGACAATACAAGTTGTAGAGTTAGTTGCTTCTTTTACAACACCTGATATGATCCAACCGAATGATGTCGCTTGGGCAACTGGTGTGCCGTTAGGACCTTTTCTTATTCCTTCACGAATGACCAAACCGTATACTTCGGCGCCCAATAGAATGTTTATTCTGCTGGGAATATTGAACTGAGGGTCAGCTAACTGCAAATCTTCAAATTCTTTCCATTGCAGAGACACTGTGTTAGACGGCAAAAAACCAGTTATTGAATTTAACACATACGCCTTTACCGTAACAACTACATTTTTGTCAAATACAGATTGTATTTTTACTTCTGCCATTGCTTTTGTGCATAGTTGCGAATTTCCGCCAATTCCTTTTACGAAGCCTTTAATTGGGATTTTTCTTAGACCCAAGAACTGAACTGTGGCTTCCGTAATAATGGACGATTGGGAACCTTGGTCAAGGATAGCTCTTATTGTTTGCATTCCCTTTTGTGTTTTAACTCGTATCAAGGCTGTCGCTAGTAACACCTCTTTCACTGAATGATCTGCTGAAAAACATGAAACAACGAAAGGCTCTCCCCCCGGGGTAGCAGAATTTTTGGCTACCGTGGAATTTTCAGCAATCGTACTGGCGTTTTTATTCTGAATGCTATTAACCTTAGTGATACCTGAACCCGTACCTGTATCCTTACCCTTGGGATGCAAAAGTGTGTGGTGTGAGCGTTTGCATATATGACAATTGGTTTTAATCCAACAACACCTAGCAGAGTCATTTGCTCCCAAATATAAATTAGAGTCTGAGACAGGGATATGCTTAACAATTTGTTCGGCTTCTCCAGATAAACAACCTTTAAAATAATGAAGTTTTTGGACGTTATCTATCGACTGATTCTTATGAATCAGCGACAGAAAAAGATCTCTAAAGCTTGGCCAGTCCAAATAATCTCCGAAAAATTTCGGAATCTTAATTTTCGGTAAATGAACCTGAGATATTTTATCACTGTTGTTGTTCAAAACAGGTTAATCACACTTTTTAGAACCACTAAATTCCAATAAAACCGACTTTAATTCTGACTTGTACTCTACGCATGTTTCCTCTGTGATATCATAGATGTCTTCTTTGAAATAAGAACTTTCTTTGTAACCCTTTATACCAGCAATCTAGTTATGATTGGTTACAAATTCCGTCCATAGTGCTTCTAAATGTTCTAACTTTGTTTCAATATAAGCCTGTTTGAGACGTTCTTTAGGAGACTTTTTATAATTTCTAAATGCCTTTTCAATTCTCTCCTGAACGTCTTCCTGTTTACTAATTAAACTCTCCATTTTCAACAAACAAAGATTAAACTATACTCAAGAAACACCAAGACCGAATTAAATTTTGAAATATTTTCACAGAAAATAGAAATTACAAGTCAAAATTAAATGACAACTGTCAAGTTTCAAATCAAAATTCAATTTTTCCGAAAATTCAAAAGTTGAGAAATTTTTATTTAAGTATATAATGGATTCCGAACATTTTTTATCATTAAATCTCTAGGTGAAAATAGGAAAATTGGGAAATCACTAAAAACACTTTAAAGTCCTGATCTTTAAAACATGGCTCACTAATACTATTGCTTGACATACTCACAGTTGAATCCAATTGAATCACTCACTGCCAATTACTCCACCTGTTCACGCGCGAGGGTCACCTCTCAAGATCCACCTCGCCTCTGATACACCTTTGCCTCACCGCTGGGAGAACACCTCTGCCTCTCGCGGGGACGATTTCTACTTTGTCATGTCTCCGCCGCCTCCAGGTCTGACAGGTCCACTTCTGACACCCATTACCTGATTGAAGTGCTTCCCGAGCAGCACAACGTACTCACTGCACGGTTCCACTGCGCTTTTACTGGCACCAGAATCCGGCTCGAAGGACAATGTTAGTCCAAAGTACGATGGATACTCAATAAAACCTGAATTTTGTACTGCAATTTAATGTGGTCTACTGTGTGTAGACTGGTTCGGTATGGGTAATCGTTGGGAGCTCAAGAGCCTAGTTAAATATACAAAAATCTCTATATCGAGTTTTATTATGCTCCCAACGCCATCTATTATTCAATATGAGAACTACTACATTCTTCATTTAAAATATTAACAAGACTTCCTTATAAACTTGGTATACAACCTAAACAAAAATGTTCTATTTTACTAAACAAATATCAGATTTGCTGGTAAAAAACTAACCAAGTTAAATGTTGAATTTAAACTTACTGTGTTACTTTATAAAATTTTCAATCCTTTTTGCATACATTTGCTAATAGGCGATTGCCTAATGCCATGATTAAGTCTGTCATGTCACATATAAAATAAAGAGTTGTTTTCTGGCAAACATCTGTTTGAAATCTAAATTCCACAAACACAATTCTTGAAAATGGGAACCATGTTTAATATTATGTTACGTTGTAGTTGACGACTTCACCGACAAAAGAATTGAAATCCAAATGAGTGACAATTCTGTAGCAGAACTTGGCACCCATTTCTATCATTTCTTTTTAAAATTTAACATAGTTGACGAACCTGTAATTAGTTAATGCAGTTGCTTTATTTGTTTTAATCTACCCAGCCGTTCGGGTTGAGCATGACGGCGGTGTGCGCGGTGCCGGCGGCGGAGTCTCGCGGAGCGCTGGCCGTGGCGCTGCTGGCGGAGCCGAGAGCTCCCAGCGGCGGGGCCCCCGCGCCGGCGGGTCATCCCGCGGGCGCGCTGCTGGCGGTGGGCACGCTCGGCGGGGAGCTGTCGCTGTGGCGGCTGCCCCGGGACGACGACGAGGACGACGACGAAGGCAGCGAGCCCAGGTTTTGGGGAGAAGTGGGGGTCGCAAGGTGGCTCAGAGAATACATCATTCCAGGTAGGTACATTTTTATGTTATTATTTATCTACATCGTTAAGAAAATAAATATTTCATAACATCCACTTGAAAATTGATGTCTTTACTTTATACCATCGAAATATTTTGTACTCAAATAGACTACTATCACTTGTTAAAAGTATTCTTGCAGAATTGAATTTGTCGGTATCCTTCGTATATTTCAGTACAGTTTGGTCACATTTGGTTATTATTTATCACAGTTATTTATTATTCATTTGGTTTCAGGTTGCTGCGTGTCGGGTTCGGATGAAGCGGAGCGGCTGCTGCTGGTGCGGGCGCGCGCGCGGCGCGTGTGCGGCGCGCGGCTGCTGGACGACGGTGTGGACGAGCTGCTCGCCGCGCTGCTCGGTTGGTGTGCCACCAACGAATGTAACATGCCAAAAGGGACTACTCAAGGCGTTCACAATATTGCATGGTTGAACGGGCTAGTCACCTTATATTTTGTTTGTGATATCACGAGATGTTTGTTTTTACGGTTCCGTACCCGAAGGGTGCAAACGGGACCCTATTACTGAGACTCCGCTGTCTGTCCGTCTGTCTGTCTGTCTGTCCGTCAGTCACAAACTCTTGAACCGTAATAGCTAGACTAAATACTAAATCGTCATACAAGAAACGGGTTTTTTTTCAGCGTTTTTAACTTGATCTTCATAATGGCATTAACTAGATACTTGAAATTTTCACCAATTATGTATTACTATGTCCACAATAACAACAAATCTAAAATTAAAATAAAGTTAAAAATTAAAGGGGGTCGTCATACAAAAAACGTATTTTTTTGCGTTTTAAAACATTGTATGGTGGTACGGAACCCTTCATGTAAGAGTCCGACTCGCACTTGCCCGTTTATTTATTTTTAATGATTTGAAGAAACAAGATAGTTTTGGTTTGTATGTATGTATAATACTTACTTTCTCAAAATTATTAAAAATACGTGCAGATGATGAAGATGAGGATCTACCGGATGAGGTCCGCGCGGACGTGGCGGCGCTGCGCGGGCGGCTCGCGGAGGAACTGAAGTGGCTACGCCGCGCGCCGCCGCCGCTGGAACTGGTTAGCTATTAGTAGTCTTCTTCTTCGTCGTGTCGATGACTGAATCCTATTACCTATATAAGATTGTAACGTGTTAAATTAAATTGTTCCCGACCAGTAGGAGGCCACAGCAACAGCACTCTCCGTGCACTGCATCAAATGGGTTGGCCGCAAAGACATTGAGGGTTATAATTTGCCCTGTTAATAAAGCCCCATCTTTATATATTGCTCCTGCAACGTCCCACTTGAGTCCTCGGTCTATTAAGTGACTTCCAAACTGACCATGGCTGATCGCGGCCAGGGGGCAATGACTCTGCGGGAGCAATAAACCCTGGGGGTAGAGCAAAACTACTTTCCCACAGTTTTAACTTAAATAAGAATTGAAGGGCTGATTGCTTTGGTGTTAAGCATAAAGCTATGTCGGCTTTTAAGTCTAGACGCAGATTTTGGTGGACAGCCATATAGGAGATGGCATTTATCTGTCTCTTGTTTTGATTTTTCAATGGAGCACGCTACTTCACTGCGTACGTGGGGTCGAGCTATACCTGCCAGAGGGTACAGCATCTCCACTGGAGTTGGTCTTAAACAGCCCGTTATGGCTCTACAAGTCTCATTTATAGCGATGTCGACCTGATTTGCATGTGCCGACCGACTTCAAACAGGACTTGCCTATTCTCCGGCTGAGAAACACAAAGACAAACCGCTAGTACGCATGACGTCGGCTGCCGCTCCCCATGATGTTGTTGTTAGTCGTCGGAGATTACTATTTTTAGCGGTGACTTTATTTTTTTATGTTATAGCACTTTGTATTATTTTTTGTATTTGTATTGTTTGGTTCCAGATTTTTCAATAAGGGAAGTAAGTAACTCCCCAGTCTCAATTGTGGTGTAATATTTTTTATAAAGAGGTCGGCATCATAAAGTTCTTGGTATTGTTTCAGTAATTCGACAGAATCTTCCCTTAAACCCGGGATATATTGGGTACGGCATCCTCTAGGTATGGATTGACATGAGGTGGATCTAATAAGCTCGACAAATTTTTCGTAATTCTCGGCTACAGGCTCAAGTTCCAAATCATTGATTTTATTATCCATTGACTTCACATATCGTTCCCACTCTGCTTTCCTAAAGTTGAAGCGGCATCTAAATGGGACACAGTTGGGTTTTACAACACTGTGCAACTGACAAGCGATTGGCCTATGCTGTGTGTTACGTATTGCAGAGTGGACTATTTTCGTGCTCAAAGACTTTAGGTTGTCTGAAACAAATATCAGATCTGGATTGTAGCCCCTTTTCCATCGACAACTACAAAATGAATGTGATAGTTTACTATTGTGTACTAGATGAAGATTATCAGTTTCTGCCCATCGCTCCGCTGCTTCCCCATCCCAGGTATTTGCAGAAACAGAAGTCAATACGATGTTTGGTTTGGAAAATACCGCACTTCCATATTTAAGGTGGGAAATTTCAAAAATTTGAGTCATACCAGGAATCATTAGACGTGGTAAATTAAGGTCGCGATGTGTTTCCTGGACGCAAAGGATGTCGCAAGGCTGTGGACGGCAAAGCTGTGATAAGATTTCTGCCTTGGTGTTTGAAAAGCCTTCAATGTTTACCGAAATTAAGCTAAGTGCAGGAGCCGTTAGCTGGCCTGGTGTTAATGGTCGGTGATCTTAAGATCTTGGTTCTGTAGATTTTGGAAAGAAAGGTTCATTTTGTTCAGTCATCATGGTGAAAGGATTTGCCAACTAGTCTCTGCGTTACCGAGAAGAGAACTAGCTGCCCAGGGTGCGTCGGACGTTTCGGATCAGGGGATCGATCTTTTTAACGTCACTCAGGGAGGCTCCTTTCATGCACCCCTATTAGTAGTTGCACAGAAGCACGCCTTTATTTAAATCAATCATATCATAAAAAAGCCTTTTTGAAGTATCAAAAATTATAAATTTTTATTCAAGCTTTTATTGTGTTGTATTGTGGCTACCCAAATTCTACTGACTTACCAATTGATGTCACGGAGTTCCAGTCCCTATATTTTGGCTATATCATGAGTTCAGCTCGATGTTACCGCAATATTATATTATTGCCAAACTAGTTTTACTTTACTCATGCCAAAATTCAACTCAATTGTATACAAGACTGGGTGAGAAATGGTTTGCAAATTTTGGAACAAACAAATTAATTAAATACATACAAATGTTGCTAATTGTACAAAAGCTTGTGAAAATAATTAACTTTTTCTAGAACGCTGTTTATTAGTAATTAGCAAATATTGATATTGGTATATATTTTCCTCAGATAAAAAAAAACTGCTAGTTGAAGCCATTAGCAAGTACGAAAGAAGCTATTGTTTGAGCTGAGCGATGTGCGTTGCGTTGTCAGGAGCGGTCCGCGCCGCACGCGCTGCTGTGCCCGCTGTCGCACCGGCTGCTGCGCGAGCCGGCGCGCGCCGCCGATGGCCTCAGCTACGAGCGCGCTGCACTCAAAGAGTTCTTCCTCGCGGCTGGTCAGTACTAATGTCATCATAATATAAACATTCTCTTAGCTTCACTATTTTATATACAAGTATTATCAAGTATCCGTTGGTTTTTGACGTGACAACGTCTAATAACTCGATACTACGGGCTGCATGCACGAAAAAGATGACGTCATTGTCCCGTTACGCTCATTGTCGCGTTCCGCAAGCGAGAGCGCGGCACGAACGAGAGAGAGGCATGATATCACATGATACTACTGTAATGTTTGACTTTGTCACGTCAAACTACAGTCCGTAAACCGACTTTACAGACAACCAATTTTTGAAGTGAAAACTTCTTTAGCGGCGTTGTGCACTTTTTTTGTAATGGGTAAAAAATGTTAACTTTTTTTTCAATTCAAATTCAATTCAAAATATCTTTATTATCATAGGATATTTATAATATCTCTTAATAATAGTCACTTTGTTTTGTTTTGCACAAATGTTGACGTCAAATCGTTACTTACAGCTAAGTTTACGCCGCTTCCTAGGCGCAAGTGCAGAAGAAGCGGCAACAAACTGCACTGCACGTTTTCTCCAAAGACGTCAACTAACAAACTAAAAACTTAAAATTAGTTATATAGATGGACAGAGATTACATTGTTTATTATGTCATAATTAAATTGAATTATAAGAATTACGAAATTTAAAATAATGTCAATTTGTAAATTTAGTATGTACCAATGTACCTAAATTATGACATGTCTAAGTATACAAACCTTTAAGAGGGACCCGCGCCAAGCTCAAGCCAGACCTTTTTGTCTTTAAGATAGTCATCGGTCCTATAATAAGCCTTCTCACAAAGTACTTTCTTTACATAAGCTTTGAATTTTCTGTCTGGCATATCAAGGACCGATTCTGACAATTTATTATAAAAAAGTATACACTTCCCCATAAAAGACTTACTGACTGTATTCAGCCTGTAATACGGGCTAACTAAGTCATTCTTATTACGTAAATTTCTATCTGTAAAATCACTTACTTTATTGAACAAGGAAATATTTTTCCTTACATACATTATATTTTCAAATATGAATTGTGATGCAAAAGTAAGTATACCTATTTCCTTGAATAATTCCCTCAGTGAGTCTCTTGATCCTAAACCGTAAATAGCACGAATTGCTCTTTTTTGTAAAAGAAAAATAGTCTGAATGTCGGCTGCACTCCCCCATAGAAGTATCCCGTAAGACATTAGACTGTGAAAGTAACTAAAGTACACTTGTCTAGCAGTTGCTACATCTGTCAATTGTCTTATTCTCCTAACAGCGTAAGCCGCAGAGCTAAGCCTATTAGAAAGTTTAGTTATATGAGCGCCCCATTGAAGTTTCGAATCAATTGTGATTCCTAAAAAGGTAGTACTTTCAACCAGATCGAGTTTCTGACCATTAATTAGTATGTCAACGCAGGCTTGATTCACATTAGGAAGAGAGAATCGAATGCATTGGGTCTTGTTCGCATTTAACATTAGGTTATTGGCCGAAAACCAATCAGAAATTAAAGATAAGGTGCTGTTCACCGCGCTAGCATCACTGTTATGTCGATCTATTTTAAATATTAGCGAGGTATCATCAGCAAACAGCACCATGTCAGCCTCTTTCTCAACCATGTAAGGCAAGTCATTGACATAAACTAAGAAAAGGAACGGTCCTAGAATTGAACCTTGGGGGGAACTCGCGTCAGGACACGTGTCCTGATCGAAAATTCGTAAGACGGATGGAGAGTAGACAGCCGGCGCGGCGTAGGAGAGGAAGTATCCTCCTCTCTTTCTACGGCGGCGCGGCGATAATGTATGCCTGCGCCTGCTGTTTCGTTTAGCTGAGAGATAAACTTTTAAATGTAATATAAATTGACATGTTTGTGTGCAATAGCGCAATAAATAAATGTTGTATTCTACCACATAAATGATAGTACTTTTATACTGATAATTAAAGCAATTCGTGCAAAATTATTCCCTAACCATTCCAAAATATCAAAAATGCACAACGTTAATATTCAAGTTTTCACTTCTGCCGGCACTCCTGGAGTGCAACCCGTCGTTTTTTTTAAATAAACATTACACATAATGTACATAAAATTTATTGACGTGTAAAAGTGCCTGCGAAGGCCTAATTACTGAATAAATATTAAGGTGAAGATATAGGCAAATGACCTTGAAGTGGCGCCCTCATTTGAAATAAATTGTTAACTCGTAAATATGGAGATAATTTCCATATTACTCTTCGTCATGCACTAGATAGCCCTTTAAATTATTTTATAAACCACCGTTGAAAGTATTTACATTAGTCCGTCTAGCTTTAAAACTTGCCTCCGCCAAAAGTGGCCACGGCAAGTTTTAAAGCTAGACGGATCACCAATAATAGTTTTAACGGCAGTTCATAAAATAATTTAAAGGGCTATCTAGTGCATGACGTAGAGAAATATGGAAATTATCACCATATTTACGAGTTAACAATTTATTTCACACTTCAAGGCCATTTGCCTATATCTTCGCCTTAAGAGAAGACAAGAGAGGACTTTGTTTTATCTCTTGTTGTTTGTTTGGCGAGAACTCAAGAACTGTCAAACTGACATTGACACATAAACAAATAAAGCTACTTTAATACAGCCAAAACATTGTAACGCTCTGAAATATAGATTATCGATACTTTTAAACTATCGCGTTGCATTATTATTAAATTAATGCATACGGGAATTAACGCGAAACGTACCTTTTTTTATTTATTTTACTGACGTTTCTTCCGGTTTTCACCGAACGCACACAATCGGTTAACCACCAGAGTAGGGTTGCGTCACGGAGTAGGGACCGTGAGTGTCGTGGGTGACGGTAGTTGGAGAATAAACAATATGACGGTGGACGAAGATCACAGCGGGCGTAGGCAACAACGCTGTTTCAGTCAGGCTGGGACCACGTTCGGTAAAACCCGGACGAAACATTCGTTTATGCATTCATTTAAGGTAAAGATATAGGCAAATGGCCTTGAAGTGGCGCCCTCATTTGAAATAAATTGTTAACTCGTAAATATGGAGATAATTTTCATATTGCTATTCGTCATGCACTAGATAGCCCTTTAAATTATTTTATGAACCACCGTTGAAAGTATTTACATTAGTCCGTCTAGCTTTAAAACTTGCCTCCGTCAAAAGTGGCCACGGCAAGTTTTAAAGCTAGACGGATCACCAATAATAGTTTTAACGGCAGTTCATAAAATAATTTAAAGGGCTGTCTAGTGCATGACGAAGAGCAATATGGAAATTATCACCATATTTACGACTTAACAATTTATTTCACACTTCAAGGCCATTTGTCTATATCATCTCCTTGAAGTGTCAGGTACAAATACTAATTAGAAGCCTAAACAGGGACGTGTAAGGAAAGATGGTATTCGACAAAAAATATATTTGCAAAAATGTTTCTTTTATAGTATATGTAGTGTACTGAGTGTACGGAGTGGGGATAGTGGGACGCTCTGTCGACGGCCGGCGGCCGTGGCGAGCGGACGCTGTGCACAACATATAGTTGTATAGTGGTGTAGTGAGTACATAATAGTGTGTATTACCTAGCATTTTACAAGTGGCGAACGAGGGAAACGTAAGTAAAAGAAAAATATATATTAAAAAAGAAAGAGGTGTGTAATTGGGTAATCTATGAGTGTTGAAAGATTTGTTATTGAGCAAAAGATATTGTTATACAAGAAAATAGTTATTTTGCCTTTATGGACTAAAAACAAAACTAAATCGCAAGCAGTTTTATTAACGATTAGCTGGTGTACGCGCAAGCGCAACTCGGTTGATAGATAATATTATGATGACTCATTGTTGTTATTGAGACACGCAAAGCGTTGTCGCCGGTTTATTATTGAGACTAAAATAAGGTGTTCTAGCGGAATGTAAACACGGCGATCTTATTACTTACTGCAATCAATAGACTGCAGTCAGTAAGTTGATTTAACGAATTTAACATTAAACTTTCAACTGTAGCATTGCTTTGTGTTTATGCCGTGCTTATTTTCATTAGTAAATACTGTTTAAACATATTACCGTAACGCGTCCCTATACAATTCGGAGGAATGTTTTATTATATGTACAAGAGTTCATGTAGTATATACATAATGCTGTACCCACTTGTTGTACCTGTTAGGCCAATAGGAAAGGCCGTCAATGAAACTGTATGGGTCATGGCATTTCTAGGGTCTAAAATTACAGCGCGACGTGTTGTGTGTTGGCAATATGATAGCCGATACTGATACATAATGCAAATATTTCAGAGGGCAATAAGACAGCCTATGTGATTGGACAATATGATAGTCCGTGTGAGTGAAAAGTAGACAGCTGATGTGTGTGTTGGACAATATGATAGTCCATGTGACCGGGCAATTCGATAGCCTATGTGGTTGGACAATTTGATAGTCCATGTGACTGGGCAATATGAGAGCCTTCGCGATTGGACAATATGACAGTCCGTGTTAAGGGTCAGTACGATAGCCCGTATGACTGGATAATATGTAGTCACTGCAACTGGCCAATACGAGTCTTTATGACCGGCAATGTGTGAGCTGGCTTAAAAGGACAATTTTAGTGTCCGTGCGTATGTTCAAAATCATCGTGATTTGTTACAGATCGCCCCCATGGCTAATGTGGCAGCACTCCCGAATCTCGAGAATTTTGACCCTGACGGTGACCCAGTCTCGGTGGGCGCTAGGTGGGAAAAATGGATTAGAGCTTTGGAAATATACTTTTTCTTGTACCTGAAGTAATGTTAGAAGCAACTAACATTACTTCAGGTGCAAGAAAACGGGCAACCTTACTACATATTGGTGGACTTGCCTTGCAGGAAGTATATTATAATTTACGAGGAGCTCACGTGGAAGAGACAGAAGGAGTTGACGTATTTGAGGTTGCAACACAAAAACTCAAAGAATATTTTTCGCCGAAACAAAATAAGTATTATGAACGATACATCTTTAGATTGATGAAGCAAGAAGAGGGAGAAAGATTTGAAACTTTTTTATTAAGACTTCGTAATCAGGCTGAAAAATTTCAGTTCACAGCTAAGGAAGAAAACTTGATCGACCAAATTATAGAAAAGGGTCGAAGCGCGGAATTAAGAAAAAAGATATTGGCAGGCGGTGATGGTATTACACTTCAACAAGTAATAACCATTGCCGTGACACTTGAAACTGTTAATAGACAATTAGATACATTCGGTCAGGCAGGCCCGAATAAGGAATGCGATACAAAGACATCTGAAATCAATAAGATCGACAACAGGAAATATTCCGTCAGTCGTCATTCTGCAAAGACCTGTTTTAGATGTGGTAGTAACAGACATTTATCTTTCGATAGCGGATGCCCAGCCAAAGGAAAAAAATGCTTAAAATGTGGAATTGGACTGGACATTACAAGGACTACTGTAAAACCAATCCGCAAAAGGGGAAAATCGAATCACGAACGGGTAAGGAAGCCGACAAAACAAAAAGATGAAAATGGGATAAGGCTGCAAAAGACACCAATTCAGTGGACTACGTCTTTCGTTTAGATGATGATGCAGTGATAAGTTGCGAAGTTGGTGGCAAATCGATTGATATGCTAATATTCGGGTAGCAAATGCAATATCCTCACGGACAAGACTTGGCAATATCTGAAAAATAATAAAGTTAAAGTAAAAAATCAAATAAGAAATCCCGATAAAACTTTGCTTCCTTACGGAAGTAATGAGCCTTTAGACATACTTTACGGCTTTGAAGCTGATATAAAAGTAAATAATAAGACCGTTAAAGATGCCACCTTGTATGTTATACGTAATGGAACGCGAAATCTGTTGGAGAAGACGACTGCCATTGAACTTAATGTTCTTAAGATAGGTATTACAGTTAATAAAATTTGCGAGCCACCAAAATTAGAGGGAGTTAAAAACATCGTTCTATTTCCGAAGTTCAAAGATGTTAAAATCCAGATCCCAATAAGAAAAGAAGTGAAACCGGTTATCCAGCCATATAGAAGAGTGCCAATACCTATGGAGGAAAAAGTGAATTTGAAGTTGGTAGAACTCCAAGAAGCCGATATTATTGAAGAGGTCAATGGACCCTCTCCCTGGGTATCCCCAATGGTCCCAATACTAAAAGAAAACGGAGAAGTCCGAATTTGCATTAACATGCGAAGAGCAAACGAAGCCATTATATGGGAAAATCACCCACTCCCAACCATGGACGAAATACTACCCAACTTTCGACAAGCTAAGTACTTTTCCAGGTTAGATATGAAAAATGCCTTTCACCAATTAGAGATAGATGAAGACAGTAGGTATATAACGACTTTCAGTACAAGCAAAGGTTTGGTGTGTCATGTGCTCCGGAGATGTTCCAAAAGGTACTTCAGAAAATGCTATTGGGATGCGAAGGTGCTGCTAACTTTATAGATGATATTATTATATATGGGTCAGATGAACAGGAGCACGATAAGCGGCTTAACAAAGTGTTGCTTGTATTAAAAAATAACAACGTCCTTCTTAATAAAGATAAATGTATAAACAAAACAAATAAAGTTGATTTTTTGGGGCACGAGCTCTCTGACGAAGGAATAAAGCCATTAGGATACATTAAACTATACAAAGTACAAGAAAGCCCTGCACCGTCGAAGAGACACAGAGCTTCCTTGGCTTAGTAAATTATGTTGGAAAATGGATTCCTAACTTAGCATCACTAACGGAGCCACTTCGGGAGCTACTACGATTAAAACTTAGTAAGTCGGTAAATATTCAAAAATATTGGACGGAATCTCAAGATAAGGCATTTGAGACCCTAAAAGAACGACTTTCTAATATCCGAACCCTAGGATATTATAATCCTGATGATCGAAATCAAATCAAATAGCTGACGCTTCTCCAGTCGGATTAGGGGCAGTACTCATACAAATAGATCGCAATGGTCCTCGCATTATAGCGTTTGGTAATAAAAGTCTGACCGATTGCGAGAAGAGATACTGTCATACGGAGAAGGAAGCTTTAGCTATTGTGTGGGCTGTAGAACATTTCAAGGTATATCTTTTTGGAAAGGAGTTTGAATTGATCAGTGACCACAAGCCATTGGAAGCCATATTCGCACCGAAATCCAAGCCTTGTGCTCGCATTGAGCGCTGGGTTCTCAGGCTTCAAACTTACAATTATAAAGTTGTATACCGCCCGGGCAAGGACAATATTGCAGACCCTATTTCACGACTTTGCCGATCCGGAGAAGTTACGCCTTTTGATAGTGAAAACTATATTAATGCCGTTATACAATACAGTAGACCAATTGCTGTCCCTCTTAATGAGATTAAAGAATGTAGTGAAAAGGACAAAGAAATCATATGTTTGAAAAAAGGAATATTTGAAAACAAGTGGGACGAAACAAACGGCGCATACAACATTTTTCAGACGGAGATTTGTTTCCAAGGAAATATTGCTCTGAGAGGCAACAAATTAATAATCCCAAAACCATTGCATGACAGAGTATTAGAGGCTTCCCATGAAGGCCACCCGGGCATAGTTGCGATGAAAACTCGGCTCAGGACTAAAGTATGGTGGCCTAAAATAGATAAAGACGCAGAAAATCGGGTAAAAGCATGCAAAGGATGTACGCTGGTATCAGCACCCAACCCACCACATCCAATTAAGAGACGAGATCTACCAGCTGAACCCTGGGTGGATGTTGCTGTGGATTTTCTTGGACCCTTACCATCAAATAATTACTTGCTTGTGCTAGTGGACTACTACAGTCGCTATAAAGAGATCAAAATTATGAGGAGTATCACAGCAACAGACACCGTCAGGATCCTAAAGGAGATATTTTCGCGCCTTGGAAATCCAGCTTCTTTGACATGCGACAATGGTAATCAATTTACTAGTGATATTTTTAAGACCTTTTGCAAAGAGTGTGGTATTATTATCTTCAATACGTTTCCTTACTGGCCACAAATGAACTGTGAAGCGGAGAGGCAAAATAGAGACGTGCTCAAAAGACTACGAATTCCATTAGTCAGTTAGAGAAGAAAAACTGGAAAGAAGAGCTGTTGGAATACTTGATTATGTGCAATAGCACACTACTACGGGAAAGACACCTGCTGAACTGTTCTTCAGAAGACAGTTTAGGGACAAGATACCGGCAGTAACCGATTTAGAATACAGACTGATAGACCCGGAAGTAAGAGACAAAGATAAAGAAAAGAAGGAGATAGGGAAAGAATATGCGGACAAGAAAAGAAGAGCAGAAGATAGTAACATAGAAATTGGCGAAAAGGTTATATTAAAAACATGATTAAGGAAAACAAATTAACCTCTAATTATAACCCAGAAAATCACACAGTGACAGATCTTGAGGGTAGTGACATTAGAGTCCGAAATGATTCGACAGGAAAAGAATAACGCAGAAATATTGTTCACCTGAAAAAAGCAGAGAATGGAGAATGGAGCGTAATAAAGCCTAACGCCGGAATTGAAGAAAAAGATGATTAATTTACCGTGTTTAATATGATTAAACGTATGGAATTAAAGAGAAGTTATATATCAAAGCTGATTTATGTGATTAACATTGAATAAATATATTGTTATAAAAAATTGATTATTTTATAAAACGAAGAAGGGTTGTAGTGTACTGAGTGTACGGAGTGGGGATATTCCTCTGTCGACGGCCGTGGCGAGCGGACGCTGTGCACAACATATAGTTGTATAGTGGTGTAGTTAGTACATAATAGTGTGTATTACCTAGCATTTTACAGTATACACTAATTAATAATAATAATGGCTCGCGCTTGGCATGCGCGCGAGCAGGTGGGAGGTGATTCCAACATGGTCAACAATGGATGCAGTGTCAGCCATGATGCGCGTCGTAGCACCGTGGCGAGTTCATTGGCCGCTTAACGCAGGAGGCGGAGCTTGCGTAGCATCTTCGTGTGCGTGCGGAGCTCGTAGGCGCGTAGGCAGCTATGACTCATAACATTGTACGATCGATGACGTAGGGGTGACGTGATCTCGCATTCCTATGCCTCGTTGTGACGGTTTAGTGACTCGACCGTCAACTCGCCACATCCTTAATAGATAGATGG
Source organism: Acrobasis repandana (assembly GCA_963576875.1). Taxonomy (NCBI): domain Eukaryota; kingdom Metazoa; phylum Arthropoda; class Insecta; order Lepidoptera; family Pyralidae; genus Acrobasis; species Acrobasis repandana. The sequence continues at coordinate 20,881,877 of OY756229.1, read as the reverse complement.
TCGCACTTGTAGTCTCAGTCTGGCTGATCACTAACCCGTGTCTTTGTACTCATCTGTACCTTTACCACTCATTTACAACCCATGTGTAAAACGATACAATGTTAATTTCCTTTTTAGGGTTCCGTAGCCAAATGGCAAAAAACGGAACCCTTATGTATCCGTCATGTCTGTCTGTCTGTCTGTCCGTATGTCACAGCCACTTTTTTTCGAAACTATACTGTTGAAACTTGGTCAGTAGATGAATTCTGTGAACCGCATTAAGATTTTCACACAAAAATAGAAAAATAAACGGGCAAATGCGAGTCGGACTCGTACATGAAGGGTTCCGTACCACCGTACAATGTTTTAAAACGCTGAAAAAAACACGTTTCTTGTATGACGACCCCCTTTAATTTTTAACAATTTTTTATTTTTAATATTTTTTGTTATATTCGCCACAGTAATACATAATCGGTGAAAATGTCAAGTGTCTAGCTATTACGGTTCAAGAGATAGAGCCCTGTGACTGACGGACAGACAGACAGACGGACGGACAGACGGACAGACGGACAGACGGACAGACGGACAGACGGACAGACGGACAGACGGACAGACGGACAGACGGACAGACGGCGGAGTCACAGTAATAGGGTCCTTTTTTTTTTATCAAAACCCATACGTGTTACATCTATGGATAGGTCTTAAAAATTATATTCAGGATTCTAATATTTTTTTTTCTAAACTGAAGTTTGCGCGAGAGACACTTCCAAAGTGGTAAAATGTGTCCCCCCCCTGTAACTTCTAAAATAAGAGAATGATAAAACTATATAAAAAATATGTGATGTTCATTACCATGCAAACTTTCACCAAAAACTCGTTTGAACGAGATCTTTTTCTTTCAATACGTCATTAATCGTAAACCGCAATTTACCTTTAGAACTTTTATATTATGTTACTTGCTGCTACGGAACCTTTCATGGGCGAGTCCGACTCGCACTTGGCCGCTTTTGTTATCTATCGCATCATGTATTGAATTTTATTGTGATCACTATTTACAAAGACAGACCACAACTCGACACTAAAAAACTAAATGGCAAAAAAATTACTTTAGTTTTAGAACTTTAATTATGGAACTTATGACAATGATGCGGTGCAGTTGATTCTAAAACTAGTTATTTTTTTCCCATTTAGTTTTTACACTGAAAAACTAAATGGCAAAAAAATAACGAACGAGTTGTGGTCCGTCTTTGTAAATAGTGATCACAATCAACTTGAATAGATGATGCGATAGATAAAAAGGAAATTAACAGTTGTCATGTATTTGCGTTTGAGAGGGCGCGGTGTCGCCGGTGTCGGGGCGCCGGCTGAGCAACGCGCGCGTGGCGCCCAACTACGCGCTGCGCGCCTCGCTGCGCGCGTTCCTCGCGGGCGGCGGCCACGGCGCGTGAGCGGCGCGGGTGCACTTGGGATAATACATGTCAATTAATGTTGTTTGGTAACAGTATCTATTCAAAAATTAAAAATGCTTGTTTCAACAAAATTATTTTTAAATTACACTAAAAGGTTGTGGAATTTTGTGTTTTCTTTATTTCAGTAAATGATAGTCTAGTGAATGTTTCAACGATCTCATCTTTATTTGTATTACTTACATTTATTATTTACAAGTGAGGCAGTAACAGTGTCAATCAACCAAACTTACTCAACTCGGATCCACTGTCGATATAATACACAAATTAACAACATGGCGCCGTCGCAGGGACGGCCGCAGTGAGGCCGCGCCGACCTCGCACTCTGTACCACGCCTCGCACACACCCCCAACATGGATCGCCCATCAACATAGCCTTACAGATAAGCACCATTGGCTTTGATTGTTCACAAGCCACATTTTTTAATAGGAATTAAAATCTAAAATACATCAGAAGACATAAGACGACTTTCCTAGTAGGTACCTACTTTAAAAAATTTTATTCAGATCAGACCCACTATATTGTGTGTTTGTAAGCGAATGGCGTTAATACAGTATTCTCACACACACAGACGTGTGTGCAGACAGTATACACACGTGGCCGTGTCAACAGGACTACAACAATGCGCACACCTGGAAGCCGTCACCCGTGGGAGCCGAGGGTGCAGCGGCACGTGCGCACGCGCGGGGAGAGGCCGGCGCGGGAGATCTCTTCTAGGACTCAATATACAAAATAAGTATTTACAGTCGACATAACAAAGTATACAATAACAATAGAAACCTCTGGAGCCGCGGCGCTAGGACCGGTGACGTCACAATTCCGATCGACTTTGTACTGTTCAACAAATCCTGAGAGTCGTCTAGCGACGAGAGTTAACTTCGATGTAGCTAGGGCGAGCGCGTCGCTCGAGTATTATGTACAACTTTACAAACTCTCGACTATTTACATAGTTTGTTTCCCATAATATAAACTTTAGTACCGATATAAATAATTTAATTCCTCCTCGATCGTCTCTAATCGTTCATATCACATCGTTCCGACCGATCGTTCGACTAATCGATATAGGTATTTGAAAATTTACAATATTAAAGTAGCACTCGCATCGCATGCGAATGTTCTGGACGTTTAGTTTAGCGTCACTCGCACTTCACTCACACACGCGCGCGCGCTTATCCACACTCGCGCACGCATGCTCGCGCGCGTCACAGGCGCGGCGCCGCTCCCGCGCGCGGCCGCTATTGGCGCAGCTCGTCCTCGTCGTGGCACAGGACACTACGGACAACACAGGCACAGGAATGAAACTTCATAGAAGCGGAGTATCATTTATGCCTACACTACTACAAACGAAACTATACATCCGTACACACGTCAATGCATGTGTGTTTGCCCGCTCTCACCCCTCGACAAGGCGAGAACGGGGGAGAGGTGCGGGTACGCGGAACCGGGACGCATATTGCAAGGGACCAGTAGGAGATTCCATTCTATATGAAATTCCCTTTTTAATTTGTGACATGCCGTCGAGCATGAATTACCAACGAGCTGGTTTAACTACGAGTACTTGGCAAAAAATTTATTACAAATAAATATTAAATTTGAAAATGTTGAATTGACCGAAGTTATAGTTACCATATTTTCTCTACTTGGTCCAATGGTTGACTGGCACTTGGCAGAGAACGCCATATGGAGTTTATCATTCATCACCATTTCAGCCGCATAACGTCCACACCTGGACATAGGCCTCTCCCAAGGATTTACAAAATGACCGATCTAGAGCAGCCTGCGTCCAGCGCTTTCCAGCGACTTTGGTCAGATCGTCTGACCACCTTGTAGTAGGGGAGCCCATGATGGGACGTCGCAGCGAGCTGCGTCAGCGCTCTATCGAGGAGTGGGCCTATAGGCTGGAGCAGCCCAGTTTCGGAATCCGAACTGTTGAGGCTGTCCGCCCAGTCTTGAGCCAGTGGTTGGCGAGGCAACATGGCATACTTTCCTTCCGCTTGACGCAGGTGCTATCCGGACACGGTTGTTTCGGTGGGTACCTGTGTCACAGAGCGGGTAGGGAGCCGACTGCCAAATGCCACCACTGTGACGAGTGTGCGGACGAGAAAGCCCAACACACTCTGGAGTGCTGCCCAGCCTGGGCGGAAGAGCGCGCCGACATGTGTGCGATCGTGAGGGACGACCTCTCTCTGCCGACCTTGATCCAGGTCATGGTTGACAGCGAGACGTCGTGGAATGCGGTGCAGGCCTTTGCGGAGCTAGTAATGCTCCGCAAGGAGGCGGCGGAAAGAGTGCGTGAGGATACCACTGACCGCGACATCCGCCGCCGGCGTATTGGGCGCAGGAGGCGGGCCTATGGCCTGCACCAGCAGCTCCCACAATAAGGGTCGGTCGAGTCGCGGAAACGGGATTCCGTTGCTTGGCTTAACGGCCCTCCGGGTTGTAAGGCGTCGGGTGTCACCACGCCTTAACCCTATCGGGTGGGGTCGGAGGCCGAAAGGCCCCCCCACAGGCTCGCTCTGATACCCTCTCTTAATGAGAGGGACCCCAGAGCGAGCAGGGACCGCCATAGCGGTCGCCGCGTCGGGGCTGTGCAGCGCGAATAGCACACGGCCCCGGCAAATAGCGGCTGAGAGGTGACACCGCGGAGTTTTTAGTGGATACACCACATAACCTTACCGGTCTCCCGTTACCGGTAAGGTATCCGAAGGGATTTTCTCCGCGTGAAAAAAAAAAAAAGAAAAAAAAAGGGGAGCCCATGATGCTAAATTTGGATTTACTCGAGCGTCATGGAGACCTATTGGGTTGCGAAGCTTAGATGATAAAAAGAAAAAATGTCATATGATGTCATATGACCTTTTATTGGTGGGGGGAGCGTTTATAGATTTTCAAAAATGTAAAAAAAAAACTGTTGCGTGTACATACTCAAGCGCGTCAGATATTGATAGAATCCATGTGTCACGTATTTTTAATAATGTACGTATGGTAATCTGATCTTTTGCATGTTGGGGTGATCGTACGAAGGGGTTGAAAACGAAAAAAAAAAAAATATCGAGCGCGTCAGATTTTTGAAGGGGATGTTAAGTGAACCTAAAAAAAAGCTATCATTGAATAATCTGACGATTTGGATGTGACGCAAACTCGCGGCCATTATTAGAATATGCAAAAAAAAATTGACATTTTGAAATACTCAAGCGCATCAGATTAAGATATATATGGTTCACCTTTATATCCTACACGTGCTGTTTCATAATCTGACAATTATCTGGAGGGTTTAGCCTAATATGACAGCCTAATGTTTTAAATCATTGAACTTAATTAATTGAAAAGCTCAGGAATTAGCATGGAAATAAAAAAAGTGTTTGTCTTTTAAGTAGAAAACATGTGTTAATAAAAAAAATCTGTTCGGTAATTTTTCAGAAATTTTGTAAAACACGAAAAAAAAATCGGGCAAATATCTATATAGCGCGCTATGCAAGGCAACATCCAACTTGCCTTGCATAGCATTGGCAACGCGATAAAAAAATAATTTAAATTACTTTTTATCATAGGTATATTAAATATTTAAAAGAGAAGAATTCAATTCCACCCTGTATAAAAATGAAATAACCTTTATTTTAATATGTTTAAAGTAGATACTTTCAATTCATGACATATAACCGTGGGTTACTCGGTAAAATAATTGTATTCTAATTACAGCCCTGTCTTTTTGTTAAGTTTATTAATCTAGTCGACGATAGATATCGGCTTATTTACAAAATAATAAAAATCTATAAAAATAATATTTTGGCGAATTATTTGGTAATGGAGAAAAAAAACATCAATATCTACGTATAATATCTGAAGTCTACGTACGGCGTACCATAAAATTTTCATGTGTCGCCATTTGGTGTCATATTTTAATTTCCATGAAACTTAGTGTTGCCATCTAGTGTCGAATAGATTTAAATATATTGAGTACCGAATCTAAGAGATTTTTCCAGAACAATTTTAATTAAATACATATAAAATTACTTACAAATGAAATGTCATCCATAGCATCAGAACATCTATTCGAGTAGTTTTTACATGGCAAAATACAACACGTCATTCTTTTCTTCTTTTACACTTTTGGAAAGTCGACAAACTCGCGCACAGAAAGAGCTTTATGAACGTAGAACACGAACGAACGTTGATGGTATAATATACAAACTTAGGCCAGGTCTGTGTTTAGGTATCGAAAATGTACCTGCATTATTACTATGCGCGCAGGCGGCCTATCCGGGTGGTAAATTCAGTTATACGAATCGTTTGTCCAGAGTAATAAGAATGAAATTGGTTTGCAATGGATGTCTAGGTATCTATGCGAAAAGGTGCTGAGTTCTGACATGAGCTAAATTAAACCATATCGCTAGCCACATTGAGTAGATATTTCTTTGAATTTCTTTTCTTGCAGAGTGAGACTTCTGTACGTTAGTATTATTTATTCTGTGCTTAGGCCACGCATACTGTGATGACGTCAGGAACTATGTTTTCATTTTCGTTACTTTGGCTTGTGAAAATCGTCAGATTATATATTTTTCGTTATCCTTGAATTATTTGCTTCAAAATAAAAATAAAAATTGTCACGCTCGAGAATGTCGAGATGAAGTTTTTTACCCTCCCAGTTGTTTACGTCACTTGAAAATTGTCAGATTAGTGGAATATAGACTTTTTAGCATGTAATTAACTTACCCAACCTTAATCTGCGTTAAGTTTGACCCATTGTAATCAATCAAATATGAGATTGTGTGCAATAAACTTAAATAAATAAATAAAATAAATCTGACGCGCTCGAGAATATCTGATGATCAATATTTTTTTTACTAATCTGATCCTTTGTCCTTGACGGGCGGCCATATATATGAGGCTTTGGTGGAGGTACTTAACCAGGTACAAGGTATGTTATTCTGCCGCGTTCGAGTAAATCCCAAAATCCCCTCTTGGGCTCCCCTACTATTGTGGATGCTGATGATGGACGCTTCGCTTGCCAGGACGTGGTCGCCATACGAGCACCTTTCTGCTCCATCGGCCATCGGTTCGTCGCACTATGTGTCCCGCCCACTGTCACTTTAACGAACTAATCTGCTGGGCTATATCAGTGACCTTCCTTCTCCTACGAAACTATGGCGTTAAGTATTTGTATATTTTTTATGTGCAAAAAAGTTAAAATAAATAAATAAATTAATATAATAAAGTTACTTACGGAATGAGTAACGCGAGTGTTATTAGCGCAATTAATCTTAAAAAAGTTGTCGGCGCGAGGTCAGCAAGGCGCGGCCCCAGCAGCGGCACGAGCGGCGCGAGCAGCGGCGCGGCGAGCGCGGCGAGTGCGGGCCGCGCCGCTGCGTTGCCGTGCTGCATGGCCGCCGGCTGCTCGCCTGCGCACAAACACGACACTAATAACTTAAGGTGAAGATATAGGCAAATGGCCTTGAAGTGTGAAATAAATTGTTAACTCGTAATATGGTGATAATTTCCATATTGTTCTTCGTCATGCACTAGATAGCCCTTTAAATTATTTTATGAACTGCCGTTGAAACATTGGTGATCCGTCTAGCTTTAAAACTTGCCGTGGCCACTTTTGGCGGAGGCAAGTTTTAAAGCTAGACGGACTAATGTAAATACTTTCAACAGTGGTTCATAAAATAATTTAAAGGGCTATCTAGTGCATGACGAAGAGCAATATGGAAATTATCTTCATATTTACGAGTTAACAATTCATTTCAAATGAGGGCGCCACTTCAAGGCCATTTGCCTATACCTCCACCTTAAATTAGGAAAAAGAGAATTCTTAAATGTAGTAAAAATATTAAAAACAACCTAAAATAATAAAGAGTATGTTGGTGTACGTACCGCTGAGCACGTGCAGCACGACGGACGCGGAGTCGAGGTTGGAGGGCGAGCACGAGTAGTTGCCAGAGTCCTCGCGCCGCGGCGAGTAGATGATCAGGTTGCCCACCTGCAACCAGCACATCGAGCCTTATAGTGGTGGACGAATAGGATACAGTAGGTAAGATTTTGTATACATTTTAAAGTCAGTAAAATGTATACTCAATCCTAATATAATAAAAATAAATGGTCATACGAAGTTCTATTTTAGGAAATTAAATTACAAAATATTAATAAAAGTGGTTTTAAACATATTGACGGATTAATGAGACTGGCTGTATGGCCGCGAATTTGGAGGGTCTTGCGGCGGTGTTACCGTGGTATCGGGCGCGACGCGCTCCATGCGGATCTCGACGAGGCTGCGGTCGTAGTTGAGCACGCGCTCGTCGTTGTGGTACCAGAAGATGTAGGCGGGCTCCTCCAGAGCCTGCGTGATCACGCACTTCAGGCTCACCGTGCTGCCCGCCTTCACGTACAGGTCCGACTCGCCCACGATCTCGATCTTTGGCACTGGAACGCAACAAATATACTCTTTAATTAAATAAGGTAAACTATTCGTAGGTAAATGTATCAATTAGAGTGAACCATTGTCGTTTCCTAAAGTGGACGATCAGAACTTATCACAAGCTCGAGATTACTCAAATGGAGATTAGGTGAATATAAAAATCCTTTCTGGAGATTAGTGTACTTTTAGCTTAGCTTATCAGAATGTCCATTAGAAGCTTACAAAATGTAACATGAAAATGGATTGTTATTTAGATAAGTAAGGCACGCCTGCAAACTACATTATTGGAGTGGTGTCAAAATAATGGTATGCAACTTGGCGTCCATAAATGTTCTGTTCTCTCTTTTACAAAAAAGACGAAACATAAATTAGTGTTTAACTACACCATCGGTTCTGAGAATTAGAATAGAGTGACGGTAGTCAGAGACCTAGGGACTCCAAATGCTAGGATTTGTAGCCAGAACCACTAGACTTTAAAAGACCTCATACCTTAATGCACCTTTATTATAGTTTGGTAAGAAGCTGTTTGGAATATTGCTCAGTAATATGGTCGCCAAACTATCAAGTTCATTCAGACAAAATAGAGTGTCCAAAGGAAGGTTTTTGAACTTTTATGCTTTAGGAAAGGCCGTAGTCGGGAACTATATTCTTATTCAGATGGATTGCGTCATTTTCAGATCCCTACCTTGGAAACCCGACGTAAACAACTGGATCTTATTAACTTGCACTAAATTTATACATTTCAATATTGACTCCTCTGCACTGTTATCTCTTCTCAACTTCAGTACTAAAAAGCCCTCTAGCCATCGTCGTAGGGTATTTATGTTGGCTGTCTAAAAAAACAACACCTCGTATTATAACCCGATTTTTTTGAAGTGTCGTCTATAGTTATAACGAGCTTTATTAATGATTCAATTGATATTTATGCGGCTACCCGCACTAATACTTTTCAAAATCAAATCAAGCGTATCCTCCATTGACCTTACTATACTTTATCAGTCTTTGTCTTCATAGCTAATTACTCGTATATAATCGTTGCAAGTTCTAAACTTATAGCATTTGAAGCTTTGAAATTGAAGCTACAGTGAAACCATTTCGACTCGATAAGAAGAAGAACTTATAACACCAATTGTTAGTTTAAACTTTTAACAGTGAAATTTATGTAACCTTTTTATTTTATTTTTTGCTGCCAATTAATATTTATCTCGAGATTATCAATGTTTACATTGCCTGTCATGATGTGTGTACACGCTTTTGGGTCTCAGTCTAGAGCAGTCTGTAACTTTTTAGACTTAAGGATGGAATTGATTGTTACCTGTTGTGTATGCCATAATAAATAAATAAATAAACGGTATTCCATAAGACAGGCACGGATGGATTCACTTACTCAAAGCCATTCACCGTAACTGTAACTAAGGCTTACACACACGTGTCAACAACGATGGCACTACTCTGCAAAGGTACGGTAAATAGGGCGGTGTGCGCCGTGCCGTGAGCAGGCTGCGGACACTGTGTGGCTCACCTACAACGTTGAGCTGCACGAAGTGACTCATCTTGGGCTCGGTGCCCACCTGGCACTCGTACTCGCCGGCGTCGCGCGCTTGTACGTACTTCACCTGAAACATACACAGATGAAAATATACGACTTAAATCTTTGTAACGTCATACGCCTTATTCTTATTATACATAATGTTTTTTATTCTGATTTAGAGATTGGTCACTGATGAAAAAAGGCTGTTTTGGGAGTGGTATCAGAGGTCTGGTTCACCTGCAGCGTCCAGGTGTCAGTAGCCTCGACGAGGAAGGCCTGGAAGCGCTCGTCCGCAATGAAGGTGAAGCGGTCCACGGTGAGGATGTGCGCGTCGCGCCGCCGGATCCACGACACCGACTTGTTGCTGAGCTGCCGGACCTGCAACACGCAAATACATCCTTAATAACATTCCAAAACTACCTATCTTTGCAGGTAGAATTTTTCATATCTTTTGGCAAAAAAACTTCAAAAATGAATAACATCAATACTTGAAACATGAATATTTAAGGATCGTTATATATTTTTTTATTAGCCTATACTACTGCTGAGCAAAGGCCTCCCCCTTGTACGCCCCTGATCTCTATCTTGCCCCACGTCTACTATCTTAGTCTTGGAACGAATGCTGGTGTTACGTACACGGTCTGTTAATTTAATCCCTAGTATACTTCGTTCCATGGCTCGTTGGCAAACCCCGAGTTTTTGAGTCAAGGTCAAGGACCAAGTCTGTGCTCCATATGTCAGAACAGGCAGGATACACATGTCGACTAGTTTGCGCTTAGAAGTTAAAGGTAGTTTTCCTTTCATGACGTCACCCATGGACGAAAAGCATTTTGGATCCTTCGTTCTAACGCTTTATCTTGCCTGTCTTTAAATGAAGCTATCTGGCCCAGGTAAAGGTATTCATCGACATATTGTATGTATATCCTGTCCGTCTACCGGAATTTTGATTTTGGACCTGTTGGTCATGACTTTGGTCTTCGACCTGTTCATCTTAGTCCAACCTCGAGGCTTGCTGTGCCCCGATCTTGTAGCATAACTTGTAGTTCCGTGGGGGAAGAAGAAACAAGGACAATATCATCGGCGAATCGTAGGTTTGTAAGCCTTTCTTCGCCCATAACAATCCCCTTGTCTTGCCATTTAACAGGCAAACTCTTGAAAATCTCTTCCAGGGTACAGGTAAATCGTTAGATACAAAATTAAAATAGTGCAAAGAACACGAGGAGCTACGCTCGGCCGCGATGAAATAAAGATCCCGAAAATCGAAGCTTCGCCATCATCTTGTACGCTGTTGATAAGTTGTTGAAGTAGCTTTACTTCTAGTAGTATAGAAATGCAAAAAATACAGCATATAGATTTCAAAATGGCTATTAAAATATTTGTTTGAAACAGCACCTTGCAGGGCAGGTAGGCGTGCGTGCCGAGCTGCGTGGTGATGTTGGTGGGCGCGGAGGGGTCGAAGTAGGGCCCGGTGTAGAGCCCCACGTACCGCTTGGCGAGCCGCGCGCCGCCCGCCGCCTCGCCGCATGACAGCACTGCAACCAACAAACAAACACTCACAACTACTGCATCGATCACTACGTGATACTACGTCTAATCTTACACGTAGTATTATAACTATGACATTATACTAGCTGTTATATCTTTACGAACTCAGATGTTTTGGTACATTTATGAATATTATTTATTATTAGGTCGCCCGTATTATATTATTTATATACAAAATTTCAAATGTCACCACAACATCCTGAATTGACGGCTCTATTTTTTCATTTCCGTATTTTCGCTGGACATAACTCCGTGTATCCGACATGTACTGTAGTGAATCTACGTATACATACTTACATAATACGATGTCGAATAAAAACCGGATCGGCAGCGCCCGGCTGCGTCCGGCGCGGGGTTACCTAAATTTCCATTCTCGATTTCCGGTCCGGTCTCAATAAAACAAGATTTATACGACCGGTCTCCCCCTCCCCGCGCTCGTCCCTACCCCGCACCGCCCCACCGGTCCTGATCGGGGTCCAGCAAGCGGAACCGATCCATTTAATTACATATACGAATGCCGGGATAAATGGAACACAATTATTTTTATTTATATTGGAATTGAAACAAGTTTTCCAAAGGCAAAGGGTAACGTTTTTCACTGAAAGAGGTCTCAGAGCTTAGGGCCAGGTTCTCCGAGATTCCACATACTTAAGTGATTGCTTAATGGATAAGTAAAATCAACATTTATTTTCAATTTTTTTATTTTTGATACTTTGTGGTGGATGATGTCTTTGGTCTCCTGTTCCAAAGCATAACTTGTTTATTGTACTTGGTAATAGTTAATGGTATATAACTTCTGCCAAATATAGTTAAAATATTTCAAGGGTGGATTCAGTCCATGATACTGAACAACTTTCCCCAAGGAACACATATCGAAATATGAAAAATAAATTTTTGACTTTCCATACAGACTCTGATCAACTGATCGGTCAACTTGTATGGGAGGTCAAAAATTATTTTTCATATTTCGATATGTTCCTTGGGGAAAGTTGTACAGTATCATGGACTGAATCCACCCTTTAAATAGTTTCAGTATATTTAGTTAGACCCTGTATATCGCTAAGTCAACAAGCTAATCATTAAAACTGATGCCCCAAAGTAAGTCGCAGGTGTGTGACGTACTCGTAGGTACTAGGTATATTTATAAAACTAGTCAGGCGGGTTGGCTCTGGAGAGAGAGCGCGGCGGGTCGCCGTGCGCCGGCAGTTGGCCCCGGCCGCCCTACTGCTGCCCGCGAGCTTCACGACGCCGTACCATCGCACTCGCGTGCACATGTACTGGGTTCGAAGATATAACGACACAAGTAATCAATTAATATTATTTGGAAAAATGTGATATTTTTCTCAATCCCAAACAAGACTTAACATTTGCTTTTTTAAGGGATCCGTACCCGAAGGGTGCAAACGGGACCCTATTACTGAGACTCCGCTGTCTGTCCGTCTGTCACAGGGCTCTCTTGAACCGTAATAGCTAGACACTTGAAATTTTTACAGATTATATATTACTATGGCCGCTATAACAACAAATACTAAAAATAATAAAAAGTTAAAAATTAAAGGGGGTAATCATACAAGAAACATGTTTTTTCAGCGTTTTAAAACATTGTACGGTGGTACGGAACCTTTCATGTAAGGGTCCGACTCGCACTTGCCCGTTTATTTTTATTTTGTTTTTTTTTTTTTTCTTTATTTGGTTCGCTAACTGGCTGAACAACACACAAATCTAAACATATACAAATTAGAGCATATAAGTTGCCAACCTACTTGGAGCGAACACAGCATGCACATTTGATAAACAGCTCTCAGTCGTTTTAAATTGAAAATTACATTACATTACAGTTAATTATAAAAATATATATATTATAAATTATTACATTGCAAAATTAAATAAGGTTTTAAATTATATTAAATAAAAAGTTACATAAATAATTAAAATTTAAATTGGGAATTGCATCCTTTCTCAAAATTATGAGAGTATTCTAGTGTATAAGTACATACAATGTCATTCCACCAGATAGTTATATAATATAAAAAGACACTATCCCTGTAATAAAAAATCGACACTAGTACATGTTTAAATTTACATGTACAGTATAAGCGGGTTAAGATTCTCGTACTGTTCTGAGTGTGTTTTATTTCGTTTCCGCGAGAGCGAGTCCGACCGCTTTTATCTATCGCACTCTGCCGGACGAGAGTGGTCCGCCCTGGCGCGCCGCCAGCCGCTCCCACCTACTGACGTCACAACGCCAGCGGCCGCCCGACCTAAACTTTACTCTATAAATCAAACACAAGTCGCGCCGCACAAATTACTTATGCTGTATTTATGTGTAGGATTTAGGATGTTTTTGCTATGGTTGTATGTACTCTCTATAGGAGGCGGATACGGTCAAATATACATAAATGAACTCTTCTTCTTCTACCTTATCCTTATTCCACTCTTTATGTAGGGTCGGCACAGATGACAGTTTTTTCCATCTTGTTCCAAAAATAAACAAATTTTTCATAGCACATAATATATCAGTAACCTCTTATTACCACACCTGTGACCACACGCCGACTGTTGTCAGTGCTCTGGTGACACCATCATCCGCCCAGAACCAGTTGACATCAACCATTGTGTTAGTTTGTCTTTTCTTTCAGTGTCGACATGATTTGGGTGGTTAGGATTTAATAGTCAACTAGCTTTTGCCCGCGGCTTCGCTCGCGTATCCCAATTCCCGCGGGAACATTACTTTTTTACGAGATAAAAGGTACCCTATGTCCTAGTCAGTACTCCGTGTATGCGAATTTTCAAGAAGATTGGTTCAGTAGAAAGAGGTAACAAACAAACAAACAAACAAACAAATATACAAACTCACTTTCGCATTTATAATATTAGTTAGGAAGTTAGGATTAGGATAAATGACTACCTACCTATATTTTAATCTGTCCGTTTTATAACGACGTGGTTATTATTTATTGATTTATACAGCATAACAATGCTCGGAACAATATCTTAATTATATCTATACAGAATTACAATAAATAATAATCACACTGATTGAGCTATCCCCAAAGTAAGTTCAAACTTGTGTTAACAAATGCTCGGAACTTCAAACGGTTATTGTGATTTATTATGTTCCCTTTGTTTTTATAACTTTTAAAAATAATATTTTGTAGATATTGATGGCATTAGTGAGCATTAGCTATCTACGTAAAGTGGTTATCGATTCAAGTAAGCGGGTTTGTGGGTCGCAGTCGAGGGCCGCAGCGCGCGATCCAAAGCGCGGTGACGAGGAAGCGACGCGACATTGCGGTGCGGTCGGTGATGCGTTCTACGTCGTAGGTCGTAGCCTATACTGCTACGGATATCTAAAGTAGCGGAGGTCAAATTACGAATTGTTTGATTAAAGTAGTAATTCCGCTGTCTGGTGTAGTTTGCAAGACCAGCGAAGAGTGAAACTTTATATAATTTAGCTGGAGACGAGCGTAGTTTAATCGAGTTAACAAATTGTTGTCAACGCTCACAGTACTAATATACATGTATAAGGACAAATCACACTGATTGAGTTGACCCCAAAGTAAGTTTAAACTTGTGTTATGAACCCAGAATCTCCGCAGAAATGGAGTAGCGTGTTACATTACGCAACGGAGGCCTTTGACCGAACCATAGAATTGTGCAAGCTTCGTAACAACACAGAGATAATGGTATGATAACGTGAAAGTAAAGAAAAATTACGTCACGTTTCTTCGATAAGATGTGTTCTAGGTCACACTTCCCGACACCGGAAACGTATTTGCATCACACGCAATCAGCCCCTGTCCCGCACCGGTGATCCTCCCCCTCACCCCCTGATCCTAGGATGCGGCCATTTATTCGGTGCGGGCGCGAGCACAACAACACAAAGGAATAAAAATGGGCCACTCATTAATAATGCGATGTTTGTTGTTATGTGCTCGCGGATAAAGAAACTGAAACTCCGGCGCGGCGCCGGCCGACTGACCGGTGTGAGTTCTACTTTGGTTGTAATACATGGGAACAAAAGTCCCTAATATATATTACTCCCGTTTCCCGTGTGGTTCCGGGTTAGAATAGGACCACTCTTCGACGATATGGGACCTCTCTATCTCTTCCTGCGGATGTCGTAAGATGCGACACTTTAGTAGCCTCTAAAGGAGTAAGCACAAACAACTCGTGCTACAATTGCATTCCCAAGGAGGGTTAACGTCGGGCAGCGGCCGGTTGTAAAACTTTTCACACAAATACATTCCCAGACTAGGGTTGACGTCAGGCAAGCGGCCGGTCGTAATACTATAGCCAAATCATTTAAACTGTTCCGGCTATTTCTTCTCCATTTTGCAAGGTCTTTGGCATCCTTGGGTGACCATTGACATGCATGTTATATTTGGAGAAGAAAAAGCGGGAAAGCGCACCCCGGGCTCCGAAGCCAGCACAGCTGAGGATGCAACCAGGAATACGCTTAGACGAAGATAAAGAAGAAATATTACTCGCGTGTATTATTATCATAATCAACAGATCTTTTGTAGTCTCCACTGCAGGAGCACGACCGTCTCTGTGCTACCCAAGCCATACTTGGCCAGAGTAGCCAGAGGATTTAGCCTTCACTCTTCACGCTAGCCAGACGGGTTCGAGAGGTCTCATTGATGTTTATATGCTTTGTTTAGCTTGTGTTTCGTCGCCTTCTACGACATCCACGGGAAGACTTGGAGTGGTCCTATTCTACTCTGCCGGGAACCACACAGCATACTCGCGTGTATAATTATTATCAATAGTCAAAAAACAATGTTTAGGTTTTACAAATACCGAAAATTATGCTTTGAATGTAAACTTAATATATTAAGTATGTACGAGTACATACATGTATGCAGGGTGATTTGGACCCTCGGAGCTATATTCAAGGAAAGTACTCTATGCGCTTAATAAAATATACATGTTCTCCTACAATTACCTTGTTTCATAATAAAAACCAAAGACAAAAGCCCTCAAAATTGTACAGCAAATTCCCAATCGCAGTGATACCGAGCGCCATAATGTAGTTTAATCGTAATTTCAATTTAATTGTGAAAAATGAGATTACGAGGCGTGCACTTTTGGATTTTCCAAACTTTTTCAAATTGTCCTGGGTCTTGGGTGTTAATCTATATATGTATTTATTTTCGTCTTCTTTCATGAATAAAATCAAAACTATTTATTTTAGAATTATAATAAAAATATACTGGAGATCCTCATAACGAGCCTTTTCATTTGATATATGACACAGTAAGATTTGCAAAACTTTTTTTTTTCAATTTCTTAATTTGCCCCCAAAAATTACCCCTATTTAAAAAAAAAAAATTTACTTTGCACATGTGTGTTTGGGTCATAGGATTACACAATCCTACCAAATTTCACCTGATTCGGTCCAGTAGATTCGGAACAAATTGGCTGTGACAGACGGACGGACAGACAGACGCGCGAGTGATCCTATAAGGGTTCCGTTTTTTAATTTTTTGTACGGAACCCTAAAAAGTATTCTTTTTCTAACTATTTTGCGTTCTATTTATTTATTTATTTACCAATTTATGTACACGGACAATATATACAGAGAATACATAAACAAAAAGTTGTACAAAGGCACTACTTATCTCAAAAGAGATCTCTTCCAGTAGGCCCGTGAGAGGAGATGTTCGTATATGAAAGGCATACAGGCGTGTTCGTTAAATAAAGGAAGAAGAAATTAACATACTATGAAACTACAGATAAACATACATATACATATGTTACATACATACTTATATAAATACATATGTCTATTTAGAAATGAATATACTTAATATATAATATATAAACTACAACTATAATGATTCCGAGATTCCGATTCTATTAGTCATTTTGATTCCAAGATTTCAATTAGCTCAGTGTTCCAAAATCAACCTGTAAACAAACTCCCATTCGGATGGAGCACAATTGTTAGCATCCGGCTAAATACTGATATTTTTGCGAGCGGTCGACCTCATATTATAGTGTCATACCTGGACGAGTTTCCAGGTATATTTTTTTATTAATTAAATTGAATGAAGTCTGTTATGCTGTCCGACTACTCCGAAAGTTAAAACATTTTTTTTAATCCTTTGCTTTTAAAAATTAAATGATTCCTCATTCTAAGCAGAAATATTTTTCATTTTTAGAAAGCGTTTTAGATGAAGTATAATATTTGCCATGGTCCACACTTAATTTTATCTCAAGCTGAAATATATTTTTACGAGGACTCAGCTTTAATGCTGCGGCGTCGCTGGCGGATTATAAAACGAAGGAGATAAAACGCGACTGCAAATGAGCGCGGCGGGCGGCGGGCGGCGGGCAGGAGCCTTGTTTTTGAAAAAATGTGATGTGACGACAGACAGAATGACCCTTATGAAAATGTTTTGAATTAATCTGTACAAAAGTGTTTGTTTTTTAGGGTTCCGTACCCAAAGGGTGCAAACGGGACCCTATTACTGAGACTCCGCTGTCTGTCCGTCTGTCACAGGGCTCTCTCTCCGATTACGGTTCAAGAGATAGAGTTTCAAGTGTCTAGCTATTAAGCTAGACACTTGAAACTTTCACCGATTATGTTTTACTGTGGCCGCTATAACAACAAATATTAAAAATAAAAAAAAGTTTAAAATTAAAAGGTGTCATCATACAAAAAAATAGTTTTTTCAGCGTTTTTAACTAGATCTTTATAATGGCATTAACTAGATACTTGACATTTTCACAGATTATGTATTACTATGGCCGCTATAACAAAAAGTACTAAATTTAAGTTAATGTTAAAAATTAAAGGGGGTCGTCATACAAGAAACGTGTTTTTTTCAGCGTTTTTAACTAGATCTTTATAATGGCATTAACTAGATACTTGAAATTTTCACCGATTATGTATTACTATGACTTATATAACAACAAATACTAAAAATAAGATAAAGTTAAAAATTAAAGGGGGTCGTTATACATGAAACGTGTTTCTTCAGCGTTTTAAAACATTGTACGGAGGTACGGAACCCTTCATTTACAAGTCCGACTCGCACTTGCCCGTTTATTTTTTAATAACTTTATTGTACTTCGAGAACACATAATCAAACATAATGAAAGACAAAAACAGGGCTATCCAAAAAGAAAAAAAAACACATTGATAAATCGGTACAAAGAAGAATAACGATTTGGGAGGGCTGTGGCACTGGGCGGGCCACGTTTGCCGCATGATGCCCACACGACAACAACTTGGGTTCCTACAGACGGATACAGGTCCAGAGGAAAAATAAAATAAGATGGACACACGAGTTGTCTGCCGAAGACAGAAGTAATTCGAAACAAAAAGGGGAGGCTTGTGCCCAACTGTAGGATGTAAAAAGTTAGTTAAAAAAGGACAGAAGATTCTAAAATGCTTGCTGTTGCGGTGCAGTATGTATGATGTCACCCTTTACCGTAAAATTTAGGTTCCTCTTCATTAATATAACTAAAGAAAGGCGAATGGAACTTGGTTTGTGAATGAAACTGCCGACGTGCTGTTTAATTGGCTGTAGTAGCTCTCCAGCGCACCTTCCGCCGAGTTGACCTAATTCAGCCGCAAGAGTCGCAAGCCTCGTGTGCCAAATACCAAACATTATACTCAACCACATAATCGGGAAATGTCGTAAGTTTTATATTCATTCATGTCAAAGTAACTGATCGTAAAATTGCTGTATGAAGTACAGTTAAATAGAACAGTCGTTATTGTTACGAATTTCGGAAGTGTCGGGGCGGTCGGCGACAGCGAGACAATGCCGCGCGATGAGGGGACAACTGATGCTTTTAGTCGTCATCGATCAGAGGTCGAACGTCGGTCGAACAACGAGCGGCGGCGGCGGTCGGCGCTGATGTCTAATCGATCAGTGGATAGGAAAAGCTCGATGCTGGCTTGTTCTAGCATAAACCACCTAGGTTTTATGGGCTTACGAGCTACTTTTGCCATGCAATCTGATGATACTTCTTTTTCTTGGTATGATAAATACGGACATATTTCCGTTTTCAATGATTAAACAAAAATAATATGGTAGCTTAATATCACTTGGCTAATTTCTTCAAATAAGTGTACTTACGGGTCCTCGTGTACCCCACCATAGCCCGGCGCTTTGGTGAGGGGCCCGTAATTAATGCCATCGCTATGCAAATTCCCGCCGACTTCTGTTTCGTTTGATTGTTTAGCATTTCAATGCTGTAATTTTCTTTCAATTATGGAAATTAATTACTTGTGATCATCCTTAATTGGGATAAATTGAGTCAGCCCCAACTTTGGGCAAACATTCGCGGCATTACTTTCCACTCACATTTCAATATCCCCGTATAATTGTATTATCAAGTTGGAAGCGGGCCCGGGTCCCGGCGCGGCGAGCCCGCGTCATGCGTGGCCGTGGCACGTCACCAAATGTATAAAGAAATATTTGTTACTACTTTGTAATCGAAATGATAAAGTTGTATGGTCATCTAATCAGTCAAGTATTGGATGAAAGCCAGAAGTATTTCTATAGATTTGTGAAAGAGATGATTTGTGTCCAAACATTATGTCGTGCACATTTTTCATTTTATAAGCGACTAGCTTTTGCCCGCGGCTTCGCCCTCATAGACTTCACAAATTAGATTGTTTTTTTATAAACTGGGGTTGCAATTTATTAAAATCCAATTATTTGATTATTATTTTTTACTAACCACTAATTAAAAAATGTCATGTGTCCCGCTTAAAAATTGTGAAAATTCATACAAACTTGCAACCCCTACTATTTCACCCCTATAGGGATGTAATTTTAAAAATCTAATGAACGCATTATTATTTTCTACTAACTACTAAAATACATTAAAAGTTTCATGTGTCTCACTTTAAAAATTACGAAGTTTCATACAAACTTCCAACTCCTATTTCACCCCCTTAGGGATGGAATTTCCAAAAATCCTTTCTTAGCGGACGTTTTCTAGTCACAATCTACCTTCCTGCCAAATTTCATCTTCATTGGTTAAGTACTCGTAGTTTTCGAGATTTCATGATGAGTGAGTAAGTGATTTTCGCTTTTATAAAGACTGACTTTTTTAACACCTGCAAAATTTTTGGAGCAGGTTCAGTCCATGATACTGAACTACTTTCCATAAAAACAATTAACGAAATACTAAAATAAAAATTCACCTTCTCATACAAATCAGCCCTCAGCCAAACGGATTTTGTATGGGAGGTCAAAATTTTTTAGTCGATTTTTAATAACTTTTTTTATAAGCGACTAAAATAAAGTAAGTGATTTTACAGATATAAATTTAACGTAATAAGAATGACTTAGTTAGCCCGTATTACAGGCTGAATACAGTCAGTAAGTCTTTCATGGGGAAGTGTATACTTTTTTATAATAAATTGCCAGAATCGGTCCTTGATATGCCAGACAGAAAATTCAAAGCTTATGTAAAGAAAGTACTTTGTGAGAAGGCTTATTATAGGACCGATGACTACCTATCTTAAAGATAAAAAAGTCTGGCTTGAGCTTGGTGCGGGTCCCTCTTAAAGGTTTGTATACTTAGACATGTTATAATTTAGGTACATTGGTACATACTAAATTTAAAAATTGACATTATTTGGTATTCAATTTATTTAAAACTACATCAAACTAAACTAAAATCTAAATTAAAAAACTAAATTAAAACCTAAATTAAAAAATAAAACTGTGTTTAAAAATCTAAAAGTTGATCATGTGGCATGGTGCCAAGAACACTGGCTGCATTCCCGCGCTGAATGGCTATTGCAATTCTCTGCGCGAGATATGAGCCAGCCCTCTTGTCACCAGCGGCGTCGACGAGATGAGACATTATTTTAAATTTCGTAATAAATTATTATTAATTCAATTTAATCATGACATAACAAACAATGTAATCTCAGTCTATCCGTATAACTAATTGTAAGTTTTAAGTTTGTTAGTTGACGTCTTTGGAGAAAACGTGCAGTGCAGTTTGTTGCCGCTTCTTCTACACTTGCGCCTAGAAAGCGGCATAAACTTAGCTGTAACTGTAAGAAACGATTTGCCGTCAACATTTGTGCAAAACAAAGTGACTATTATTAAGAGATATTATAAATATCCTATGATAATAAAGATATTCTGAATTGAATTGAAAATATAGAAACTAGTTCAGTATCATGGACTGAACTTGCTCAAAAAATTAGGCTGGTGTTTAAAAAATCACCCTGTATATATAGATTTAAAAAAATAAACGGGCAAGTGCGAGTCGGACTCGTACATATAGGGTTCCGTACCTTCGTAAAAAGGGTTAAAACGCTGAAGAAACACGTTTCTTGTATGACAACCCCCTTTAATTTTTAACTTTATCTTATTTTTAATGTTTTTTATTATAGATATTACTATCAATACATAATCGGTGAAAATTTCAAGCATCTAGTTAATGCCATTATTAAGATCGAGTTAAAAACGCTGAAAAAACACGTTTCTTGAATGACGACCCCCTTTAATTTTTAACTTTTTCTTATTTTTAGTATTTTTTGTTATAGAGGACATAGTAATACATAATCTGTAAAAATTGCAAGTATCTAGTTAATGACATTATCAAGATCTAGTTAAAAACGCTGAAAAAACACGTTTTTTGTATGACGACCCCCTTTAATTCTTAACTCTTTTTAATTTTTAGTATTTGTTGTTATAGAGGCCACAGTAATACATAATCGGTGAAAATTTCAAGTTTATGTAAGCTATTACGGTTCAAGAGGTAGAGCCTTGTGACAGACGGACAGACAGACGGACAGACAGGGGAGTCTCAGTAATAGGGTCCCGTTTGCACCCTTTGGGTACGGAACCCTAAAAAGAAGAATTTAGTTTTAAAACAATAAAATATAGGCAATGGCGTCGTATTTTTTTTTAATTTGGAATATAACACGTTTTACATGCATGACTAGGTCAAATTCTTTTTGGGTTTTTTGCTTCGAAATAATATATTAATAAAAACCAATAAAAACGCGCTACTTATACTACATATTTTAAATGTGAATAAATAGTAAATAAGTATGATGTTGGTATTTTAAGATATGAAGAATTACGTACAAGGAAAAAATAATGAAACGATTCTAATGACTGGAAAATGTACAAGAAGTCGTTATCCTAGAAAAAATATTTTCATACTTGTTTAGTGAAAACACCACCAAATAAAGATTAGTAACTGACTGTTAAACTCTGATTAGGTATATGTAGGTATTCTATTTTCGTTATAGGTATACATATTTGCAAATTTTTCTTATAGATGAAGGAGATGAAAAGAAGAACACACGGTGCACGGTAATAGTTTTATCTCGGGCGATATACTTGAATCCCTCCCTTCACTCAGGATTCTACCATAGAATCCTTCGTTTCGTTTGGATTCAAAGTAGCGCCCTCGCCTTAAGGTGAAGATATAGGCAAATGGCCTTGAAGTGTGAAATAAATTGTTAACTCGTAAATATGGAGATAATTTCCATATTGCTCTTCGTCATGCACTAGATAGCCCTTTAAATTATTTTATGAACTGCCATTGAAACTACCATTATTGGTGATCTGTCTAGTTTTAAAACTTGCCGTGGTCACTTTTGGCAGAGGCAAGTTTTAAAGCTAGACGGACTAATGTAAATACTTTCAACGGTGGTTCATAAAATAATTTAATGGGCTATCTAGTGCCTGACGAAGAGCAATATGGAAATTATCTCCATATTTACGAGTTAACAATTTATTTCAAATGAGGGCGCCACTTCAAGGCCATTTGCCTATACCTTCACCTTAAAACTATTACCTTTACGCCTTGTAGCACAATCTACTATTGTCCGTCTGTCTGTTCTCGCCCACAGGTCCCATTTTTCAACTGATTTTGACGAAAATTGCCACAAAGCTTCCTTGATTTGTTCAAATTTTTTAGTCGATCGCGAGTTTTGGGAAACAGGGAGGAGTTAGCTGCAACGTTCTATATGGACGGATTTAATTTTTGATGAAAGGGGGTCGTGTGAAACCTGTTTTTTTTCAGCGATTTCAACTAGATCTTTATAATGGCATGAACTAGATACTTGAAATTTTCACAGATAATGTGTTACTATGGCCGCTATAATAAAGTATAAATGGCTTTGCTAAGCCAGGGGGAAGGAAAATGTGTCGGTTATTGCATGATTATAATATAAGGGCTCGCTCGCGAGGTTTACTGTTCTTACGGAACCACTTCTAGATCTTTGATAACCATTATGTGACTTATTCATGTACCTGTGGCCTTTTAGTGAATAAAGATTTTATCTATCTATCTTTTTTGTAGGTATGTTCCGCAATAACTTCTCCGTTTTTTAATTGATTTAGAAAGTTGTCACCAGGTGAAGATTTGATAGTGAAATCTTCGAGAAATCGATAGAACTCCTTAAATATTCTATGCACACATGTAGTGATTTTAATGTTTTGGTCAATAAATCAAGTATTTGCACTCGGAGAGTGTGTTTGTTTAGTGAAGTGGAACTGATGAAGAAGAACAGAAATATAAGTCACTTTTTCAAAATTATTATTATGTAGAAGTATAGAGCAATATGTGGTAATATGTAAGTAAGTATTTGTAATAGTAACTTAAAAAGTGACATATTGTTCTACAAAATTCAAATGTGTTTGGTGAAGAAATATCACATTATCATAATGTGTGCAGGCAGCGTCCGCGGACTTTCACAGCTTTAGTTGGATCTTAAGATGAAGAAGATTATGCAACGCAGCGATACATTACTACGTAACGAAGAGCTGAAAAACTTGCGACAAATCGCGCCGCGGGAGTTGCCGCAACTTTGCCAATTTCCTGTGTATGTTTGTGTGTGTACTCGCCCTCCCCGCCCCGCGCCCCGCGTCCCGCTCCGCGCCGCTGCAGCGGGTGAGCAGAGCACCACACGTCCCGGCAAGCTAACTAACTAATTACAACAATCCTTTGTCAAGACAACTAACATGTTAATGTCAAATGACGTGTGACACTTCGTTCGTCTTTCCCCGATTCTATGCTAAGTTTCTGACTTCTTAATTAAACTTTTAATTGACTTACTTTCCTTTAATTAATCAGATTGTTTTTTAAAATATATTTTCATGGCACGGGCTCCGCCAACGTGTTTCTGTGAAGATGATATCTTGAAAAACGTGCGGCTCGCTTCACGCACGTGACGCGGCGTGACGCAGCGTGACGCGGCGCGGCGCGGCACGCACGCATTACTCGCATCATTAGGTTTTTGTCCGGCGCGGAGCAGGTCGTAGTTTTTGCAGTAATATTCCGGATGCCACTGAATATTCCATTGTCATTAAGGTACTGGCGGCGGAGGGAGTTCGGATTGTAATGGATTATTAATTCATCGCAAACAAGAATACGATGCTCGCTTAAATGGGTATTCACATTTATCATGCTGATTGTATTTTGCCTTTTTATAAACAACAGGTAAAACGTAGGTTCTACTTTATTACTCATTCGTTATACTGCATTTTTATTTATTACCGTCGTCGTATTTATAAAAAATCTGCACTCCTTACATCAGTGTTGTAATGTACTGTAGTACAAGCTACTGATTTCAGGAGTACTGACGTTGTTCAAATTCATTAAAAATTAGCACTTTTTACTAAAGATCATTTTTAGGGTTCCGTACCCGAAGGGTGCAAACGGGACCCTATTACTGAGACTCCGCTGTCTGTCCATCTGTCCGTCTGTCTGTCTGTCCATCTGTCCGTCTGTCACAGGGCTCTATCTCTTGAACCGTAATAGCTAGACACCTGAAATTTTCACTGATTATGTAATACTGTGGCCGCTATAACAACAAACACGAAAAATAAAAAAAGTCGTCGGGTCGTCACACAAAAAACATGTTTTTTTCAGCGTTTTTAACTCGATCTGTCACAGGGCTCTATCTCTTGAACCGTAATAGCTAGACACGTGAAATTTCTACCGATTATGTATTACTATGACCACTATATCAACAAATACTAAAAAAAGTTTGGAAAATCCAAAAGTGCACGCCTCATAATCTCATTTTTCACAATTAAATTGAAATTACGATTAAACTACACTGAATTAGACCGTGATCTTCGAAAGGACTTAGTTTTGGATAATACTGAAGCGTATAAAAAAAATGGACTTGATCAGATAAGTTTTTCGGGAGTTATCGTGACCACGCCAGTTTCCATACATACAGACACACGGACGACCTCAAAATGATTTTATTAAACATTGTTTTTATTTAATTAAAAGGCAAAATGTCTTTTAAAAATGTCATAAGTGTTGAAACTAGTGTTTTTCCTTGACATTTATGTGTAAATATTATTGTACAAGTGCGATAGAAAATAAATAGAGACACATTTAGTTAAAAAAATCACTTGAGATTTTTGTAAGGCGAGAGTAGAGCACTACCTCATGCGCTTCGCTTATGAGACGTGCAATAAGATAAAATTCATAATGAAAGGGGGTCGTCATACAAGAAACGTGTTTCTTCAGCGTTTTAAAACATTGTACGGTGGTACGGAACCCTTCATGTTCGAGTCCGATGCGCACTTGCCCGTTTTTTTTAAATATGACGGTTAGGCTTTAATCAAGATCAGATTGTTTTACGAGTTCGTCTAGAAGCATTTTATTGAAACACACACCTACCGAGTCCTCCCGGGCCGCTCACGTAAGCACACAATCAGCGTGTGACGCTGACCGCTAACCGTCGGCGGGGACTCCTTACACGAATAGCGCGTGACGGTATGTGACGATCACGACAAATACCACATACATACTCGTACACATAATTGTACCCTGCATACTAGTATGGTCTAAAAAGGTACCTTCAATATGTAAATACTTTTCAAATGTTGATTTATCTTGTTTATAAAAATGTTTGTACGGTGGACAGATACTTGTAGGGGCGATTCAACGGAAAACTATAAAATTATTTTTTTCTACGAAAACAGTCAAACCTCAAAATTATTTTGGACTTTCTCATACAAAGTGTTCAACTGACTTGTCAAGTTGTTAGTATGGCTCCTGCAAGAAAAGTCAGCGCCCCAATAATTCTTTCCTCGCGATGTGTTCCAGACTGAGCCTTTGCTGCGAGCGCTGTGAGCGCTGTTACTTCGAGGGCTGTTGACGCGCGCGCTGTTAAATACTAATTACGAGTGCGCTGCTTCGAGAGCACTCGCCCGCAGTGGATATTACAAGCTCGAACAGAACATTATTTATTCATTTCGCGAACACGCTACAATTAATTGAATCGTGATTACGAAGATGAACGTATTAATATCTTTCTTTCTGATTATTGCTTTCTCGAGAAACACACTGCTTGAAACCTGTCTTCTCGTGCCTGTTAGTTATCACAGACCAAGGACGCAAGTTGGAGGTGTGTGAAAAAGTGGACATAGCGTACAAGCAATGCTGCACCTACTACAGTGTCCGTCCTGACCTGAATCTTACTCACTGGATGATCTCATGCCAGTTACGGACATTGCTTGTGGGCAGACACTGCGGGCGAGGAATATGAATTTCAAGTGTTTCAAAAAACTCAATTTCTCGTACAAGCTTTTATAGTATACAAATACTTATCAAGACAAATGGGTTCAACTTGATGGGGTTGAGTCGTTTTATTCCAGAGTTCCTATATAGCCACCTTGCGGCTCGATCCTCAGATCAACTTGTTGTTATAAATATTGCACTGTCATCTGATTTACAATCACGTACACAATCTCATCTCAACCGGAAACCGAGAAGTGGCTTATGTTACCTTGCAAGCTTCGACCCAAACAATAATAAGAAAACCGGCCAAGTGCGTGTCGGACCACGCATAAAGTAGGGTTCCGTAGTCCTTTTGGCACCACGCTGTTTTGAATATTTAAAATTATTAAGCTTCATTCAGTCGTAACAGTAAAATATGTAAAAAAACTTTTTAAGTTTATATTGTTCTTTTGGAAAAAAGTATATATTTTTATTTTATTTATAATTTCAAAAGTATTCATCACAGGATACCCGAAACAATTTTAAATAAGAGTTTTCGCGCCTGTTTCTTTACGTGAGTGATTTGAAGTTTATAGGTCCAAGATTTTAGAAATTACAGGGGGGGGACATCGTGTAAACGACTTTGGCGGGCTATATCTCGCAAATGGTAAAGCTGATAAAAAAGTGTTGTATGGAAACCCTACCTTATTTTTATAGTCCTTTTCAACGATACCCCACACAAGGGGGTGCACTCAAAAAAATAATTCACCCCCCCCTTTACATGTATGGGGAGGTACCCTTAAAAAGGGGTAATTTTAATTTTTTGTATTTTTAAAAATGAGATCTATATGTGAAGTATCCTCGAACCAAGTTACATGCAAATCAGTCCATAAACGTAGAAGATATTCTGCTGTGACAGACTAGGACGGACGGACGGACTGAATGATCTTATAAGGGTTCCTTGTCGGACTACGGAACCCTAAAAACCACAACAAACAGGGCAAGATAAGTAAAAGCTTGTAAAAACCTCAGTATCACATTTTTTTACGAGTTAGAGTTAGAAAAGCAGCAGCTCGCTTGGATTGTATGTTTTACTAACTGCTATATAAAAACACTTCCATATTCTGTATAATCTAAAACAAACGCAATATGTACCCGTACCCGCAAACAGACGGCAGCTTTCCACCCGCAAGCTACACGTGACCTCACGTTCGCGAAATTATTATTGAAAAGAGTGTGTTGGTGTGGGAGCGGGCTCGCGGAAGAGATATGTGCATGTATTTCCCGGGAGCGTCTCGCAGCATTTCCGCGAGATATTTCTCTTCCCACGCGAGCTCCGCGAACTATTCATGCGCCGGCGAGCGCAATTTATGGCGGGCGCAGGGCGCAGTTTAAATATTAAAATGATATCGTAGACGTTCGATCTATTCATAGGTCGCGGGCAAAAAGGAAGAAAGCTGCGATTCCGCCTCGCTTTTAATATCTGTTGTATTTGCCAGCTCAAGAACAAAGGTTGCGATTCTAGAAGCTCGCTTCAGAACCTCTGCAGTGTTATTTTTGACAAGTTGTTGATTATTTTCTTTATTTTCAAGAAAAATTTTTGACAACCAGTAATGCATTTAATTTCAAGTACTGTTATTAAGGGGTGTACTTTCTTATACAGACAAAAGTTTAACAGATTTTCGTTATTTAGAAAGAAGATTATCATGTCATAGAATAATCAATATGTAGGTTACTCAGTATAAAGAATTTTTAATAATAGATTTTCGTTGCACAGAAAATCAATAATTAGAATGTTTGTTATGAATAATTTAAAATCATAGAATTTTATTACAAATAACATTTACTTTTGCGATGTGTCTAATATCAGAATATCAAATTAAATATTAGTTAATATAATATTTATAACCTATAAGTTGGCCCTAATAATTTAAAATCATAGAATTTTATTACAAATAACATTTGCTTTGGCGATGTTTCTAATATCAGAATATTAAATTAAATATTAGTTAATATAATATTTATAACCTTTAAGTTGGCCCTATTCTAGTAAAATGGATAAAACTTTCCCAGTTTGGTCACAGTTCTAACCTAACCTAACCTATAAGTTTGCCCTATTCTAGTAAAATGGATAAAACTTTCCGTTGGTCGCAGTTCTAACCTAACCTAACCTATAAGTTTGCCCTAACGTATATTGTGGTAGCGATTTATAATGTATTCTAACTTATTATATGGTATTTAATTTGATTAAACAATGTTTTCACTTAATACTTCCTTAAATAATAATTTTCAGTAAAATAAAATTCCATGAAAGATTATACCGAACAAACAATATTCTTTAAAGAAATTTTCTACTGTTTGTTTAGTTTGCTAAATGAAAATATGAGATTCTAAAATTCATTGAACTGTGTTTCTATAAATTGTGTTTCATTCAAGTAAATAGTCTTTGAAACAATAATATTTAAAATAAAAATATAAGAAGTAAATATTCTATGAATTTTCTGTAAATCCGAATTCTATGAAATTTCAGTATGTGAAACAAGGGGCACCCGTTTTTAAGTTTGAGTAGAGCGGAGTTTGAAGTGTGCATTTCGTGTGCTTGTATTTATACACACCAAGTTAAGTCAAGTCAAGTCAAAATCATTTATTTACCTTCGGAACTGAACTATTCTAGATAATTTAATCTTCCATCAATGGCCATCTTCCTCTGTCCTATGTTTAAGAATTTATGGTAACCCTTGAACATATGTTATTGACACAGGAGTTTAATCTTTATAAGAAATTGAAAATTCAACCCCTAACAATATCACAGAAAAATGAAATTTTATGAGACTCACGTAAACAATATCATGTCGTAGCGCTGTCTACGAGGTTGCTAGGCCGCTACGAATCGTGCTACCAGCCCCTAAGTGCGTCCTCACAGGCTGCAGGTTCCCGCGCTAGTTCCGTGGTGGTTTAATTTGCCTTTTTAATTGCCCCCTCTCCCCCCCCCCCCCTCCCCCCGCCCCGCCATCGGAAGTGGACGGGATTCCTTTCCAATTGGCGACATGAGCGCGGCGGCACGCGATCGCAAAGCGCCGCAGAACATAAACATACGTTTGCATTACGTGTATTTGGTATTTAAATGAATCATTACAAAGAACATGGCATTATTTAACGTAAGTACTCGGCAACGCGACTTGTAAATACTTTAATGGTTAAATAACGGCAACACGCACTGTGGTTCAATTAAATATTAATATTTAATTTACTATCAAATAATTAGGAAATTACTGTTTAGTCTTTTCGTATATTATCCCACAAGGGATATAACATTTTTGTTCTTTTCGAGGAAATGATTCATCATCATCATCATCATCAGGTCTTTTTTAGTCTCCACTGCAGGAGCACGACCTTCTCTGTACTAACACAGCCATATATTAGCCAGAGCAGTCAGAAGATTTGGCCTATACTCGATACGCTGGCCAAACGGGTTGGAGAGGTCTCATTGATGTTTATAAGCTTTGTTTAGCTTGTATTTTCTAAGTCGCCTTCTACTACATTCACTGGAAAACTTGGAGTGGTCCTATTCTACTTTGCCAGGACTCACAGGGCTAAATGATTACCAGAGAATAACTAATATTCGTATCGGCGCGCTGGCACACCTCAATTTGCAAACGGGCTTGTCTATAGTAACTTCACTGTGACATACTCCCCTGTGGAAAGCTAACAATAAAATTCAGAAAAATCTACTGTTTCATGAAATATTGACTACTAACTGCTGCACCTTCACCGCGTGTGAACAGCAGTAACTGTTTGCTCGATCTTTGGAAGAAGCAACACCATTGAGCAGAGTTGTTCGAAGCTCCATAACTTCGGTTGTTTGCGACTTCGCCCGCGTCGAACGAATCGCCGATGTAATATTCATGGCGCGCTATGAATATTCAGCCGCCGCATGCGCCCTTCGGCGCGGCGATGTAATGTTGCCAAAACATTATAAGGAGATTTATTGTTATCAGCGCAGTGAATCGGTAATTGGGAAATAATCAATCGTATTTATTGTGTAGTACAATCAGGGCCCGCCGCTTTCATCTGCATGCGTATTGTGCAAACATCAAATACTGCAAACATGAATAAAATACGAACATACTTAATCATAACTAAAATACCTATATGCTATTTAACTTACGAAATAAAAACTGAAAGTACTTAATGTAAGAATCAAAAAAGTTTGTACTTAAATTATAAACGATATCAATAATGCTGTGTGTGAAACCTGGATAGCAGCTTGTTAAGGCTTCTTGTCGCCGTCAGCTGCCCGCTGCCGGTACTCGCGGCAGATCTTTTTAAGGTACCCCGCGCGCTCAATGTCTCAAAGCCGACATAGTTTCATTCAGCGTACAAGCCGGCTTTCTAAAATCGTGAGTTTTCGCATGTATCGTTTCACATATAATCTATTTTCTAGGATCTGTGATGGTTGCATAGCATCAGACTTTTGCCATTCATTCATTCATTTATACTTAAGAGCTAGGCTTTTGTCGGTGGAGTATGAATTCTCTTCCATTTGTCTCTCTAGACCGCCAGCTGCCTTACTTCGCTGTACTTACATTGAAGAAAAGATATAAGGAAAAAGAGGACCAGGAAGACCGAGGCATAGCTACATGAAATGAAACAGACAAAGGAGAATGTGAACGTGGCGTCGTACAGGGAACACTGCACTACCTCTAGCTTATAGAGAGAAGGTCTCCATAAGCAAGGGTTGCTCAAAAGGTTTGTAATTATTTAAGGTGTGCACACAGCCTCTTAAATAAACATGCGTTAGATAATGAATTGAATCGAACCGTGCTGTTTGGTCCCGCGGCTCGACAAATGAATACCCAGTGCCCCCTCTCCCTACCCCGCGACTGGCAATCTGATTACTGTCTCTAATGGAAATGTAATTAACATCCGCCGCGGAATCACGGCGACCTCTTTTTACGCATTTATCACGGGTCCAAACCAATTTGTTCGAGTAATATCATTTTACGACCGCTTGATCACGTCAAAATTAATTCAATGATTGCGCATTGCGTTCGCTGATCATGTCAACAAGGTTTAGACGAGGATTGGAGCCGCGAAAATCAATGTTTTTAATTGCTAACTGGTGAGGATGATGTGTCTATGATTGGGATTTTTTAAGATATAAGTAGGTATTCTATTAAATAAACATTTAGCAATGTTTTAAATTATTCAAATACAAAAATAGTCTACTAATATAATTTTTGCTTGTAAAAGCGATCGATTTTATTTTGACGTATATTTTGCTTAGATATTAATGAATGCAAAATTGCAGTATATTTTAAAAGAGAAATACAGTGTGTGTGTGTGTGTTTGTGTGTGCGGCGCCTCCTTCGCAGTCGCTCATTACCGCCGTTCGTTATCGCAGGATTCTCTCTGGATGCAGCCTCGCGCCGGCATTTAGCTCGTCTCAGCTTACTGCAGACTGTCGCATCGCAATGCAATTACTATGTTGCAATTTCTTGTTCTAAGGATTATATATTTTTATTAAGGAAAAAGTAGTTTGAAATAAAGAAATTCAGATTATCTTTAAGTGATTTTCTACACTTTTACTGGTTGTGCAATAGTGTATATATTTGTAAACAATTTAACATACCTTATTGGCTCTCAGTCTCCAATCCTTGACACGTTAGCGAACAACATGCATCACGCTGAGACCTGCCGCGGCTGCCAGCTGCAGCCGCGGCACGTGCACTACACCGAGCACCACACCGAGCACCACATCGAGCACCACACCGAGCACCACAGAATGTATACTCTGATGTATCAGAGAACAAATACATATAGTTTCAAAATATAATTGGTGCATGTTCATGTGATTCAACGCGGCTTTTGAAAATTTTGAAAAGGTCCTGCCACAACATCACCTCTTGGTAGGTTTGAGACTCTGTTGACAGCTTTGTTAGTATAATATGTCAAAGAGATGTCCTGCATCGTCAGCGTCAGTTCAGCCGTATTTATCCAACCGAAACTTCGCATTTATGCAAATGTATGAATGTTTTCTATTTTCCTAGGAGATGTATATAACCTATCAGTAACAACAGCAATCTTGAGATATATACAGTGCGATTTATAACCATTTTCACAGAGCGCTGCTCTGTTTTGTAGAGTGGCCCCGGCCGGGCGGAGACCAATCCGCCGCCCGCGCCGGCCGGGCGACGTATGACGTATCGACAGCGGCCGGCAATTACTTGTGTGCCACCGTGACATCACGGGCGGCGGCTGATCGTATGTTAATTGGTAGGGAACATCTCGCAACTGTGGGTTAATTACTGGAAAATTGGCAACGGGCATGTCATGTCATACTAAATATTAATAATATGGGATAAGTCCGCCATTGTATATTTGCTCTTCGAATTTTGTATTTTATATGCATGTTTTTAGTACAATAAAGTTATTACAAACAAACAATCTGTAGAGTATAATTTTTTTTTATATAAATTAAACAATTTAACTAAAACTACACTAAAATCTAAATTAAAAACGAAATTAAAACCTAAATTAAAAAATAAAACTGTGTTTAAAAATCTAAATGTTGATCATGTGGCATGGTGCCAAGAACACTGGCTGCATTCCCGCGCTGAATGGCTACTGTAATTCTCTGCGCGAGATATGAGCCAGCTCTCTTGTCACCAGCGGCGTCGACGAGCCGAGGTGTAATTTGATCACATTTTATTTTGAACTCCGCTTAATTTGTATCTACTTTGGTGCAGTCAGGGCCTAACAACAACAATGTTTTAGGATATCACCAATGATTGATGATATTAATTTGTCGAATGTAATAACGTTACGAGCGAAGCGAATATAACACCTGATAACTTTCGAAGCTTTATCGCAGAATTAACATATTACTGCACAATGGATGAACCCGGTGCGTGCGTAATGTTTGCTGTTAGCGGAGTGAACATGAACAGCGTGTGTGGGAGAGATGATGGATGATGTCGGCTCGCGGGGCGCGGGCGACTCGACCCGCGGGAGTTACCTGTAGTGTTACTAGCGAGTGATAAATACAAGCGATAAATATCCCAAGCTGCGACTGATGACTGACGGCGCCTACTTGTAGACGTAAAGGCCTGTGCCACAGACTTCAACACAGTAAATAGGTAGGGTGGGATCATTGCGCAAATATTGCTAATGTGAGTGCACGTGTGTCGAGCGTAGATAACGTGCTAATTCAGTGTCTTGATCTTGAGATTTGGCACAGTAACAGTAAACTGTAGGAATGGAATGTAAACTGGGAAATTTACGGAAAAATATGTGAAAATGACAAAAATTATGTAAACTTTCATATTTTTATGTAAAATTTCATATTTTTCCGTAAAATCCCAGATTTTTCAGGAATTTTACAGGTTTATGTAATTTTTTTGCATGTAAAATTACATAATTTTAAGAGTAGATATTAATTGGACCATACCAGGCGCAATAAAATTTGTCAATATTTATTTTTTATAATTTTTTTACTGAGCTAAAAGAGGTAGACTTTAATGCTGATGCATTTTATTTTTTAACTTCAACTTAAGAAATAGAAAAACAGGTAGGTAAAGAAAATATATCTGTAATCTAAAAAAATTAAAATCCCGGAGAATGATAATACACATCAGAGCTAAAGCTTGGACTCTGCAATTGTTTCTCTTCCACAGCCAGCCAGCCCGGCCGGCGCCGGCGTCCGTCGCTGTAGAGACAGTAAGACACTACGCGGAACTTGTCACAACAGAAATAAAACAATACATCGACCTTGAAACTTATGACAAACTCACACCACAACTTTTATTCTTTCAGTTTGCTTCGTGACATGATACAAAAGTAATCTTTTATTTCTTGTATGATAGAGGGAATTGATTACACTTCATTAATTTTATATTATACAGGTATTTAAGCGTTTGGATTTCAGTCGGAAATGTATTCTCCATTTAATTTGAACATTCTTCGTGGTGTTATTGCAGTCTAGTTGTGGACCAACAAGTCTTTAGTCTACATTTAGAAGCTCTTTATACGTCTAAGAAGCTCAGCTTTATCTAGATCAGCGTCGCGCTGGTTACTGCCGCTAAGCCCCGCTCGCTGCGATCGCGAGTATCGCGACTCCTGACTCCACTGCTTCGTATCGCGCACGATACGGGACGTAATGCCGCTCACGACGCAAGCAGATCCGATTACGCTTTGTTAAGTCGATTCTAACTCGAAACACCCGGATTTCGGATCGACGTCTCTAAACTTGTTATTTTGTTAAACATAACGTTTTACGGCCGCCATTTATCACATTTTGTTAGTTTAATGTTTGTCTTCTAATAGAGTCGTAAAGGTAATTCACTGGCCGTAAGACGTCTTATTTTACTTTGACGATTATTGTGGCTATAACTTCCGCTCGGGATGCATCCAAATGTTACGTCTTCCTAAACGCTGCCACGGAAAAGTTTATAAAATTATAAACCATTAGTTCTAACAATTATTTCAACTAGAGATTGACTAATAGACTTGTACAATCAGAACTAATACAATTTTGTCGATTGGTATTTACTAGTTACGGGCACGGATGTTATCGGAATGATATCGCAGAGCGTTCATTTCCAATGTCAATAATATTGGCAATACGGATACAACAGTTATATTAATTATACATTCTAACCAATAAAATGTTTTTCGCGTTTGTCTGTCGCTCAAAATATTTGCCAGTGACTTCAGTATAATTTAGAAATCGTTATCTAAGCATTTTAACATCTCATGGCGTGAAACTGAAGTAGATACTACAGCACAGCTGCGGTCCCCGCATCTCCATCGCAAGATTCAAGCCGCGTTGCCTAATCTCCGAGCAGCGCTCCACACAGATGAGCTGGAACCTTGGGAACTTCCGACTCACGGTTTGTGCACAGTTGTAAGCAGTATGTATCGTAATTCGTGCGTAAAATAGATTTCTCGAAAAGTTCGAACAAATTGACTTGAGATAGCATTATATAACGATAACTTTCGAGTATACTTGGTTTTCTAGCCACGTGCTTACAAAAGCGCTGTACTTTACATATCTTAGACTAGCAGTCCACCCCGGCTTTGCCTGTGGTACACAAGTAGCCTATGTCACTCAGGGATAGTGTATCTTTCCAACGGTGAAAGAATTTTTCAAATCGGTTCAGTAGTTTCGGAGCCTAATCAATGTAAAACCATTAACATATTACTGCAAACTAATTTTTTATTAGGTGCTCAAGGGCCCATTGTCTGCACTTCGAAGGGTAAAAATAAGTGATCGTCCCTCAGACTAACGTATTGCACGCCTCATAAGCGGAGCGTTGAGGTAGTGCTCTACTCTCGACATGTCAAAAAACCCAGTCTTTCGAAACTTAAATGACTTTTTTTTTTTAATATAACACTTACAGTATAATATGAGTGCACTAATATGAAGTTAAATAATCTGTCTAGCACATATGGTACATTTTATAAACAATTAATTTGTTTAATATAATAAATAATAACATTAAAACTAATCATTCTTGGACGTCCGTGAGTCTGTGTTTATGTGACCATGTATGTGGCAGAGAAATTGGTCGAAAAATTCATCTTACCGGAATACTTTTGTTTTTAATATATAAAGTATTACACTGTGCTGATTCCTAGTTAATATTAGCGTTCTAAGTACTGTCGTTTAATTATAATTTATAAAAAACTAATATACCACTGTATAAAAAAAATTAGATTATGAGGCGTGCACTTTTGGATTTTCCAAACTATCATAGGTCTTCTATTTTCATTTATTGCCTTTCAGCTACAACAGCCGCCGCTGCACCTCAAGCTGAGGTTGCAGGCGAGTGTAATGGCGCTTAAGTGTCCACACATGGAGCATCCCATACACTAAAGTATCCACACATGGAGCATCCCATTCACTAAAGTGTCCACACATGGAGCGTCCCATACACTAAAGTGTCCACCCATGGAGCGTCCCATACACAAAAGTGTGCTCACATGGAGCACCCCATACACTAAAGTGTCCACACATGGAGCATCCCATACACTAAAGTGTCCACACATGGAGCGTCCCATACACTAAAGTGTCCACACATGGAGCGTCCCATACACAAAAGTGTGCCCACATGGAGCACCCCATACACTAAAGTGTCCACACATGGAGTATCCCATACACTAAAGTGTCCACACATTGAGCATCCCATACACTAAGTGTCCACAAATGGAGCATCCCATACTAAAGTGTCCAAACATGGTGCATCCCATACAAGACACCTGCCGGGTCTCCATGGTACGAATACAAGGGTCTGGCCACCATGACGCTTGCCGTCGGTGCGGACGATTTCTTTATTCAGCGCTCATCTTTGAATCCAATGTTTGAGTTTAATGAACTAAACTTTGTGTTCCATAATGTTAGACAACATGTTTACATAAGGTAAGTGTATGGAAGTGCTACAGAATTCGCTCGTCATAAACAATCCAAAGTATTTGAATGGAAAACTGAAATTTCTGAGTACTAAGAATGTCCCTCGCACTTGCGATGTACAAACATAAATCGGTTTTATTCGCATTTATTTATTTAAACTTTATTGAGCCAAAAGCTACAATAGGTAGACTTAATGCTAAACTCAGTACAGCCTGGATAGATGACAGTTGTAAGCCGCTTTTTAAGAAATTAAATATTTTACCACTGCCATGCCTATATATTAGAGATGTTTGTGTGTTTGTTAACACGCACCACGATTTCTTTCAAAAAAGAAGTGAGGTTATCATAAGACAAACACGAGAAAACATTATGAACAGATTGTATCAACTTATGAGCCATAAAGATATTTATAAAAAAAATGTTTATAACATGTGCATCAAACTTTTCAATGTTCTGCCAAAAGATATCAAG
The DNA here is from genome assembly GCA_963576875.1 of Acrobasis repandana. Taxonomy (NCBI): domain Eukaryota; kingdom Metazoa; phylum Arthropoda; class Insecta; order Lepidoptera; family Pyralidae; genus Acrobasis; species Acrobasis repandana. Next base: position 20,844,593 of record OY756229.1, on the reverse strand, counting down.
CAGTTAAAAGGCAAAGCCTTTAAAACTAAATTGACAGAATGGCTTCTGGAACACTGTTTTTATTCCGTAAAAGAATATATGACACATTGTGAGTCAAAAAAAAAAATACTAGATAATTTCATTTATTCCCATATAGTAATTTGTTTTAATTTATGCACTGTGACATTTTAATTAATATAAATATGACATACTTACTTTAATCTTAATATGTATTAAAATCCAATTAACTTATTTCACTGTATGCAACTATATGTAATGTAAACTGTATACATTTAAATTTATCTAATGCAGCACATATAAATACCTAGATATTTTTTGATTGTAAAATATTTGCATGTCTGTTCTCAGACTAATACATGTACTAAACTATGGTGACAACAACTTGTAACACTGTATTTTGGCAAATAAATGATTATTGATTATTGATTAAAGCATTCTCTCCTTGGCTACTGGTAGCTTCCGTTACCTAGCGATCAAATGCTGGAATAATATTATATTAGAATAATTATACTAAAGTAAATTTTTAAAAGAAAAATTAAAGATTTTATTATTGGGAAAACATAAATTAGTCACTTCGACGAGTCGTAAAGGTCATAAATGTAATAATCACTCTCTCACTCCCTTATCTCTATTTTTATATTTCATACTCACATTCATGTTTCTTTCTCCACACTTTTCACACTGTTCCATTCCAACACGTCGCACTTTGTTCTTAATTTTCTTCTTCTCTTTATAATTTGTAAATCGGTCTGATAATCCGGTAAAAAATAAAATATATCTAAAACAGTTTTTAATAAATACTATCAATTTTTATTCATCGCTCCTCCAGTGGGCGCTTTCTCACTCGGCGGTAATGACTGAAAATCAGTGTTTGCTCCCTGCCTGAGCAATTTAATCGCTGAGTAAAAAGTAAAAAAAAAGTAAAAAATCGTTTATTTCTCCAAAAATCTTACAATACGTAGAAAAACAGTAAACGGTTTCATAACCGTTTGAGTTACCAGCACCGATTGAAGGAGACTGGAGACTGATGAAGGCTGAACCTGTGTTACAGTTCTCCAGTGCCCCCGCCCTTGGATTAGGTACATAGTTTAAAATATAATCTAAATTAACTAAACATTACTAGAAATAACTATTATTAATTTAACTCACAAGCTTCAATCCAGACAAACATGGATTCATACATTGCAACCTGAGTAAAAGCTGTAAAGAAAGTAATTGTAATTGTAATTTATAAGAAAGTAATCGTAAGTAAGAAGTAATTTATTGAAGGGTAAGTAATAAACGTTCAGAGTCATCGTAGGATAGCGTTAGGAGATATTTAGAGAGAAGGCGTTTACATGAGTAATTAGAGAGAGACAGGATATTAAGAGTAGCATGAAGTTTATTATACAAGAATGGTCCCGAGAAACAAGGAAAGCGATGCGAAAATTCGGTTTTGAAAGGGGAGGAAGAAGCTACAAGTCGGTTACGTCGAAGTGAGTTTGGGTTATACGGGGTAGATTTATGCTGTTGGAGGACGGTATTTAATATATAAAGCTGACGAACTGTATGGACTTCACAATATTGGTATAATTCACTGGTTGGAAAAAGAAAGGGTTTGAAAGTGCAGACCTGGAGGAGGGCTCTTTGAGCTCGCTCAACTTTTATTAATGCGGATTTACAGGCACCACCCCATACGGGAAGACAATATGTTAGTAAAGACTGACCCAGAGAGAAATATACCATTTTCACCACATGGGGTTCAGCAACATGCCGTAGACGTCTAAAGATGTGCATTAACCTGCGGATTCTCCCAGCAGTGACATTTAAGTGTTCCTTAAAATTTAAATTTTTATCAATTATTATGCCTAAATATGTTACTTTATCAGAAAGGGATAGGGAAGGGCATGAGCAGGTTGTAGCAGAAGAATTTGGGTGGGAGTGAGCAACAATACGAAGTTTAGATATGATTTTATTTTGTTTATCGAGGTTATGAATTGAGAAATTTAGTAACTGAGTTTTTTGAACGTTAAGAGAAAGGAGGTTAAGGCGAAGCCAATTTGAGGTAATGTCGAGACCGCTTTGGGCGTGGAGGTAAGTACTTTCCCAAGTTTCTGCTGAAAAGAGAAGAGCTGTATCATCGGCATAAGAGATGATCTTACCATAGGGGATAATGAGAGAGAAGAGATCATTTAAATAGACCAGAAAAAGGGTCGGTCCGAGTATGCTACCCTGGGGTACACCGTAGAGTATTGGTAAGTCCGAGCTTGATTGGCCGTCTACCAAAACCGACTGCACTCGATCAGAGAAATAACTCTGAAATAGTTGGAGCTGGGTTCCCCTTATGCCAATGGATTCCAGCTTGTTTATGAAAAGGTCAGTTGACACCGTGTCAAAGGCTTTGGCTAAATCTAAGAAGATGGCCAAGCATTTGTGACCTTTGTCCAACTTGCGCACAACATAGTCTGTAAGTTCTTTCACAGCACTGTTGGTCGATTTCCCGCTTCTAAAGCCATGTTGATTAGGAAATAGAATTGAACGTGATTCGAGAAATGAAATAAGACGCTTATTAATAAGACGTTCCAGGATTTTTGAGAGAGCTGTGAGAATTGATATGGGTCGGTAGTTGTTGGGATGCTTACGATCACCTTTTTTATGAATAGGGTGGACTAGAGCTTTTTTGAATGCTGTTGGGAAGATACCAGACGACATGGAGAGATTGCAGATGTGGGTGAGTAAAGGAGAGAAAATGTTCTTATGTTTTTTTATTAGATATGTTGGGATATTGTCCCAACCTACAGCACTGTTATCTTTAAGAGAATCAATAATATTTTCCACTTCCTCGTTTGTGGAATCTAATAGAACAAAGGATTGAGGTGGGGAATATAACGTGGATTTTGTGGTTGATGAATTTATTCCCGGCGCGCAAGAAGAATGGGAAAAGGGTGAGCTGTTTGTTAGGATGTCTTGAGCGAGATTTTTCCCTGCGTTTACGAAAAATGAATTAACATAGTCCAGTGAGCTACTGGATGTAGGCTTAACAGATAATAGTTCCGATGCTGCAGAACGAGATTTGGAAGAGTCTGTGACATGTCTGATGGCGCTCCAAAGAGCTTTAGAATCTGAGCCTGCTCTCTTTATCAGATCTTTTTCGTAACACCTTTTTACTGATTTAAGTATTTTGGTACAAAAGGTACGGTATCTGGTGTATGTCAAGCGGACCACCTCATTGTAAGGATTTCTTTTCATTTTTTTAAAAAGTCGATCTCTATTTCGTATGCATCTAAGTAAACCCGAGGTGATCCATGGTTTCATAATTCTCCGGCGTTGAGTAAAAGGTAATACAGTACCTTTTTGTATCATTGCGGTACACCTTTCTGCGACTATTTGTCAATGTTTTTGTATTGATTTGTGTAAACATGTGTGAGCCTCAGTTACACAAATGAAGTGTTGGTGTATCTATAAGTATGTATCTATTTCCCAATTTGCGGTCTCCCCGACCTCGTAGCACTGCCTCACTCAGACGTAACATGTAATAGTAAAACACAATCCTGTCACTCGCAAATAAATTAAGTCGAATTTCGGAGAAATCTGTGGAAGACAAACTATTAAATTAACTCAAATATTATACTATTATTTGAATCGGAGATTTCTTATTTAACTGAATGAGGGGATTTCGTAAATATTTTGTTCGTAGTTGGTAAACTTTAATTTTAAGCGACCCTTACGGTGAAACTGTCGGTTGGACTCGTAAAAGCCTTAAAACTTATCTTCACAAAGACGTAATATAAGCCTTAAAGCTTTAAGACTGCAGTCTTCGACCTTGGGAATTTTTGATTGAGCATCCGAATCTATATTTTCTATCTACACATACACATTGCGCTGTATTGTACATGCACACTGAAGACGAATTAAGATGAATTCAGAAGCGCAGCGAGGGGTCTGCCTTATCAGCGTTTTCGTCCCCATATTTATTTGAGAATTTCGGAGAACTTAAAATTTTTCTATCTTTTTACAAAAGACAAATTATTTTTATTTATTTATTGTACGTGTTTAAGCATGAATCAATCTTCATATATGTGTATTTTTTAACTCAGTCGTATGCGCAAGAAATCCCACGACGTATTCGCTTATATTTTCTTCAAAGTTTAAACTTTTTAACTAAGTTTTTGAATGAATTAAAAAAATTACTAAAATCTTCTCATTCACTTTATAGAATTTTTCTTTGTCTTTATTTCTCTGTAATTTATACACAACTTCATGTTTTAAATTCCGTGTAAACAAGAAAGACATGAACGTCGCGCACCGCAAAAAATTGAAACACGTCTCAGGTTATTTGGAATTAAACAAACTATTACAATAAAAATCAATAAATTGTCTCATTTACTTTTTTAATACTTAAATAAACTCATATTTAACATATCTTAACATATTGTTACTAAGTTAGTTTGGTTCCAATCAGCGAGGTGATAAGCGGAAGGGAAGATCTTCCCGCCAGGTATGGCAGTTTCCCGGGGAACCGCGGCTCCCACGGATCACGTTGCAACCAGAACTCTGACATCGAGATGTGAACTATATTGTAGCTTCACTGTTGTGGTCGTAGTTCTTCGGAGTGGCGCAGAGGTTGCCAAAATTTAAAAAACGTAGAAAATTATATATTTTGAAATAGGATTTAAACTTTACGAAGCTAGGCAAAACTACGACTAAAACTGAAATATCCTTTTAGATAGGTAAATCTAAAAAGATCTACTTTTATGAAAGCGAATAGTTTACGGAAGGCCGCGAGCTCCCTTTTGCACGCACTAAATCTGCCATTTATTGATATGTAGTTTTCTTTCACGGGTCCTACGGAGTATAGTAGGTTTATGAGTTGTTCCTTGACATAAGTTATTCGCCGGCGGTCGCGCCGCTCGGCGGGTCAATATTCAATTAATCATTCAGGCTTATTGATATTCGCCGCGACCAGCCTTAATACCGAATTATTACGTCGCAATATGAATTCTGTTCAATATTTATTTAATGGAGTATGTTTGGATTAGCGCCGAGGATTTACGTGAAATGTCTTTCAATATCGATATTTATAACATTTGTTTAAATTGCTGAGGACTGTTTTAGAAGATTTATTCAAATTGAAATTAAGTCTGAGTCTCAATACTGGCAGGATTTTGTAATTTTGGAAACGATGTCGACTCTGAGTTGTATTACATATTCTCTGTCAGCTGTACAATATCCTAAATAATCCCCAGACCCCTGAGTATCTCAAATCATGTTTCCAACTTTTAAGTTCTACTCATGAGAGGTCCCTGCGTTCTTCAAATACTCTTACCCTAGCTATTCCTTCTCACCGTACAGGTTTTATCGATAACTCTTTCTCTGTCACTGCTGTACGACTCTGGAATGCTCTCCCTGAGTCCATCAGAAGGGCTCCTAGCCGCGACTTCTTTAAAATTAGAATTTTTAGACACCTCCATTTTCAATTAAATATGAGACAGACTTGATTGTATAATATGTATTTAGAGATATGTATGTATATTTATTGCTCGTTTGTATGTATTTAATATGTAGGTATAGTATTATTATAATATTTATATTTAGTATGTTTCTTTTATTTTATTTTTAAGTTTAAAATTTTATTTAGTTTTTTATTGTTATCTGTTATTATGTGTTACACCCACATAAACTCTCCCAATCAACCCAAAGGTTTGACTGTTAGAGAATGCTTTTAGCATTAAGTCCGCCTGTTGTACTATTACATTTGTATGTGTGTACAATAAAGTGTAAATAAATAAATATGTGTGTCATCCGATAACGCGTGGTTGTGTGTGATCTAGCTTACTATATTATAGAAGAGCCAAAGTTGATTTGAACGATGTGTCGACATTTTATTTGTACTGAATTCGTTCGTTCGACTCCTGTTCTAAATAACAAATGAAGAAAGAAAGTGCATTCACGTTGCGACGACAGACAGGAATATAAACAAGCGCTCAGTGGAGCGAGCAAATTGTTACCCGAAGCCAGAGCCGTGCCGCGCGCCGCGCCAGCTAAGACTTGATCTCGAGTGGTGTCGTTGTAGCGAGAATATCAAATTGTTTGCTAAGTTCTCGGAACAGCGTCGTTTAACTACAAAGCTTTTACTTTGCCGGTATTTGCGATATTAGCGTCAAACAGGCTTCTTTATTTTGGTTCTCAAACAGCTTTAATCTTAGGGCTCTGACAGCCGAAGGTGTGCTTAGCAACAGCTGCAACACTGGTCGGCGACCAATGTGACCAATCGCGAACAATCGCGCGACTGTTTAAACTACCGTAAATCCCGTATGACATGAAAACGTGCTTAAGGTGAAGATATAGGCAAATGGCCTTGAAGTGTGAAATAAATTGTTAACTCGTAAATATGGTGGTAACTTCCATATTGCTCTTCGTCATGCACTAGATAGCCCTTTAAATTATTTTATGAACTGCCGTTGAAACTACTATGGTGATCCGTCTAGCTTTAAAACTTGCCGTGGCCACTTTTGGCGGAGGCAAGTTTTAAAGCTAGACGGACTAATGTAAATACTTTCAACGGTGGTTCATAAAATAATTTAAAGGGCTATCTAGTGCATGACGAAGAGCAATATGGAAATTATCTCCATATTTACGAGTTAACAATTTATTTCAAATGAGGGCGCCACTTCAAGGCCATTTGCCTATAACTTCACCTTAAGTTGTGTGTGGTAACGATGTTACCTACCTAGAATTTTACATTTTTGATCGAATCAAGACTGGCTTACATAATGATTCGGAATCGTGAAGGATGTTGTGACGGTCAGGGAGCACAAGAACGGCTTCAAGGTCAAACGGGACACCCTGCGGTGCGGTGCGGTGCGGGGCGGTACGGGGCGGTGTGGGACGGTGCGGGGCGAGGCGGATTTTACACGAGGTGCGCTGGGAGTCGCGGCACAGTAAAGGTCGCTGAGCACGAACACTCGTCACGATTTCACGACCACAAAAACAGAATAAAATAAGATTAAATATTTAATCCGAGAATAAATATTATCTTTAATTAGTGACAAACTTTACTACCTATTTTAAACTTTTTATTATTCATGTAAAATTTAATTGATATTTTAATGGACTATAATTGTACGTTTGTTGTTGTCCACCGCTGACAATATGTTGTTTGTGGTCGTTGTAAATGATGACTGCCTATGGTACGAGTAATTATGTACTTAAATTATTATCAAATAACAGCAGTTTTGTAAATTATACAGAATCATCATTTGTAGCCTTGAATGGAACTTTTCACTGCCGGGAATAGTGACTCTCTCAATGAATGCCCCTGAGCTACTCTCATCAAATATAGATAAAATACTTACTGTGCTCCATTATAACACGAATAAATAGTCTATGTAAATCTAGAAACCATAGGCATAGTTGCCCTGCTGCGGCTGTTCGGGAGCCGCGGGCCGCGGCGGGCGGCCCGCGGCGAGGACCTAGTGCGGAAAATCAAAGAGGCCGCTTTTCTTCTGTTTTCAATATGAGGGCTGAGAGTGTAACGGAAAAGTAATATGTAACGGAATGTAAATTATTATCGTTTTGTAGTTTAGAAGCACAGCAAAAATCATTGCCAACTGAATTAAGATTTCTTAAAAAGGTTTTTTCAAATAGGTTACTAATTTTTTCAAATTGTCCTGGGTCGTTTATCTATATATATGTATTTATCATAAATTATAGTATCGTTAAGTTAGTATCCCATAACACAAGTTTAGAACTTACTTTGGGGCTAGCTTAATGAGTGTGATTTGTCCCTATAAATTTATTTATTTATTTATAATTAAGAAAAAAAAACAGAGGAAGTGCAAGTCGAACTCTTACATGAAGGGTTCCGTACCTACGTAGAAAGTTTAAAAACGCTGAAAAACACGTTTATTGTATGACGACACCCTTTAATTTCTAACTTTATCTTATTTTTAGTATTTGTTGTTATAGCGGCAACAGTAATACATAATCGGTAAAAAATTTCAAATGTCTAGCTATTACGGTTTAAGAGATAGAGCCCTGTGACAGATGGACAGACAGACAGACAGACGGACAGACAGCGGAGTCTCAGTAATAGGGTCCCTTTTGCACACTTTGGGTACAGAACCCTAAAAAGATATAATCAGAAGGTTTTTTTAACGGACCATCATTACAGGAAAGATAGAAGGGAAAAGAGGATCAGGAAGACCAAGGCATAAAACAAAACAGATAAAGGAGAGGGTAAGCGTCGTGTCGAACAGCGAAGTAAAACTATTGGCGGATGAGAGAGACAAATGGAAGAGAATTCATACTGCACCGTAGATAGATAAACAGAAAGAACTCCAGAACTTGAGGTATTTTTACTCGTGTTGCCTACGACGAATGACGTTTAAAATTTCGGGTACTTTTGACGTAATTTATTGATATACTTATCTGTCGTGTATCTGGCAAACACCCCCCCCCCCCCCCCGCGTCTCACCCCGGACTACGCAGTGCGCCCTCGCTTGGCTCTTAACGGCATACTTGAATTTTTTCCATTTTAGGGTTCCGTATGGATGATAAATGGCAAAAAGCGGAACCCTTATGGATTCGTCATGTCTATCTGTCTGTCTGTCCGTCCGTATATCACAGCCACTTTTTTCCGAAACTATAACAACTATACTGTTGAAACTTGGTAAGTAGATGTATTATGTGAACCGCATTAAGATTTTCATACAAAAATAGAAACGAAAACATTAAATTTTTGGGGTTCCCCATACTTAGAACTGAAACTCAAAATGTTTTTTTTTCATCAAACCTTTAATACGTCATAAATCGTAAACTGCAATTTACCTTCGGAACTTTTATATTATGTTACTTGCTGCTACGGAACCTTTCATGGGCGAGTCCGACTCGCACTTGGCTGCTTTTTTTTCATTAGGTATTTCATTGATGTTCAACCAAACTACACAGCCATAACAGTGCTGCAATCAATAACAAACATACGCTTCGACGATCCGCTACGGAACAGCGACCAAACCAACATCCCGTAGGGACACGAAACTTCGTACGCCCGCCAGCTATTCGCCAAGAGACACCAAAAGCGTGTGAAATAAGACTTAGCAAACCCGGGTACGTCTGAGGGCTTTCGAAGTGTTCCTTCGTTACGAGTGTAATTACTCGGCGTGTCAGAGGCCACGGCGCGACCGTCTTAATCTTATATCTTTGTTTCGCTAATGGATTGCGCGCGTATGTTTATTACCGAGATGGAGGTTCATCGCGTTAATAAAAACGGGAATGTCTTTTGATTTAGGCGTCGTCGGCGTTGAGACTTCATCTGTGTTTGTGCGGTGTGTTTACTCGCGTCGTCTGTGTGGGTGCGCGGCGGGCGGCAGGCACGGCGCCTACACACTGAATTTCCTCGCGTACAAGCTTACACACATCTTCGGAACATATTGTATGTCCCTTATTTACCGTGCACGCTTGGAAGTTTACTTCCACGTACATGTTAAAATGTTTCGTACTTTTAGGGACATTTTTTTGTCGGGTTTAATTAAAGTACCTATATCGGGTCGCACGTGCTCTCGTTTAGCTGGACGAGAGATTGCGTATCTAATTGGTGGGCTGGGCGGGTGCAGGAGATGCGGGGGTGCGGGGCGGGGGTGCACTTGGTGCCGCACCCACGGCATGTACCGCGAGGTAAGCGTATGCAAATGTATACGTGGTGCGGGACCGGGACCCGACCAAACAGATGGGGTAGGGTCGCCTGCTACACGAAACTGTTTTAATTCAACAATACATTGGTTTTCTTAAAATGAATATAAACAAAATTCATCGCATTACAAAATATCCTAATCAAGAGAGTAGTATGTGTTTGTAACCATTGAACTGAAATTGATATAGTTGGTAATGAAAGCACGTCTGGAATTTACACGACCGGTGGCGAGATTCAGTGGGTAAATGCGATACGGCAGGAACAAAGTGCCCTATTGGATTTCAATTTCTAAATATATTTTTTTTCGATTACAATAGATTCTAAAAATACCTGAACTGAATCTTATGATTTCTTGGAAATCGAATTTAATGTTCTCAAAATGATGCAACTTTTTATTAAAACCCGCTTGGCAGCCCTAAGGCGCTCGGACAATGCGGATTCATGTCACGCGTTCTCATTTGGGATTTTTTGGATTCAATCTAAAAAGGTAAGAGCGGTCCGCAATTACTATGCTTAGTTGGATACGACGGACATTGCCGCAGCTTTACGGTTTGTTAAAATATATTTTATTCTAAGAGGCTGCAGGGACAAAGGAAATAAACACAGCGAATAGATCTCGGCTGGAGCAAGCAGCGGAGCAGGAAAACGCTGAACTAACCACGTCCTTGCGGTCACCAGAGAGCCTCGTGAGACGTGAGACGGGCCGCGACAGGACTCCGCTGTTGTCGTCTTGACTATTGTAAGTTTAAAGAAGCATTTTACTTTAAATAGAAAAATAAACAAGAGAATAAATACATTGCGTCTTTTTATAGTGATTATCACTGCCTTCTTTTGAAAATAAATAAGATGTTCTAAGAATAAGCAATATAATACGTGTTGAACATTAATATACGTACGATAGGTTGATAAAATAGGTTAATTAGTAGGTTTAATAAACCCTTCAAAAATCAATGCCTAGATTTAAATTACAAATTTGTATGTAAACTACAGACAAAAATAGTAAATTCGTTCAGGAATGAAATGGTCGCTAACTTTCTCGGTCTTGTTGTATATCATACAAACACAATCGCCCTCCATTGGTACGTAGGTCCGAGGCAGCGCGGCTCGCGAATGCCCGGCTTTGTCCGGGTGTGTTTTTATTTAATTACGCGCCCCGGCCGTAAACGTGAGTTATTCTCCCGACAAAGCCCGAATATTCCACCCGCAACTCCAGTCCGCAGCCAAAAACAGCGCATCACGACCGGAATATATAAAAATACTAACGATAAGAGAATTTTATTCAGCTCGGGACGCATGCAATTGCGACGCTTTAGCTGGAAATTTTAAAATGGACGTTTCTATTTCACAGGGGCAAATCTGAAAAGTAAGACCGATTAGGTAAGTAGAATAATTTGTAAACGTGTCTAGAACGGCCAAGTAAAGTTACGCAAGTTCACTGAACTACGTTTGGTTACTCCCAACCGTTTGGCTAGCAACCTGTACTTGTAAGCCCACAATTTGTTAAACTTGGTTTCTGGTGTAGCCGTTTTAGACACTGTTTATCGAGTAAGAAATATGCCCATTTTGTGATTATTGTTATTATATTATGCACATATAAAATTGCATGATGCGCAGTTTGGTTTTAGACCAAATGTATCTACTGAAATGGCCGTGTTATGTCTCAAGCAGACTGTCCTATACTATAATGTTAGAGGTACACTTGTATATGCTGTATTTTTGGACTTATTAAAAGCCTTTGATTAAGTTAATTATAATATGTTGTGGAAAAAGTTGTGTGATGATACTACTCTACCATATCAGTATAACTTGTTGTATGCCTTTCTGTCAGTATGCCTTTGGACACATTACACCCAAGTAGCATACAGGGCTCTGCTCACTCAGTATAACAATGCCTTTAGAGTAATGTTGGGGATACGCCGCCCTTGTAGTACTACAGGGATGCTGGCGGAGGCTGGAGTTGGCAGTCTGTCAGCTATTATAAGGAAGCGCACGGCATCTTTGATTCACCGGGTGCGGGGCAGCGCCAACATTCTAGTAAAAACGGTTGCGGCAGATTGGACGTGGACAGTGCTATCATGCAGCACTGGACTTGTGAACGCGAGTCCAGTGCTACCGAAACCGTCTAAAAATTTTAATGTAGATATCATCTACATTAAAGTTTTCTTTGTTACTAACACTTTATGCGTTATAAAGCCTGATATAAACGATTTTTTAATTTTATATGTTTTTTTAGGCATTCAAGATGCAGTACTAAAGTACTCAAATAAATATTGAAATAAGAAATGGTGAAAAAATACCACGTGAGCAAGACTTGAACCCGCGACTTTAGTCTCAATACGACTATGCTCTAACCACCTGAGCAAACATACAATTTTTCTATATAATGCAACTAGCAGATTGGCATCTATTTTGTGGGTTTACTTTTTATGCGATAGGTTCATTCTTTTTATAGCCCCTGGTACAAGTATCTTAGCGCAACAAAGAGATTATGTCTCCGAACCTTTGAGACACAACCGTACATTTCAATGTTCCAGCTGTACAGTGTTGTACATTGCGTAAGCGCGGCAGCTGCGGTCGAGCGCCTCGCCCATATTTTCAACTTTATATGGGAGACGTGCTCGTTCTGTATGACCTTGTTAATATGTATAGGGTCAAAAGACTCGAGCACCAAAGTGACGAGAATGTACGGAATATTATCGTCACGTTTGATTCTAGTCACGGAATGATCGCAAAGTTATTAGTTTACATTTATACGTGGGCGTGCGTTTGGAGGTATCTTTAATCAGCTGTGAGTGCCCCGGGCGGCGGCGGCGCCTGGTTCAGTCAGTGGGTTGTTCCTTTTTAGGGTTCCGTACCCGAAGGGTGCAAACGGGACCCTATTACTGAGACTCTCTGTCTGTCCGTCTGTCCGTCTGTCACAAGGCTCTATTTCTTGAATAATATCGTAATAGCTAGACACTTGAAATTTTCACCGATTATGTATTACTGTGGCCGCTATAACAACAAATACAAAAAATAAAAAAAGTTGAAAATTAAAGGGGGTCGTCATACCAAAAATGTGTTTTTTCAGCGTTTTTAACTCGATTTTATAATGGCATTAACTAGATACTTGAAATTTTCACCGATTAAGTATTACTATGACCACTATAACAAAAAAAACTAAAAATAAGATAAAAATTAAAGCGGTTCGTCATACAAGAAACGTATTTCTTCAGCGTTTTAAAACATTGTATGGTGGTACGGAACCCTTAATGTACGAATCCGACTCGCACTTGCCCGTTTATTTTTCTTACCGGTGAGGAGAGGTTATAAAAATATAACCTCAAAATAATTCTCGTTGTTATGGTCATGTACATGCTATTTATCTTTAATAGGAATCGTTCCATTTGTATAAAAAGTTTTAAAATCAATATAATTTTAAAGTACGATAAATAATATCTGTAAATGAAATCAGACGGTGCAATGATAGAAATAAAAATGTTGTACCTACATATGCAATGTACGCGTTTAGATCAGGCAAAAAATAACATGGAAAAGAGAATACCAAATGCAGTTACGTAACAGAAGTTAGTCTAAATCGTACTGGTAGCGGCACAAGTTCCGAGCGTAAATAGCAAATTAGGTTTGGTGCGGAAGTTACCTTCAGTTCGGCGTGCCGTGCACCGGCGCGGCGGCTATCGTCCACTTAGCATATTTCCACGATAAACATGCGCTGTTTGCTAACGCCGCCGCCGAACCGCACCTCACGTGCACGAGGCACACCGCAAGCTGCAGCCACGCCGGGCGGCTGGCTGAACTGTTTGCGGCCGACACAGCCGCCAGCAACCACACCGACATGTTTACCGGAGCCGACGTGTCATCGGTAAGCAACTCGCGGTTAATATGACTCTAGCTAGCTTGGACTAGTGTCACGTTGGGGAATCGATATGCCCGAGGAAATATTTAGAACACATATGCATATTGATGTTTTAAAAAAACTAAATATTACTATTTTATTTATACTAAATACATAACACCACTTGTTGACGTGACAACGTCTTATAAATTGGTTAGCCGGGTGACACTTCAAGAAACTGCGTTACGCTCCGCTCACGTTATGCGCTCACAATGAGAGCGAGTGAGAGGCACGCGTGCCTTTCACTTTTTATGTCTGTCTCTCTCGCTCTTAGGCGGGCTAACCATGCCCGAGTGGAAGTCAAGTTTGGAGTGAAGTGGAGTGAAGTCGTTGTCACGTAAAACTTTCGCCCGTATACCGACTTTACAGGCAACCAATTTTTTATACTCCGCTATTTATCAACTTTTAGTAAGACATGGATAAGGTTAGGTTAGGACAAGAAATAAAGAGAACGGGCGGTTCGGGGGGCGGAGCCCTCGCTTTTTATAAACTTTTAGTAATAAATGGATAAGGTTAGGTTAGGACAAGAAAAAAAAGAACGAGGGGTTCGGGGAGCGGAGCCCCCCGCTATACAAAAACTTTTAGTAAGACATGGCTAAGGTTAGGTGAGGATAAGAAGAAAAGCATTGACACAATTAAGTTTATTTCGGATAAGAAGAAAAGAGAACGGGGGGTTCGGAGAGCGGAGCCCCCCGCTATTTAAATACTTATAGTAAGACATGGATCAGGTTAGGTTAATAATATAATAAACCCGCAGGGCAGCTTGTGGTGAGCTGTTGGGGAGTAGCGACCCCACGGCCCTGAGTTCTCCTAGGGGAGGCCCCTGTTCCTCGTCTCCGTCTTGCCTTTGTTGGTGGGACGGAGTGGAAACCGATGAGGTAACAGGAACCCCTACCTCTGTTTTGCCTTAATTGGCTGGCCAGAGTGGAGTCGCGAGAGCTACAGCTCGTAGGGTGGATGTGAAACGCCAGTGGTGAGTGGGACCTGATGGGACCCTAAGGGAGCAAGTGATGGTTGTTTAAAGCCCAGTGACACTTCTCAACCCTTAAGCCACTAAACTAGTGTTGCCCTCCTTGCTGCACATTATCGTGCAGCCTTTTTTCGGGGGCCCATTGACTGAGGCGGCGAGTCACCACCTGCCTATTTTATCCGTGTTTCTAAACATTGGTCAGGCAGGTTCCATAGTCCTTCCCATAGCCCATATTCCAATCCACTAGCATTTCATCCCAATAGTCCTAATGTAGTTTTTTTCCATTAATCCTCAATAGTCCTGCACCTACTGGGAATTGTCAGTGAGAACATTGTCATAGTGTCCTTACTGTCATGCCCTAGTGTGTGCTCTATTGCAAACTATAGCAAATCTTTCACAAAGCCTCTACATGTTGGACCTGTGTCCCCATGCAAGCCTCAAAGGTCCGGGATACGTCCCGTGGAGAATAAACCTTGAGAGAACATAATAATAATAATAAGCCCCTTATTCTGAATTTTACAGTTTACGGTTGTACATTGTTATCTATTCTAAATTATGTCACGTAATTCAGTGTGCCTACCCCCGCTATTTAATAACTTTTAGTGAGACGTGGATAAGGATATAAATAATAATTTCTATTAAATTAATCTTTCATTGACATGATTAAGGTTAGATAAAGAGAACGGTGGTACGGTTGCCGGAGCCCCGCGCTATTGAGAAATTTCCATTGAGACATCGACAGAATAAGTTAGATTAAGCAGAAACGAGAACGGGGTTTCGGGGGGTGGATGTCCCGCTATTATTGAGCTTCTATTGAGACATGGATAAAGATTGGTTAGGATAAGCAGAAAGGAGAAGCAGAAAAACAGTTTTCATTGCAAATATCTTCACTATTTAAGAAATCAATTCCTTGAGCTGTGCTAAGTTTTCTTTTGTCAAGTTTAACTTTAACACGAAAATGTTTAAAATAAAAAAATAAGTTTAAAAAAACTGCAACTCGACTACGGATAGCAAACTCAAAAGTAAAAAACAAGTTTTATCTATTCATCTTCTGGCATTTTACACCAACATAACTTCATTATTTATAAAAGGCTATGGTCATGCGTTTTGTAGAAATAAATTCGAGGATTCAGATAACGCACGACCACGGCATATTATAAATAATGAAGTTTTGTTGGTGTAAAACCCAGAAGATGAAACAATAGATAAAACTTGTTTTTTACTTTTGAGTTTGCTAGCCGTAGTCGGGTTGCAGTTTTATAAACTTATTTTTTTATTCGCTTAGCAATTCTTTGTAGGCAACCTCGCTTGTATAGAATAAACGGGCAAGTGCGAGTCGGACTCGTACATGAAGGGTTCCGTACCACCGTACAATGATAGACAGTCGGACAGACAGACGGACAGACAGCGGAGTCACAGTAATAGGGTCCCGTTTGCACCCTTTGGGTACGGAACCCTAAAAAGTAATTTGAAATAAAGTTGTGCGGGGCGGTTATAATGTCATCCCAACTTCCCAACTAATATTATAAATGCGAAAGTGAGTTTGTATATTTGTTTGTTACCTCTTCACGCTTTATCTTCTAAACCAATCTTCTTGAAATTTTGCATACACATAGTTAAGAGTACTGAGAAGGACATAGGGTACCTTTCATCCCGAAAATAAAACTGTTTCCTTGGGAATCCATTATTATACGCGAGCGAAGCTGCGGCTAAAAGCTAGTCATTTATAAAATACAAGAGTATAAAGGTGACTGTGTAATTGATAAAAAGACTTAATCGATTTTATATACTTATGAAATCTTTATTGAACATAATGGTAGAAAAGGTGGACTTAATGCTAGCTAATGCATTCATTACCAGTCAGCCGTTAGGAAAAAGTCGGATTACGACAGTAATTGTTGACGTCAAATCTTTTATACTAAAAACTTCATGTCTAGGCGTAATGTACTAGTAATTTTGAATGTTCCTCACAAAATAAATTATTACCCAAAGGCGGGAAGCATGTAATAGCTGAACAAAGCAAGTAGGAATGGCGGTGCAGTGCGGTTTTACTCTTTACTACGTTGTACAACTTATCTACGTTATTGGCAGAGCCCACCTCGTGCTCACCATTTTTGGGTTCCAAATGTTCAATATAAACCATACGCGTCCAGGCGTAAACCGTACGCGGTCAGCTCCAGGCTGACCGGCTCCGGTCCCGGCGGAGCCGGTCTTTTACCTCTTTGGCTCAATTTACATTGCCGCAGACTGTAAGCAAATTTTCTAAACTCTACAAAGCATACTGAACCCTATGTCAATGTGCTATTGTCTTCGATCATATAATCTATCGAAGGCTGTTGTATTAAATTGTGTCAACAAAAAGAACTTCCGAAAGCGGAAATTACCGCGAAATTTCATTCTTCATGCTTTGTACTGTATTCTTCTAGATTGTAGAAGTCATTATCCACTGTAGGGTCCAGGACCTTCATTTCAGGTCCATACATACACCTTAGATTTTAAGTTGACTTAAGATGACAGTTAGAGGACAGCAGAAGAGAGAAATAATAAATAATAATAGACAGTTTGAAAAATGTTAATGTGAATTTCTTGAAATTCACCTCAATTCCGCGGTAATGTAAATTGAGCCTAGTGATGTATATTCGGCGACGAGTCACCTGATAAGCCACGAGCCAATTTTCGTTGATGAATAATTAACCCGCGTGACCTCTTTTGAGGGAACGGTAAAAACTGTGTTATCAGTTGTGAATATCGGAATCTAGCTTAATTACTATAAAGCTTACCGCTGTGCGTACATAATAAGAGCTCTACTACATCTTAACAGTTACCTCATCAGTATTAACAATCAGCTCAAATATTTTTGTATCTTTGAAGAGGTCTCTCATTTCGATGAAGAATTTTATTTCGGCAGCGCCGTTCTGACGCCACGAGCACGATGTTTTCCACCAGATGTGAAATGTACTCGTACTTTAACCGGAGCGGCAAATTGCCGCGGCAGGCGCGGCGCACATCAAAGGCGACGCAAATTAAGTATAAACTAGGGCAGATCAAATTGAGCCGGCGGTAAGTAAAAGACGAGCTGATTTGTATTAGGTATATTAAACGTATTTGTTTGTCCGCGCGGTCCGCCGACATGGTTCACGGACGCAGTCCGGCCCGGAGCACGGCTAATCTGTCTGATGTTTTCCTTTAACAGATTTTAATTAAATTATTTTAATTGAATCGTTCGTCTCGCTGCAGCGACGACAACTTGTGAAATTCAATATTTACTACAAGAACTTGTGAAAAGACCGACATAGCATTTAAATAATTTTAATCAAAGCTAAAGCCGTGAAAACAAGTATGCTCGTTTGTTTATAATTAACCTTTTCCACCAGTAACTTTTTAACAATAATATTTTACTTGTTTGATTTTTATGAACGAAAAGAAAAAATCCGGCCAAGTGCCATTCGGACTCGCGCACCGAGGGTTCTGTAAAAACCTGTAGGTATATAAGTTTAAAATTATAAAAAATATGTTTATTGTATGATGCTTAATGAAGCCATGTGTATAATAACGGGGCTTATATCATATTCCCCGCTTCCCTGGCTACCCACATTAGCTATGGCATCTGAATGGGAGAAATCCCAACACAAAAGTATGCCAATACAGGAGACGCTACATGACCTACCACCTCAAAGCCTCTCATCGAGACGTCCAATATGGACCGACAATAGACTTAAATTCTCCAATTCATATATTTTTTTATTTTTATTTTATTAATTATAATTAAACTAAATATAACAATAATAAATTAAATCTAAAACTAATTCAATTCAATTTAATTCAAAATATCTTTATTATCATAGGATATTTATAATATCTCTTAATAATAGTCAATGGAATGAGATTACATTGTTTGTATAGTCATAATTGAATTATAAGAATTACGAAATTTAAAATAATGTCAATTTGTAAATTTAGTATGTACCAATGTACCTAAGTTATGACATGTCTAAGAATACAAACCTTTAAGAGGGACCCGCGCCAAGCTCAAACCAGACCTTTTTGATATCTCTTTTCTCCTTTTATATGACAACATCCTGGCGTTCTTCCTGGAGGCTAGAGTCCTCAGACCTTGCACAAGCAGAAATAATTTCGAACCCAATGAAAAAGCCACCTGGTTTTGACGCGCAGCGTGCGGTATGGGTTAAACTAAACCGGTTATGGCCGATCTAACCACGATCTCCACAAATGGGATTCCCCAAATTGCAACTGTGGAGCTACTCACCAAACCTTACAACATATCGCTGAAGAATGTCCGCTATACTGTTTCCCTGGAGGACTTAGCGAACTCCGCAGTTTAACCCCCTTAGCCGTAGACTGGCTAAAAACCTGCCATTAAGTATAACATGCCATAGGACATGATGATGATGATTATATGATGATTTGTGCTATAACACGTTGCTTCGTACCAAATTTAAAGATTCTGAGTTCACGGGAAGTACCCTGTAGGTTTTGATTCCCTCCCTTGTGTTGAAAATTTGCGGCATAAACGGCTGTATCTTTTGATTGCGTTGGCTTAGGGCTTAGAAGTTTGACTTTTTCACAGCTCCAAGGGCAGGTAGACTTGAGTATTTGATATGAATTTCAGCTTGATATGTCTACGCGTTCCTGAGAAAAAGAGTCTTGACAGACAGACAGACGGACAACAAAGTGATCCTATAAGGGTTCCGTTTTTAATTTTTTTGCCACGGAACCCTAAAAAGGTAAATTTTCTTAACCTTTATTGTTCTTGACCTAAGAGATCAACAGAACGAAAGTCTATAAGTATGCCAACCCTTCGACCACAATCAGCGCGCCGCACGGCCGCCCTCGAACAAGAAGAACGCTCTGATTCGCACGGCGCGGGAATATCTCAGCCACGAACGTATTCAATAGCATCCGGGCGGCCGTACGCAGCAGCGCGCTAGGCATGCCGAGCACGTCGCTGCAGCGGATATCGGCAGGACCGAGTCCCTCCGACTTAGTTCGTAGCGGGTGCGGCCGCCCGAGCGGTGGCTAGGAACTACTCGAGCATGCCTGGAGTAACAAATTCCGTAGTGCACCAACAAGTATGATTTTATAGTCTTCTGGAAGGAAAGAAAAACGAGAAATATACCAGCTGTATCTTTTCAAAAAATCTGGGGAATCATATTTATGATGCGGCTAGCTTTCTGTCGCTATTCCGATCCCCTTCTTTACCTACTTTAAACGTGGACCTTGGTCCTAGACTCTATCTAGCCCGTAAAGTATAAATACGTGATTAATATTCTAATATGTACTTTACTTTTAAATGTTACAACATAAGAAATAAAAAAAATACTCGTAACCAGATTTATGAACCTTGTTGGTGTCCAATATTCTATTTCTTCCAACTACGCTGCAATTCTATCATAACTGCACTACGTATGCAGCACAAAGCGAAACTTTGCTGCTTTAGAGCAGAAAAAAAATATGAAAATCCTTTGCACTGTTTAGTTTTTTGTTTAATCTATGTATCGCTGGAGAGATAGAGTGAAAAAGAAAAGTGATTATTATCTCTTTCGCTTACTCTTAAAACTAGGTGAACGAGAAGGATGAAGGAAAAGTACCTCATAAGTCTGCAGAAGTAAACTCCTGCAGACTTATGCTATCCTGGTACAATTGCTTTGCATACAGCTGGAAGTCAAGCTCATCTATCATAAATATAGCCATACGATGCGTTCAGTTTGTTTTTTGTTTTTTCGTGTGCGTAAGTGGCCAACACTGGTGTCAGATTTTTCAAGCTGACATAGCTTGATGACAGCTATACAATGATGATACCCGGGACCAACGGCTTTGCGGAACGCAAAGCCGTTGGAAGGACGTTCGGAAGGACGGAGCAGCTCGAGCTCGCTTATGACTGCTTTATGTTTAATACCATCATAATCCAAAGTTACAAGGGCTAATTTATTGTATTTCTTAAATATTTTCCGTTTTAGTATAATTCTGAGGTGATTTAGAGGCAACTTCGCAATTTTTTTCTATTGAGAAATTTCAAGCAATCGTGTTTTCGAAACATATGTATAGAGTTAGTCCTGAACTTTGCTGTGTTTTTATTTTAAAGTGAGTATTTCGTTAATATTGATAATATTTAAGATCGCTCTAAGAACTTTAGAGTAGTACGGGCTCTTAATTATATTGCACTCGTGCTTTTTACTCGCAGCACTCGGTGCAATAATAACATACTTTCTGCTCGGAGCAACAATCTACTATTATCTAGATTTTGACGTTTCTGTCGTGTCCTACTAAACACACTCTATTTGCAAATCAAATCACATCGTCACCAATTGTTTTAACAATCAATAAACAATCAGCCTTTTCTTACAATTTATTATAATCACATACAAACAAATTGAATAGATCTAATTTTGTTAAGGTCAGCCGGAATAGAAACTGAGCACAAGATTTCTGTTCCCCACGTTACAGGGGCCGTGGAATGTGCAATTGTAGAGAACTTATCCCGAAAATCGAAGAAAAATACACCAGGAGCGGCTTTGTGACGCTTCGGTCGCGCCGCCGGCGCTCGACACATGTAGGGTGTTTGGGAGCGGCCTTCGGTTTCGGAGTAGCGATTTGGTCAAAAATTGTGAATTTTATTCTTTACTAGGAGTTTGTTTCAGTCTTTCGTAAAAAGTAAAAATTGCGAATCATATGTTTTATGCATGACTAAAGCAAAACCACACGCCACTACGTGTCAGATATTGCTATTTTTCACTAATATGCAAACCAGAAAATTATGATAGTTTATATTCATTTTCTTATTTAAGAGCTAAGTGGCTCTTGTGGGTGGAGTATGATGAGATGGCGCCAAACTTCTCGGTTCTCTGCCTTACTCTTCAGTGTTAACGCCAAATATCGAATACAACGTATGTATTCGATATTTGGCGTTATTTCTATTTTATAATAAAATAACACGTTTACGTCCGCGACGGTCCGCGAGTGGCGTGTACTCATATATCAAAATTATCAAATCATTGTATCAATTTATCAGTTATCAATATACGTCTTTCTATCAGAACCTTCTATCATTTACTATCATTCTATCACTATATGTTTTGGTAACACACCATACACTCCATAAAGTTTTGATTGGCTTGCTTTAAACGCCTGAAGGTCTATAGTGGTAACATCCATCTTCTTAAAAGCCCATACTACCCTAAAGTTCTTAGTGCGATCTTAAATATTTATCAATATTAACGGAATACTCACTGAAATAAAAACACAGCAAAGTTCGGGACTAACTCTAAACATAATAAGTTTCGAAAACACGATTGCTTTAAATTTTCTCGATAGAAAAACATTGCGAAGTTGCCTCCAAATCAACTCAGAGTTATAGTAAAACAGAAAGTATTCAAAAAATACAATAATGTAGCACTTGTAACTTTGGATTATAATTGTATTAAACATAAGGCAGTCATCATTTGTCTTACTTTTTAAATAACTCTTAATATTCTTTGTAAAACGAAAAAAACCTCAAAATCAGAACCAGCCTCATTGACCCACCGCGATTCCCGACGCCCCGCATGGCTCGCTGTCTCGCTTCGGCTAGAGTAAATTTGTGTGCGTGGAAGCGGGAGCAAAATTTAGATTACTGACATCAGGCGCCCTCTTAAATCTAAACTCAATAGTATTAAAGCCTTTCTTTGGAAGCCCTATAGCAATGTGTACATAAAGGAGGCTGGAAAAACATTAGGTCGGATGTAGGCCCTCGAGCGGTGCGGGCGGGGCGCCGGAGCGGAGTGGGGCGGGGCGGCCCCGGCCCCGGCGAGTCGCGCCGTCATTAATTAGAAACAATGCGAGAGTAAGCGAACAAAGGAGTAATCCAGAGCCACTCAAACACTCAGACTGCGCCGCACGCTGCTTCGTCACATCTCCCCGGTCAAAATATGCCCCAAGGAAAACAAAATACAATTTTTTACGTCTATGTTCATTGCAGGAGAAAATTGTTTGTCAGATTTCAATGTCTTTGAATTTGAATCTCATTTGGCATAAGTACTGTATACACGCATGACATATGCAATGTTTAAATTCGTACGTATGTTTTCAATTTAACAATTATTCAACTAGTAATTAATTGTAACAACAATCTATTTAACATTTTCTGGCTATGTACGAGTATAGCTTAAAGCTTCACCTCACTTTGAGTTGGTACAAACATTGCTTTCAATATTACCTCCAGACGCAAGTCACCTGACAATAAAGATATTGGACGGATGTCTACTTGTTTCTGTCATTCCCGTTCATTTGAGGAAGCATTCTTTAACTTTGTTTGTGCTTTAAATTTTCGTGGTGCTATTTAAATAAACGGGCAAGTGCGAGTCGGATTCGTACATGAAGGGTTCCGTACCACCGTACAATGTTTTAAAACGCAAAAAACACGTTTTTTGTATGACGACCCCCTTTAACTTTTAACTATATTTTATTTTTAGTATTTGTTGTTATTGTGGTCATACATTGACTGCCTCCAGTCCAGTGGTCAAGGCGTTTGTCTTGTGATCCGGAGGTCATGGGTTCAAATCCCACTGGGAAGCATACTTTGTGAAAAGTTGTTTCCAGTCTGTTTAGGATATTGCAGGCTTGAATCACCTGATTATCCGAAAAGAAAGATGATTCCGTGCTTCGGAAGGCACGTAAAGTCGTTGGTCCCGAACACCATCTAGCGTTCGTACCTATCCTAAGATTGGTTTTGGTTTACCCTTTGGGTTGCGGAGGTCAGACGGCAGTCGCTCTGTGTAAAAACCAGTAACCTCGTCAAATCGCCTAGTTTAGGTAGCGGACCCCGGGCTCTAAAGCGCTGACGATGCAACCGGGAATACGCTCGGATGATGATGATGTTATTGTGGTCATAGTAATACATAACACTGGTCAACAAGATTTTGCCACAAGCATACTTGCAGCGGTTTCTAATAGAATTTAGTACACAAAACATGAATCTTGTTATAAAAAATGTGTAGGACGTCTAAGTTTTCAAATATATCACGTCAAAAATATATATTTTTTTAATTTTTGTTAATTTATTTATTTATTTACAAAATTTATGTACACAACATACAAACAAAGGAACTTACAAATTAAGAAAATAGAGTACATAGGTACTAATTTTAAAATTATACCATTCATTCAATTAGCTCCTTTTCAATTTTCAAATACCAGTTTAACACTGTGCAAAGCCTACTTTTTACAATACTTTTTACATCATTTCTAAATTATTTAATAAAATGGACTTATTAAAGATTTTGTGCGAGTCGGTATAACGGTATACAATACGCGCAGCAGGTACACAATGTATGGGAAATATTATAGTAACTTAAATTTTGTTTTGATTTCGATGAGTGATTACATTATTTAATGTGGCAGAATTAAATAACCTGCACAGAAGCTATTTAATATAAATAATTGAAAATATCAGAAAATCGGGAAAATCGGATCTTCGATATAACATTATTCAAAATTCTGACGTCCTAGGAATAAAAGTAAATTATGTCCATACATACACTTTTCAAAAATCTATAAGAGACAATAAAGCTTATTCCAGTGACAAAAAAAATTACAAATTTTGTCGATCAGTGTAATTAGTGAATATTTCAAGTATCTAGTTAATGCCATTATGAAGATCAAGTTAAAAACGCTGAAATAAACACGTTTCTTGTATGACGACCCCCTTTAATTTTTAAATATTTTTTATTTTTAGTATTTGTTGTTATATCCGCCAAAGTAATACATTATCGGTGAAATTTTCAAGTGTCTAGCTGTTACGGTTCAAGAGATAGAGCTTTGTGACTGACGGACAGACAGACGGACAGACAGACAGACAGACGGACAGACAGACAGACAGCGGAGTCTCAGTAATAAGGTCCCGTTTGCACCCTTCGGGTACGGAACCCTAAAAAGTAGGTACTTATACACGAGAATAACAGTAGGTATGGCAGAGATACGTAAATTAGGGATAGCATTATTCACGCGTTAAATGGCAACTACTATAAGTATATCGTATAAATTCACACATCAAGCGTTATCCAAGAAGTAAAGGAAAGGGGCCCGGCGGCTGGCGATTTAATTAACGCTAGTAAATAAGAGGCTGGCGTGCGAGGCCGCAGTGTTCCAACATGCTAATGCGCCGTAACTCAGCCGCGGCATTTTTCTACAATTTACATAGCATTAGCCGGTCCGCGTTAGCACACAACGTATCGCCTGTCGATAATGACCGCTATAAAGAAGCCTTGTTTATTTGCCACTCACATTTGCAGAGTATTTCAAATTTTCATTCACGAAACCTCTAGCTGTTTGGCATTACAGCTTGGTTTTTTAAAACAGCGAACCCTAATACGCGGAATGGAATGAACGACTTGTATTCATCCATGCGGCTAGAGAAGTTGTTGAACAATTCTATCTAAAGAAATTATATACAATTTAGAATGCCTACAAAGTGGCAATGTGGCGAGCGAGTGTTCTATCCATTTTACTAGGTTAGGTTAGGTTAGAACTGCGACCAACACACGCACGAGCCGAGCGAGCGGAGCGAGCGTGCCGCGGCGGCGTGTGCGGCAGCGGCCGGCGAGTGCTAGAAAAGTTCTATCCATTTTACTAGGTTAGGGCAAACCTATAGCAATAACATCGTGGAATAGTTTTCTGGGCAATTAAATTCGATGTCGAAAAAATCTGTATTATTATAGTATTTCTAATAGACACCCAGTTATATTTCATTATGGTAACCCTACACCAAATCCTTATCATGCATGTGTCGCAGTTGGATTGTATAACGGTTTCGTCAAACAGCGGATTACCGCTACTGTTTCACAAAACTGCTAGCCGTTTGGAAACGTGGTTTGCGGTTTTAATGAACGTAACACGTTGCGCAATATTAGATAATCCAGCTGAACGATATTCGGCTGTTTAACAAAACCGAGCTGTAATGCCAAACAACTAGAGGTTTCGCGAATTAGCGGTTTATACCATCCAACTGCGACATATATACTCTAGTCAATGATTTCAGGGTTGATACCCAAGCCAAGTAAATAGTACCTATAGGTTTGTTTGAGTAAGATCTTTTTCTCAGAATATATGCGTCCACTACTGCACATATGCCTCTTCCATGAATTTCCATTCCGATCTTGCTGCGGCGATTCTGATCCAGGTCACCTGCTGTCTCACAGGTTATTTTCGGACCACAACTGGTAGAGGTTCTAGGTTCGATCTTCAGCTAGGTGTAACAACCGGCTAACCTACCTACTAAAATTCTATTTTTTTTCTGCTTACTTAACTTACTTAGTTAATCCGAACCTAGAAGACCTAGGTATTAGAGTCGAGAACAAAACTTACAATACCTATATATCCTAATAAGCAAATGATTTATTATTTTAGTCTTTTAAAACCTATTATGCTATAATTTTTATCTAGAACTTAACTAAAAATAACTATCTTGATACTAACAAACCTATTATATTAAAATCTTGTTATCTGTATCGTCCTGAACATAGCTGTGTCTGATTAGTGTATTGGCTGTAATCGTTAAGTCTAGGACCCAAGTTGTTAAGAATAGCAACCTAAATTCTGCTGTAACACGTTTAATTTACCTACTTATTATATTTGCTTATATACTATAAAATTAACTTAATTTTATTCGGTTTAGGAATTATTTAGTGTCAAACTAATATGAACGCCCTGAAATTACACTTGTAAATTTATTGTTTATTTGCATTTGAGGTCGGTATAAATTATATAAATCCTAGTATAAAATTTGAGAAACCTATTGTTATATTAGTTTTAGAGTTCCTAGTGTTTGATGTTTGATAATAGTCCTAAGAAAGTTGATAACGTAATTTACTTTAGGTTTCAGTATTGAATAACAGGAAACTGTAGTTTAAGTTTTTGGAGTAAATAATTTATTTAGTACGATTAAAATGTAATTACTGAATAGTGTTTATTTATTTATGTTTTAATTAATAAAAGTATTATAGAGATTTATATTATCAAAATTTATACTATATTTTAAGTTTATTTCCTAGTTAGATTTGACCTGAAGTATGTTTCGCTTTATAAATATGTAGATATAATTATGTATATAGAAATATTTATATATATATATATATATATATATATATAATGATTTAGAAGCTCAGTATTGTTTTTATATGGCTAAAAGAGGCAGCTTCACCAGCCGCTACCTCAGTAGGATTCATCCAAATGACTGGGGCATCCTCCCTGCCTTGGGACAGCAAATATAGTGCTCAGATATTTGTTATACAAATATATTTAAGTTTAATGAGCCTTTACTGGCTAGAGACATAGAAGAGGACGCAAGTAAAGTCTTGCCAAGCGATATCAACCGCTTCAGAACCTGTAATTTATACATAGTTCCGGACTGAGCTATGATTTTAATCATTACTTCAAATCGGTTGGTATCTTAAATACTTTAAGAGTATACTACTCAACAATATAAGTAGTCTGTCTTGTCAGTAGTAGTAGTAGTAGGTCAAATCATACAACGTACCTACGATCCGCTACTATTGATGTGTTAGGTTTAAACACTATTTACCTAATTTAGTACTTCATTCAATTTCTATTCAATATTCAAATAAATAGAAATTATTATAGTTTGTAAAATATTCGAATTGATCGTAAAATGTATTTTAGTTTGACGAATGGTAAATGTAGTATTTATAGAACCTTAGGCTTTATAAATAAGTATAATTAGAAGGTATTCCAGATTATAAATAAATATTACAGAGTAGAATTTTGTCAATACGATTCAATTCAATAAATAAATAGACCAATAATTTAGCTTCCAAAGAAACCAAATATTCGCAACCAATATTTTCTTAAATTAGAAGTATTACCTTCTAGGTATTTTGTATGTAGAATTTATCAGTTCCACATGCCTTTTACATGTATGAAAGAACTGTTTAATATCATTGATATTAAAATAAATATAGAAGATGATCAAAGCAAGATATATAATCTGCTATTTTTACAATAGTTAAATAGGTAAATGGTTAAGTATACTTTACTAAAACCATTGATTAGTCTCCGAAGAAACTAAAAATATAAATATATAATTGTTTCGAACAACTAAGTTCCTCTGAAGAAATAGTATCAATTCAACATGAATTTTCCATGTTTGAAAGATCAAATTATAATAGGTAGGGCACTCTTATTCAGAATGCTAAGTTATAAGTCGTAAGACTTAGTTCATTCAGCGGACATAGATCAAACATGTCATGGATTTGCCTTGACTCCAAAGCAGTTCGGATAATTCCAAAATTGTTGGTTTTCTCATAGAAATCCTTTTAACCAAGGACACATTCCAAACATGATTTCTACATGTGCTAAGGAACGTATTGATAAATAAATCTAGATTTTCCCGAACAGGTCTGCATCTCCACAAACGAAGTATGGCCTTATTCTCGTGAATCAACATTGAGATAAAAAGCCAGGGCTTGCTTTGCATCACCCAATATGTGAGACTACATTTCCCATCCAGTCAAATCCAAATAAATGATAAAATAATTCAGACTTTTCCGACTTGATTTGCACTATCACAAACGAAGAATATGGCGTTTCTCTTGTGCTTTTGCATAAAGATAATTAGTCAGGGCTTGCTTTGCATCACCCAATAATTATGACAGTACATTTCTCATCCAGATAAGTCCAAACAAATAATTGATGAAGTAATTCAGATTTATCCGAATTCATGTCTCAGCATTCCCAAGACAAATCAAATTGTTCCACTGAACAAACTAGAAATATTTCATAGTTTATGAACATAAGTTGGTTAAAATTGTTTAACAATAATTAAAGTTTCGTTCTATTGAACAAATCAATCATATTTCATAGTTAATGAAGATATTTTTGTTAAAGTTATTTTACACTAACTGTTGGCATAGTTAATGTAATTCCTAGTCTAACCTAACGGTCCCTATATTCCCTAAAGCTAAAGCTACTTGTGTAAAAGACTACCCCATTCCCACTAAATGTGTGTGTGTGTGTTGGAATTGATTCCGGTGTAAGAATCAATTCTAGTGTACCTAGGTATCGAACAGACTCCGGTGTAAGAGAAAGTTCCCTAAAGCTAAAGCTAAAAGTTTTGAGAGAGTTTCTCTCGCCCTGAGCTATAATTTACCTGCCTACAAATCCTAATTTGAGAATCCTACTCTGGTGTGTGGTGGAATTAGAACTAAACTGTCCTTTTTCCCCTAGCTGCTAACGACTTCGCGGAGTGGCCTGGGTTAGCCGACCTACCTATCGCCCGTCGGTTCCAATCTACAACTCCATAGGGAAGGGGGAGTCTAGACTGGTCTAATACTAACCAAGCTAATTGGATAATTCTAGCAACTAATTCTTGCAGCACTAAAACGGATTCACAACCCATCGACTTTCGGATCGTCGTCTAATTAGGACTGCCAGTTCAGATTGCTAGAACCAGTAGCTAACACAGAATTGTTTTTGAAACAAACCAATCCTGCCAGACCCACTACAAATCTGGAAATTTTACCTAGAATTTCTATTTCTTTAGAGAGCCCTCAGGTTAGCGAGACCAAAGGAAATAGAAATTAACGATGAGTTTGACCATTAAACCCCATAGAGAAACAAAATTCAAAATATTAAAATTCAAATATTATTTACACCAAAATCCTTGACATCAAAAGACGAAATTGAACGACATAGAATCTCTGAAAATTCACTGCCGAGCTCCTCACCTCTTGAAATCAAAACGATTGGCACTGATTTTAAACCAAAACTATTAATTAAACTTATTAAAATTTACTAGGGACAAACTAAATTATTTATTAATAACAAAAATTCAAACAATCTAAGATTTTAATTTCGGAATACATTTTACCATTATATTCCTAATTAAAACCAATCAAGGGACACCGCGAGAAAGATAAAGCGACCTATTTTGTCAAACTCTCGTTTCCCCACACTTTTCTTCAGGACTTCTTCTTTTCTTGAGTTAAAAATATTACGTTGTTTCCGAAGTCTTCAGACGTCCGCGCACCTTGACGATCCAGAATGAATCACCCCACACCTCTCCCGAAATTTACTTTAATAGGAACTCGAACAGTCGTCACACGAAGTGTAGGCGAATCCATTGCAAAGCTGCGACTTGGGTGGAGCAACAATTTATAATGCAGATTTATTATATAAATAGGGAAATACTAAAGATAAGTGGATAAAACAAAGATATTTACCCATTATTTTGACAAAACAATGATATATTAAAATATACTTATATAATAGTTTATTGTGTAGTATTTAAATATAGGAATTAAGGAGTTTATATATAATCTCATATACAACCCTTTATATCATGTACGTTTATACATATCTTGTATGCAAATATTTTATAATTTACTCGTCTTAGTTTATCCAATAATTTATAATTAATTTTAAACCCCATTATCCTTTATTTTCTGATATTTACCTAAGATAAACTTGTTTACTTTGCATTAAGTACAAACTTTTGTACTAAAATCTTTCGATTATAATACAACAAATGTTACAATAATAAAATATTTATCTTTATTCTATTTCTCTAAGCAGAAATACTTTCTTCTATTCCAAATCAGGGCGCCACCCTTAGATGCCCCTAAAATACTGCCCTAGCTAAGTCCCAGTGATAAGGAACTGTGACCTACATTTCTCGTGCGCCGGAGTTCGGCTTACGTTTTTCAACCCAACGCTCCGACAGAGCCCTGTCCATTTTCTTTTAACTAATGAAGTAAAATGTCAACCTTGTATGTAATATTTATGTAATAGATTTATATAAGACCATACAAGGTGTTGTATGAAAATAAATAGAATAATTGTTTACAATATAACATAATTTCCTTCTTTTATTTTGACTAAGGAAAAATACTAATAAATTCAGTGTAACCTGACCATTACAAACAAATTATGTATAAACTTGATATATAGTCCAAAACATAACGAATATATGTTTTGTTTTGATTTTTCTTTGCTGACGAACGAACTCAGACAATCTAGTATTTATCTGTGATCTAGATTTAATTAACAAAACAGTGTACAAAATTCCTTGTACTTTATTTATTTATTTTCATTTCTCTCTTCATCCTAGCATTCATCATTTCATCAAACATGATCCTTGGGTCCCACGGCCATGGACTCTGTCCATCTCGTCAAGGATAAAGACGTGATAATGATCTCCTATCATTTTCTATACAGAAAATGAACTCAGTTGATATTGGATATTATTTATGATCTTTTACATACATTATAAATATTAGAATTTAATATAAAATCTAGTGAAATGATATATATAATTATATATAAATAAGTACCCAAATTACTGTGAACGATTATAAATTCTTTTCTCATAGTAATAATTAATTCGAAACCTAGCCTAGTCAGGCGAATTGTTTGTTTGAGTTTTTTTTTATGTTTCAAACGAAATAAGAGTAGTACTCCGTCTCCATTTAAAACAATATTTACGACTTAGAAAGAGACAGACTAAGCGTTATGAAATAGGACGGCGCTACGCCCAATTTTGCTTAGTTGATAAACACTTCCTGAGAACGATAATACAAAGACTTTTTTGATTCTGATGACGTACAAAGATTCATAGAATCAAATTCCAAGACCTGTTAGTTTCTTTATGTGATTTAAAATATTTGCGAATGAATTTGACGAATGCGAATTTGCGAATCGTCACATAGGGCAAGTAAGAAAATAACATTTATTACTTTTACAATGCGTTAGTTTAATACATAAATATAAAACAATTTAAAATATAAAAAGCTTATTCGAAGTGGTCTCCATTGGCTGCAATACAGTCCTTTAAACGTTGAGGCCAGTTATCAATAGAAGCACGCACTCTTTTCATGGGACAATTCTTCACTGCCAATCGTATGGGTTGTTTTAGGGACTCCAAATTATCATGACGTTTAGAGCAAGCCGTACTCTCTAAAACTGACCATAAATCGTAATCCAGCGGATTAAGATCGGGACTAGACGACGGCCAGTCTTCAGCTCTGATGAAGTCGGAAACGTTCGATTCCAACCAAGACTGCGTGGACCGAGCTTTGTGACCCGGTGCCGAGTCTTGCTGGAAGGACCATTCTTTGTTATTGAACATAGTGTTGTTAAGAGGCTTAACTACCTTCTCAAGAATGGTATCTTGATGCACTTGTGCCGATGTTTTGATATTATACCTTTTTCACAAAAGTATGGCTCAGTCACTCTTTCATAGCTAACACCCCACCAAACCATCACTGGAGTCGGATAATGCCCACGTTGCACTATGTCGACTAATTGGGAAGCTTTCTTAGAGATTTAAGCATAAATACGGTCATTTTGTTAGGGTTTCAAAAAATTAAAAAACGGAACCCTCATAGGATCACTCGTGCGTCTGTCTGTCCGTCCGTCTGTCACAGCGAATTTGCTCCGAATCTACTGGACCTAATCAGGTGAAATTTGGTAGAATGTTGTAATCCTATGACCCAAACACATATGTGCAAAGTAAATAATTTTTTTATTTAAATAAGGGTCATTTTCGGGGGACAAACTAGGAAATTAAAATAAAAAGTTTTGCAAATCTTACTGTGTCATATTACTATTACTGTGAAAGGGCTCGTTATGAGGATCTCAAATATATTTTTGTTATTATTGTAAAATGAATAGTTTTGATTTTATTTATTAAACAAGACGAAAATTGACCATTCCCCCCCTGTACAGTTTATAATGAGAACTTTAAGCTTTATTACGCACATTTGCCAAAAGTGGCCGTTTTTCGCAAATGTGCGTAGTAAAGCTTAACGTTCTCACTTTAAACTGTAAACAGTAGTTCATAAAATACTTTGAAGGGTTATCTAGGATTGGATAGTAGCAAAATTTTAAATAATGTCTCCGTTTTTCAATCAAGTCAAATGTTTGTGTACCGACCTTAATAGCCCGGTTCACAAACATTTGACTAATACCAAGCGTATGAAGAGTTTTAAAAATTGCAACGGATTCCAAATTCAAATGTAATAATATTTTGTTTATTTTGAATTGTAACAGTATTTACGGCCAGACTAAGTATATGTATTTTTCATAAAATATATTATAGTAGTGTAAGTATCCTATAATATAAGTTTAAAACTTACTTTGACATTATAAAGAAATTATTGCTTTTAGATTGAATGAATTCAACATCTTCATAAAGAATAATAAAATTATCGAATTTCAGGAAATGTTCTCTTTAAAAATTCCCATTGATGTCATCCCGTAATTTGGCATCAAGCCGAAGATAACGTCCCCTCCGCAAACGAAAAGTATGCGAGCGTTGTGGTGAATGAATTATTAAGCACAGGATTACGTGCAAAGTGCGGAGTGGATGCATCGTGATATTTGTGCTCTCGAAAGTGGTTTATTTGAGTTGCTTTGACAGCGTTTTCTAACGCCTGCAGCCGGCCACTTATTTGCATTTCAGATTTCGCTTTGCAATGCAAACGGCGCGGCGCGGCCGCTGCGAGCCTCCGACGCATGGCGCGCACACCGCGCCCGCCCATGTTGACAATGGTTTAGCATCCTTTCCACATTGCACTGTTTTTTCTGCGCTCCTGTCCTCACCATACTAAGCAGTATCTATGCTATGCTTCCCCTATTTTGTTGTTGATTGAAG
Source organism: Acrobasis repandana (assembly GCA_963576875.1). NCBI lineage: Eukaryota > Metazoa > Arthropoda > Insecta > Lepidoptera > Pyralidae > Acrobasis > Acrobasis repandana. The sequence continues at coordinate 20,811,397 of OY756229.1, read as the reverse complement.
TAACTTCATTGCAACTGATACAAAACACGCATCTGGTGTTTCAAAAACTAATAGATACATTTCAGTATCAGATATCGCATCGTAATAACATTAAATATACAATAGTTAAACGCTGTAAGAGAAAACAAAACTCATCTCGAGGAAAAAGTTCCGACGAAATGTAACTGTCCAGAGGCGGGGAGCACTAGAGTACTGTGATACATGCCCTGCCTAACCTGCTTTCATCAGGCTCCAGTCTCCTCCAATCTGCACCCAAAAACACTTTTGTTGATTTTCTTCTTTGTTTATGTTACACGTAAGATTGTTGGAGAAAATAAACTAAACTTTTTACTTTAATCTCACATCGCGCAGATTTAGGCATAGTTATATCTACTCGTTTAACGTCGTAACACGGGGTAGGGCGTAAGCAGCAAATATGTGGTCGTAGCATGAGCTACGAAATTTTGTAGGCTCCGCTACGAAACTACAAAACATGCAATTTGTATGTATCTTTACAAACCGGCCTGAAAATAAATACAGCAAGACTTGTTCGGTACCGCTAAACCCCGGGCGGCTAGTGGGCGGCATGTTCGCGTGCTCGCGGCGCGTTACCGCGCTTCCGGCGCGCGCCGCGGGTTGATGAGCGCGATTACGCTCCATTCATGTCACATTTGCGTGGCCCGCCCGCCCCCGATGCCTGTCTGCACCTAGGGTTGCTGTTTTTGTTTTTGTACAATATTTTAGTACATATCATTATAGCAGCTCTGGCGACAGTCGAGAGCTTGGTGGCACGACGAGTGTCGATAAAGCGTTCCGCGCGGTGTCAGCGTGATGGATGACACCGCTATGTGTTTGCTCGCACGCTGCCGGCATCGAGCCGGCTCCGATACCACTTCCGACTCCGCTATACATCAAACGGAACAAAAACATATTTTTAAAGGGTTTTTAGGCATTCAAGATGCAGTAATAAGTACTCAAGTTAAATAATGCAATAAGAAATGGTGAAAAATATGCTCAGTTGAGTATGGCTCAGTTGGTAAGAGCATAGTCGTATTGAGACTAAGGTCGCGGGTTCAAGTCCTGCTCACGTGGTATTTTTTCACCATTTCTTATTATTTAATTTAAGTATAAAATAACGTAATAGGTTACATACAATAGTACGAGTAGATTGTGCTTTAAGGCGTAAAAGTAATAGTTTTAAGGTGAGAGCGCTACTTTGGATCCTGAGTCAAGCGAGGGATTCATGTATATCGCTCGAGATAAAACTATTACCGTGCACCGTGTAGCATATTCTTCTTTTCATTTAAAAAATACATCAAATAAATACCTATAACGATAGTAGAATACCTATATACCTAATCAGAGTTTAACAGTCAGTTAGTAACCTTTATTTGGTGGCGTTTTCACTGAAGAAGTACTATGAAAAAAAAATTCTAGGATCACCAAATCTTTTCAAGTTCACCAAAATTTTCCAGTCATTAGAATCGTTCTATTACTTTTTCCTTGTGCATAATGCTTTATATATTTAAATATGTATATTATACGTAAACTTCATACTTATTTACTATCGGCCTCATCAAGAAACTATTCTCTCATTTAAAACAGTATAATTAAAAATAACCTAATCAAAGAGCAAGAAAGGATGTACCTTTCCATAAATCTTTGAAGCTAATAGTTCCTTAATAAAATAATCAAAGACAACAATTGCGCGTTTTTATTGGTTTTTAATAATATATTATTTTGAAGCAAGAGAACCAAAAAATTTCGACCTACAGTCATCCATGTCAAACGTGTTGTATTCCAATTTAAAAAATTACGACGCCGTTGCCGTTTTATAATTTTAAACTAAATTTTTCTTTGTAGGGTTCCGTACCCGAAGGGTGCAAACGGGACCCTATTACTGAGACTCCGCTGTCTGTCCGTCTGTCACAGGGCTCTATGGGCTCTATCTTTTGAACCGTAATAGCTAGACACCTGAAATTTTCACCGATTATGTATTACTGTGGCCGCTATAATAACAAATACTAAAAATAAAAAAAAGTTGAAAATTAAAGGGGGTCGTCATACAAAAAACGTGTTTTTTTCAGCGTTTTTAACTCGATCTGTCACAGGGCTCAACCTTTTGAACCGTAATAGCTAGACACCTGAAATTATTACCGATTATATATAACTATGACCACTATAACAAAAAATACTTAAAATAAGATAAAGTTAATAATTAAAGGGGGTCGTCATACAAGAAACGTGTTTCTTCAGCGTTTTAAAACATTGTACGGTGGTGCCCGTTTATTTTTTTGCTGACTGCCAATATTATTTTTGATTCTATATTCGTGTTCGGTATTCAAATGTGTTTTAACGCCTAGGGAATTTACTTTTTAGTGTCTAGAGAATTATTACCAGTGACTTTAGCCCCAAATATTTGGGATGACTACATCGTTTTTCGAATAGATGAGATGAAAATGTACTTTTACCATAACATGCATGTTAGTCAGGGAACTAAGAAAAATATTAATTACCAATATGTTTAACCACTTACGCGGATCGCTGAAGTCTATCAAGACTGTGCGTTCTGTACCTCAAAAGGTAAAAACGGAAGTCTTATAGAAACACTAAATTGTCTGTCCGTAACGTCCATCTGTCACAGCTACTTTGCTAAGAAACTTCTGGATTCATTCAGTTGAAATTTGATACACATAAATAACGTGAATGAGGGACGTTTAAGGCGAGATGGGTTCAAAGCGCGCAATACTGTGCGTGTTTTTGAAAAATCACTGTAATTAAAGTACTAGAGTTTATTCCTTAAAAGAATTACATAAAAATCTTAAGGCTTTTCTACAAATATTCATAATATCTAAAACATGATTGAGCATTTTTGGCTCGATAGAAAAAACTCACAAACATACCTCTAAATTTGCCAAAATTTACCTTTAAAAAAGATATTACTTCTTACAATCACCTTTTTATATGAAAATTATACCAAAAAATGTATTATCTAAATTACAAGTTAGTTTCACTACACACAATTTTATAATATTATACAAAAAAATAATAATAATAAATAAAACACAGTGAAACATTCGACCAGACCGAACTCACCGGACCAGAGCTCGACAGACCGAACTCACCGGACCAGAGCTCGACAGACCGAACTCACCGGACCAGAGCTCGACAGACCGAACTCACCGGACCAGAGCTCGACAGACCGAACTCACCGGACCAGAGCTCGACAGACCGAACTCACCGGACCAGAGCTCGACAGACCGAACTCACCGGACCAGAGCTCGACAGACCGAACTCACCGGACCAGAGCTCGACAGACCGAACTCACCGGACCAGAGCTCGACAGACCGAACTCACCGGACCAGAGCTCGACAGACCGAACTCACCGGACCAGAGCTCGACAGACCGAACTCACCGGACCAGAGCTCGACAGACCGAACTCACCGGACCAGAGCTCGACAGACCGAACTCACCGGACCAGAGCTCGACAGACCGAACTCACCGGACCAGAGCTCGACAGACCGAACTCACCGGACCAGAGCTCGACAGACCGAACTCACCGGACCAGAGCTCGACAGACCGAACTCACCGGACCAGAGCTCGACAGACCGAACTCACCGGACCAGAGCTCGACAGACCGAACTCACCGGACCAGAGCTCGACAGACCGAACTCACCGGACCAGAGCTCGACAGACCGAACTCACCGGACCAGAGCTCGACAGACCGAACTCACCGGACCAGAGCTCGACAGACCGAACTCACCGGACCAGAGCTCGACAGACCGAACTCACCGGACCAGAGCTCGACAGACCGAACTCACCGGACCAGAGCTCGACAGACCGAACTCACCGGACCAGAGCTCGACAGACCGAACTCACCGGACCAGAGCTCGACAGACCGAACTCACCGGACCAGAGCTCGACAGACCGAACTCACCGGACCAGAGCTCGACAAATATAATATTTAAAAAAAATTTGTAGCGAAATTTATTTATTTATTTATTAAAACTTTATTGATCCACAATAATAATTGTTTACAATTGGTTTGAAATTAACTAGTAATTTAGATTTTACATTTTTTGTCATTTTCATATAAAAAAGTGATTGTATAAAGAAATAATATTCTTTTAAAAAATAAATTTAGGCAAATTTAGAGGTATGTTTGTGAGTTTTTTCTATCAAGCCAAACATGTTTTATCGTGTTTTGGATAGTGTGGGTTTTTGTAGAAAAACCTTAAGATTCCTATGCGATTTTTTTTTAGAAATAAACTGTTATAGGTAATTTATAGTGATTTTTCAAAAACACTCACAGTATTCTTGCCTCTGAACTATGCTTGGCCTTAAGGCAGTACCTAAATTTTCCGGGTCAAAAGTACATGAATTTCAAATATGGGTGACACTTACAGGGGATAAATAAAAAAAAAGTTTTGTGAACTATATCGTTCTTATAAAAATGCTTTTTGATGGGAATTTTAAATATAATTTATTTTTTAGGGTTTCGTACAAAAAAGAAAATACGGAACCCTTATAGGATCACTCGTCCGTCTGTCTGTCCGTCTGATTGTCACAGCCAATTTGCTCCGCATCTACTAGACCAAATCAGGTGAAATTTGGTCTGGTATGATGGTGTAATCATAGTATTACACCATCATTCTAGATGTGCCAAAAACAGATGTGCCAAGTAAATTAATATTTTTTTTAAAATAAGGGTCATTTTCGGGGACAAATTAGGAAAAAATAGTTTTGCAAACCTTACTGTGTCATAAAATTAAATGACGGGCTCGTTATGGGGATCTCAAATATATTTTTGTTATTGTTGTAAAATAAATAGTTTTAATTTTATTCCTGAAAAAAGACGAAAATTGACCATTCCTCCCTGATTTTCGAAACTACTAAGCCTAAAATTTTGAAAAAAATACAAATTGCTATCAATTGTACGGAAACCTCTCCACGCGAGTTCAACTCACACTTAGCGGGTTTTTTATAATTTTAAAATAAATGTTATTGGAATTATTTAAGAAAATAGGCGAAATTTGACCACCTCTCTTAATTCCGAAATAACTGGGCCTAAAATTAAAAAAGAAATACAGAAAATACTTTTTTGATGATGAGAAGTGCGGAACTCTTTTCACCCAAGTTTCATTCGCACTCGACCAGTTTATTTTTATTATTGCGACTCTTGGCTTCGTCTATCATCATCACCATCAGGTTTTTTAGTCTCCACTGCAGGATCACGACCCTCTCTGTACTACCAGAGCTATATTAATATATCTATCTCTCCATGCTGGCCGGACGGGTGGGAGAGTTTCTCACTGATGTTTATTAGCTTTGTTTAGCTTGTTTTTCCTAAGTCGCCTTCTACGACATCTACGGGAAGACTTGGAGTGGTCCTATTCTACTCTGCCGGGAACCACGCGGCGGCGGCTTCGTCTATCTCGTGTAGGAAATGTGACAATTTATGTTTACTTAATGACTACAGAATTTATACAGATTTGTGGAATTTATCCTGCATTTCACGAAGTGATTTACACGAAACAGTACAAAGCAAAATGACTGCGCATTTTTTCGTCGCGATAACAAAGACAGTACGCGTTGTTTGCGAAGCACACCCTTTGAAAATTTAATCGCGGCTAATTGTATGACTCCAGCGTTTCATTATCGCCGCGAGACGAGCGGAGTGTCGGAGTGTCGGAGTGTCGCGACACAATACACTTTGATGACATGGCGCGCCCCTCAAAGCGATTTTAAACAACTATTTAATTATTAGTAAAAAAATATTAATTAAACTTTTCGAAAGTTATGAGGGATTTTTTTATTTTATTTTTATTTTATTTTATTTCGGAAAACTTACAGCTATTTCATTATCTATGTAAACATAACAGCAAATAGTTACAAAACTTAGCCAATAATAAGTTTCCACTTATAGAAAAAGTATAGTACTTAAACCAATTGGATGACACTATTTTAAGTTCAAGGACATAATAGTTCAATGAAAATGAAGGCAAAACTATACAATATGGTGTTTTGAAAAAAACAAGGTTGATAAAAAGAAACTAATCTAAATAAATTGTCTTAAGACTTAAAATCTTACAATGACATTAAATGACGAAGGGGGGTTGGGAATTAAAAAACTTTTGTTCAATTACACGCCTGATGTGAAAAGGTTTTGCATTGAATATATCTACGCACTCATTTTCTGAACAAAATTGATTGCATGATCTTAATGCCCGATAAAAAAATGAATTTTGTCTATAATTTGTACAAGCTGGTGGTAACATAAAAATTTTGTTATTCCTCAGTGACGTAATTGGAATTTTAATATTAATTTTGTTTAAAAGTTCAGGACAATCGACAACGCCGGTTAAAATTTTGACGACATAGGTCATATCAGTTATACTTCTTCTGACTTGTAATGGTAGAAAATGATATCTCTGACACCTACTTTCGTAAGTAGGATCTTTGATTTTGCATCTATATTGAAGGTAACGTAGAAATCTTCTCTGAACAGATTCCACACGAGAGACATAGACATCATAGCATGGATTCCACACAACGGAAGCATATTCAAGTAGACTACGCACGTAGGAGCAGTATAACACTTTTATCGCCTTGATTTGTTTAAAATTAGCAGTAGATCTCATAATAAATCCTAGAGTTTTAAAAGCTTTCTTAACGATGTGGTCTATATGGTGATCATATAGTAACTTAGAATCCGGATACAGACCAAGGTCTCTTACTATATCTACTTTCTCAAGTGCCTGTCCCTTTATCGTGTAACTGAATAATATTGGTTTTGGTTTACGAGTGAACGAGATAACGGAACATTTCGAAATATTTAGGTCCAGTTTATTATCGATACAGTACTTAGCAAAACTGTCCAGGTCCTCCTGCAATAAATGGCAGTCCTGAGGAGTATCAATGGTTTTATAAATTTTGGCATCATCGGCATATAGTAACATTTGAGAATGTTTCATGGAGGTGTTAATGTCATTGATAAATATGACAAATAAAAGGGGACCTAACAACGAACCTTGCGGGACCCCAGACGGTATTGTAACCCAAGGAGATACAAAACCATTTATTACAACAGCCTGAGATCGATTTTCGACGTAGGAACAAAACCACCTGTGGAGATTACCATGTATACCGGCGTGATATAACTTATCTAGCAGTATTGAATGATTAATCCTATCAAATGCCTTGCTATAGTCAGTGAATATAGCATCAATTTGACCACCTGACTCCATATTTGAGGTAATATAATCATTGAACAATAAGAGATTTGAGTCAGTAGATTTATTTTTTAGAAAACCGTGTTGTTCTGATATAAAGTTAGGCTTGAATAGTGCATAAACTTCGTTGTAGATAATTCTTTCAAAAACTTTGGCAAATATGCATAATTTAGATATTGGTCTATAATTCTTAATGTTCGAACGGTCCCCACTTTTATGGACAGGTGTAATAAAGGCGGATTTCCATATAATAGGTACAAGGCCTTCATCAAGCGATCGGCGGAAAAGTATAAAAAGGGGTTGAACCAGACCTTTGGCACAATTGACTATAAATATAGGAGGAATGTTATCTGGTCCAGCGCCCTTATATATATCTAAAGATTGAAGAATCTCCTTAATTTTTGACTGATCAACGTGTATATTACTTAAGTTGTTAGTACTTAAATTATTATTTCTAGTTGGGGATGAATTATTAGTTGAACTATCACTAGTCTGGAAATTAGATTCAAAATACGAGGAAAATAAGTTACACACAGACTCGCCCGTATCTGCAGATAAGCCATCTAATTTCATTACTGCTGGTAAGACATGATGTCCATTTTTAAGGGATTTAGAATAAGACCAAAATCTTCTAGGATTATTAACAACGGCGTCTTCCACATGATTTATATAGGATTTATAACATTCATCTTCTATAATTTTTGCTCTTTGCCGAAGCAATTCAAAAGTATTATGATCCTCACTGTTACCATATTTTTTATATTTTTTCAAAAATTTTTGCTTTTCCTTAAGGATTTTAATTAAGGCGGGACTGTACCATGAGGGGTATTTCGCATCACTGACAACAGTTTTACTAGGGATGAACTTATGTCTGAGTTCGTAAAGTTTAGAATAGAAAAGGGAGACTGCTTCCTCAAGAGAACCCTGTAGAAGTATTTTCTGCCACTGTGTACTTTCTAATTCTGAAATAATGGCTTCGTAGTTACCTTTTTTGTAGTTATAGACTAATCTTTTATTCCTTTCTAGTGGAGTTGGACTCGAAAGTGGCATATCTATTGAAATGGCTCTGTGGTTTGGATCTTCGGGAACTAGAGGGTCAGAACAGGCCCTAACAGTCAATGGATTGGTTGACAAGACTAGGTCCAAATATCTGCCATACTTATTATGAACCAAGTTAAATTGTTGTAAATTGCCTTAAGGGATAGTTATAATCGTATAAAGTAGTACTTAACATCTAATAAGGGACTAAGTAAGAATTTATTGTATGTGAGTTGAATTTGAAAGTTTCTTGTAGTTCCAGTTGCAATTTATTATATGCGAAGCAATAAAATATTGGCTAATGAAGTACATGCATTTTCAGTGTTTTGTAAAAATTTCAGCGAATGTTATCACCGTAAGCTGGAAACCATTAAACATCCAATAATTGAGATCAAACGAGTACAATATTGTGACAGTTCATGTAGTTGTATTCAGGTGCGGATTCAGGGAGTAACTTGATTCAACGACCGGTTGAAAATTTGTAATAATTCATTAATAGCATAAAAAATTTCGTAAAAATGGGTAATATTTAGTCAGTTTCGTGTACTATTCGTCTTTTTTCTATTTATTATATTTTATCACATACAACTACCAGCTATTATTAACACAAACGAATAGAAGATTCTAGTAAAATTTAACACGTTGTCTGTTTATAATATGGCACAGTTTTGTGATAAATTATCTCTGGATCACTAAAGCGCCGCACCGCAGTAATTATCCCGCAAGTCACACCTCCACTAAGCGATGCACGCCGCCGACGTGGTTTGTAATCGGCGAGCTGCCTGCATCATTAATGCTTGCTCTGTCACTCACGCATATTTGCTTAATTGAATCTGATCAGTGATCATTAGTGCAATCAGCCATAATATAACCTACAACACGTTGCATGTATCTAATTTGATTGCACTCGTATGTATGCGTATGAACACAAGGTATATGTATACCTAATCGATTTAATAAATATAATTATTAATAAAACTTTTGAATTCGTATTTTAATTATTAGACTCTTAGCCGTGACTCTATCGCTTTTTTCTTCAGTGAAAAAATAAAATTACGCAAAGAAGTAAGATTGGTTTCTTTGTCAAAATGGAGAATATCCGGGTTTATTGAAATTACTTAATACAGTTCAAAATGAAAAGCTGCACAATTCTCGTTAAATCTTTTAGCACAACTCAAACTAATATATATTAAATTAAAAACACGATAATTTTTTGAAGCAGTGTAAAGGTGGATAACGTTCAAATTAAACCTTAATTTTCAGTTTAGCAGTGTATTTCTGTCATTCCTAAATACTCGTAATATATCTTTTTTTTTCAAATCTGCAAGAACACAAACCTTTTTCTTTTTTGGCAAACTGCCCTAAATCAGAAAAATAGGTACATATATATTACATTTTATTTCTCCAAAGTCTTACAATCGTTAGTAACAAAAATATAAGGTTTATTTAGAAGGAACAAGAAACGTCTATATCTAAATAGACGGTATTTCTGATAAAGGCTACACGGGTCCAAACCCGAGCCGATAAATTACGCGCTTAATAAAACAATAACACCCGGGCCGCCCCGAGTGCGGCCCTGCAGCGCGGGATCCACGCACTAACAAACGAGTTTGTATCAAACACGCTGCGACATCGCCGCCGCTGCCACACTGCTGGAGTGGGGCTAGGGCTGCCAGACTTTTGGTGGAAAGGTTGATGAATGACTTGCTGGAGGGTTAATGATTCACAACAATCTGTAAATTGGGTTTTTTTTTTAATGCAACTTATGGATGGATACAGATGAAGAACTAACTTTTATACTGTGAAATAGAGGTAAGTAAAACATTGTTTTATATCTTGATTGTAATATGTGTTAAAATTGTTGAAAGAAAAGGGTGTATTTTCTATCAGGCAGCCCTGCCTCTGGTACCGTCACTGTGCGCGAACAAATGCCGACGCGACGTGAGATGGAACATTTCTGATACGTAATGGAGTTCTGCTGACTAACTTTGAGGAAAAGGTCCGTAAAACATTTTTATGTCCCGCCCTCTTTTGTTTTCAGATCACTGCGGTACGCCGGGGTACGTGGATATCTGACACTAGATTTTGTAACTTCGTGCAATGAATGGGAACTGAAAGGGGATGTTTCCGGAAATGTCATACATTGCAACTACAGTGTTCTATTCAAGTTTATAGCTTCCTGACGACTTACAAAACTAACGGGAGCTTTCGATATTGTATTGTGGAACTTGAAAATAAAGGTACCAAAAGATATACTATTTATGGGTAACGTTTCAGTAATTTATCAATTCACACATTTGTTTTTAAGTAATTCTGAGATTATTGCATTGCATAGGTAGACTTTATAGAATACCTTCCTTGGGATGGTACAGAAACGCAAAGTAATGTTTTGCAAAGGAGATTGGGATTTTTAAAAACCAAGAAACAGAAAAAAAAATCTATTGTCTTCTTAGAAACTGTTCAAATGACTTCCAGTTAATTATTTTAAGATCAAAAAAAATCTTTAACTCGAGATTATATTTATTATTTAATAGACCTTACATTTATAGTGAAAGCAAAGATAATAAAACAGTTTTAAAACAACATGTTTCGAGCCAATACAAAACATGTTGTTTACATATAATGTAGCATACCTTTGATGAGGTGCGCGGCGAGCACGAGCGCGGCGGTGAAGGCGTGCAGCCGCCACGGACACGCGCACATCGTGCGCCGCGCCGCACAGGGCTGCAACAACGGACAAAATACCTCATAAATGATACAAATAAAGTTTGAATCAATGTGCTAACTTCGGTTTAAATTGGATTTAGTAAAATGTTGACCTTTACCAAAGAAATACTTTGACTGTGCCATTTGAGAAATACGTGTGTACTTCTCAAATGGTAAGGGATCGGTAGCGGTTATCAATGATCTTAACAGAACTCTATTTTGATGGTAACGTAGAAAACATTTTTTTGCACAACAGTACAGTTTAACATACTATGACGATATTGACGGAGCAAGCGAAGCGAGTCAAGCGTCTCCATTTCAGCATTGGCAAACATTATTTCGTGTGATTGAATTCAGGATTTCCGGTTTTTCTGGCATACAGTTCACTTTTCTCAACCGATTCTCGGCTAATTTTGTGAGCAGGTTCGATTATTATACAGGCTGACTTTTTAAACACTGTGCAAATTTTTGGAGCAAGTTCAGTCCATGATACTGAACTACTTTCTATAAGTCACCCTGTATAGGATTTTTTTACTGATTAAATTATTCGATTTTTTTTTAAATAGTGGAGTAATGGCGATAGCAAAACCGTATTTCAGCCATTTCGAATAATGTTTAAAAATATAGCTTTTTTACTCTTATTAAGACGCAACTTTTTCACTCGATAAACTTCAAGGGGTCAAAAGTTGGAAGGGCCAAGTCAGACTCGCGAAGTCTACAGCTCACAGGGCCACTAGTGTGTAAATATGAAGAAATTATTAGCTTCTACAAAAATATTTCGTTAGGAAAATGGAAGTTTACATAGAATTATATTACTTCCACTCATTCAACCTTTGTAACTGGTTTTAGTAAAATGACGCGTGCGTAAATCCTGCATGTTGCATTATATCTTGTTGTGTCTGGTCTTAAGTGATTACATGTATTTGGATATTTTATCAAAGCGGCTGCGATGTCGTGCCGCGGCGCCGTTCCGCGCGTATCGCCGCCGCACGCCACGCCGCCGCTCATAAATAACAGTCGTAAACGCCGCGCTAATCGCGCTGACCGCTCGTGTGCTAACTCTATCAAATCGTTAAATAAAATAAATTGCAGGAACACGACACCGTGCTGGAGCCGCCACTTCTTATAGTCGTATTTATCACGGCAGCGATTTAAAACAAAGGGGACTTTTTCAAGACTTCTTACAATGATCCTTTTTTCATAGAATACTGTTTAAAGTAATCCTGCGACGAGGTACTAAATTCGCCTTTCCGTAATGCAGGCCCGCCATTTGCTGAACGTTCTAAAAGACGCGATAGCTAAAATCATAGACTATTATTATGAAACTCATTTACAATGACCTTGAAAACAGTCTGGTCAGCTGCGCCCTTTGTCCGGCCCTGTGTGATTGATGCGCGCATTAGCGGACATGATGCGGATGGCTGGTTCTCACCTACTCACATTATCCGGATGTATTCCATCATTTATCTAGTTTTTGCGTTAGTTTTACCATTATAGCGTAGATACGAGATATTAAATACATACAAAACTTAAGCACAATTTATCAAATCAATACCCTCTAAAGTTATATGATACGTCCTTAATAAAAGCAACAAAGCAACTAGAATAGCTGAATCTCAGCGGATTATATTTTTGATTTTAACTACTTTTTAATACTACCTTTAAAATTTAAAGTAAGTATTAATATCCAACTTTATCTATAACAACAACAAACAACGTCGCCCTGCGTCCGGCCCTGTGATTGATGTGCTTTGCATGCCGCGAGCGGGCGGTAGCCTCTCATACCACCCGTCGTGGACATACTTCGCGTGCGGGCGGCAGGCTCTCATATCACACGTCTTGGACTTACTCCGCGAGCGGGCGGCAGGCTCTCATATCACACGTCTTGGACTTACTCCGCGAGCGGGCGGCAGGCTCCCATATCACCCGTCGTGGACATACTCCGCGAGCGGGCGGCAGGCTCTCATATCACCCGTCAAGGACATACTCCGCGAGCGTAAAGCTGGCTCTCATACCACCCGTCGTGGACATACTTCGCGTGCGGGCGGCAGGCTCTCATATCACACGTCTTGGACTTACTCCGCGAGCGGGCGGCAGGCTCTCATATCACACGTCTTGGACTTACTCCGCGAGCGGGCGGCAGGCTCCCATATCACCCGTCGTGGACATACTCCGCGAGCGGGCGGCAGGCTCTCATATCACCCGTCAAGGACATACTCCGCGAGCGTAAAGCTGGCTCTCATACCACCCGTCGTGGACATACTCCGCGAGCGGACAGCTGGCTCTCATATCACCCGTCGTGGACATACTCCGCGAGCGGACAGCTGGCTCTCATATCACCCGTCGTGGACATACTCCGCGAGCGGGCGGCAGGCTCTCATATCACACGTCTTGGACTTACTCCGCGAGCGGGCGGCAGGCTCCCATATCACCCGTCGTGGACATACTCCGCGAGCGGGCGGCAGGCTCTCATATCACCCGTCAAGGACATACTCCGCGAGCGTAAAGCTGGCTCTCATACCACCCGTCGTGGACATACTCCGCGAGCGGACAGCTGGCTCTCATATCACCCGTCGTGGACATACTCCGCGAGCGGACAGCTGGCTCTCATATCACCCGTCGTGGACATACTCCGCGAGCGGACAGCTGGCTCTCATATCACCCGTCGTGGACATACTCCGCGAGCGGGCGGCAGGCTCTCATATCACACGTCTTGGACTTACTCCGCGAGCGGGCGGCAGGCTCCCATATCACCCGTCGTGGACATACTCCGCGAGCGGGCGGCAGGCTCTCATATCACCCGTCAAGGACATACTCCGCGAGCGTAAAGCTGGCTCTCATACCACCCGTCGTGGACATACTCCGCGAGCGGACAGCTGGCTCTCATATCACCCGTCGTGGACATACTCCGCGAGCGGACAGCTGGCTCTCATATCACCCGTCGTGGACATACTCCGCGAGCGGACAGCTGGCTCTCATATCACCCGTCGTGGACATACTCCGCGAGCGGACGGCTGGCTCTCATATCACCCGTCTTGGACATACTCTGCGAACGGGCAGCTGGCTCTTATATCACCCGTCGTGGACATACTCCGCGAGCGGACAGCTGGCTCTCATATCACCCGTCGTGGACATACTCCGCGAGCGGACAGCTGGCTCTCATATCACCCGTCGTGGACATACTCCGCGAGCGGACGGCTGGCTCTCATATCACCCGTCGTGGACATACTCCGCTAGCGGACAGCTGGCTCTCATATCACCCGTCGTGGACATACTCCGCGAGCGGACGGCTGGCTCTCATATCACCCGTCGTGGACATACTCCGCTAGCGGACAGCTGGCTCTCATATCACCCGTCGTGGACATACTCCGCGAGCGGACAGCTGGCTCTCATATCACCCGTCGTGGATATACTCCGCGAGCGGACAGCTGGCTCTCATATCACCCGTCGTGGACATACTCCGCGAGCGGACAGCTGGCTCTCATATCACACGTCGTGGACATACTCCGCGAGCGGACAGCTGGCTCTAATATCACCCGTCGTGGACATACTCCGCGAGCGGACAGCTGGCTCTCATATCAATACTTTTAAACTATCGCGTTGCATTATTATTAAATTAATGCATACGGGAATTAACGCGAAACGTACCTTTTTTGTTTATTATTTTGCTGACGTTTCGTTCGGGTTTCACCGAACGTGGTCCCAGCTTGACTGAAGCAGCGATGACGCCGACGCCTCCCCCTGCCCGGTGTGATCTTCGTCCACCGTCATATTGTTCATTCTCCAAGTACCGTCACACACTACACTCACAGTGTCCCTACTCCGTAACGCAACCGTATTCTGGTGGTTAACCGATTGTGCACCAAACCGGGGTTGTGTTTTGTTAATCACTGGATTCCACGCTGCTGACAATTTAAGGCTATCTTCTCAGTTGAAATTGTTAGGATGTTTCTTAGTTTCAATCGCCTCACGTACCATCCTAGTGCGATAGTGGCAGTCGCCAGCGAGGACTTGCGTACGATGAAATTCAATCCAGTGATTAATAAAATCATTTTGTGGACGTCCGTGTGTCTATATGTATGGAAACTGGCGTGGTCACGATAACTCCCGAAAAACTTATCTGATCAAGTCCATTTTTTTATACGCTTCAGTATTATCCAAAACTAAGTCCTTTCGAAGATCACGGTCTAATTCAATGTAGTTTAATCGTAATTAATTTTATAAAAATACAGGTGACATATTAAAAATAATTTTGGATGTAAGGTTTGTTGAAAGAGTTAATACCTATGTATGATGAGTACGAATGTGTAACTGGCAAGTAAGAAAAAAAGTAAAAAGAAATTTGAATAAAGAATATTGTGATTTTGTTTGTTTTATTAAATATGAAAGACAATAAATGTAAAAGAAGCGATAAGTTAGTTAATATTTTATTTAATTTGCATTAACTAATTGAGAATGGAAAGAACAATCAGTGGTAACACTTTTCTTGACATTCGTGACGTAGTCTTGTGTCTTTTTCTTGTTTTTGCTTAGTTTTTTTGAGATTTCTCAAAATCTACCGGTAAGAATCGGTTTAAATTCACAGGAAATCTGAGTTGTATAGAACTCTTTGGAAAGCTACTTGTTTGGTTCCGATCGGTTTAGTTGTTCAAGAGTTATAAGCGGATCACATATACACCCACACACACATACGGATAGGGTGCATGACACTTGCTCGTGAGTGGTCAGGGAAGATTCCTGAGACCTTTAAACGTCGAGATCTGATAAAAACTCGACTTTTCAAAAACAGGGTAAAACTAATAACGTCCCGAATTTTGAAAATTTTCAATTTTCTCAGCGGGAAGTTAAAAATAATCTCCAGTAGTGCGTTAAAGCCGACACATACTTTTCTTCGTTTTAAGTTAGCAATAAAACAATCAAAATCAATTTAATTGTGAAAAATGAGATTATCCAAACTATTCTTTTCTGTAACCAAAACGGATAGATATTTATATAATAAATTTTTTGGTATAATTTTCATATAAAAAGGTGATTGTATAAAATAGTAATACGTATTATAAAGGCAAATTTAGAGGTACGTTTGTAATTTTTTTCTATCGAGCCAAAAATGCTTAATCGTGTTTTGGCTATTGTGGGTGTCTGTAGAAAATCCTTAACATTTTTATGTAAATTTTTTTTGAGGAATAAACTGTAGTAGTTTAATAACAGTGATTTTTCAAAAACATGCACAGTATTGCAAATTGTGAACCCACGTCGGCTTAAGACAAGTGTTAAAGCGTTCGATTTTGCTGTTAGGATTCTCGTATTAGACACCCATCCCTTTTATTTATTTATTTAACTTCCATTGTACAAAATATAATTTAAAGCACAGTAGACAGACTTAATGCTAAAGGCATTATCTGACAGCCAACCTCTGGATTGTTAAAAAACTTAAAGTGGTTACAGAACAAAGGGATATTGATTATTTATAAATATATAATTGATTTAATTATAAATTGTTATGTAATGGTATATATAAGTTGATGTTAAAGAATTATTTGAGATACATTTTGGAGCCGTATAAACTTCCATGAATTATTCCACACAACTTTAATTCTCAAGAAACATTAGAACATAAAATAGTTTAAAAGTATTTCTTGTACCCAAATCACCCCCGAAAAGAATGGCCGGATAAAAAGTCGACGGGCGTAAGAGCTTTTCCATACACCGGATACAGTTTAGAATTCCTTCGAACTTAAATAATAAAGCTGAGAGGAAATCCCGGAGGTGAGGGCGCCGGACCCCGGCCAGTGTTGGACGCAGTTCGGTCAGTTGTATTACGTCAGGTCTCACACACACAGATAGACAATTCCTTTTACTTCATGTCAATCATCGTCATTGGCAGCCTATTCTATATCCCACTGTTGGGAATAGGCCTCTCTCAGTGCATGCAATACTTCATGTCAATAAGTTTATACATTATGTGATATGTTTATTTATATTTAAATTATCAGTTATTTAAAAGAAAAGCTAACTTTACTGTCGATTCGCAACTTTCTTATTTTTTTCACTTCCAATGCTATGTCTGTGTATCCGACGTGGGTGTATCCAGTCTACGTAGATACGTACGTGGGTACGTACCCACACGTCCCACTCTGCACTCGACACAGGCGGCGCCGCGCCGTTCGTTTTTGTTAGTTCCTTGCCACTGCTGTTTTCATTTAGACTTCGCTCGCAGCCGTTCATTTATTCCGGATGATAAAATTTTAGTGGCGGATAACCCGCGCTCTCATTATACTTCAGTTGCAGACGGACAAGCTTGTTTTCTCGTTGCACCCAGTTCAAATTTTGTAATGGAACGCGGTGCAGCGTGGCGATGATGCGTTCAGTGATCTCTAATTTAGCTGATTTCTATGTAACACAGACAAATTCCCTCAAAATAAACAGTCGTACGCAATATTTGTATTATGTCCGGAAAATAATTTCAAATATCTGTGTTTGCAAAGTATAAGTTGCATTTTTATTTGACTTGTCTAGGAGTCTAATCTTTGAAATTCAACGCAGAGTTGCTCTAAGAATCTAGTCACGTGTTTAAAAAATACGCCTTCATCATCACCACTGTTATTCAAATATCACTATATTTTATCGTGGTAGACAGATTTAATGCTAGAGGCATTATCTGACAGCCAACCTTTAGGCAGCTTGAAAAATCTGACACACTATATACACGATAAACAAACATCGTGGTAGAGCCACGCTACCGGCAAAACTCAGTTTTGCTAGTAGCATGAAAGGGCCGGCTCGTCTGGGGAAGTACCACGCGGAAGTCAATGTTTCAATCGAGAGGGTACAACACATATTAGAAGAAAAATTGGGTATGAAGAAAGTATCGGCGAGGTGGGTGCCGCGTTTACTCACGGAGAAGCAAAAACGGAACCGACTGACTACTTCCGTCCCATCGGCTGGAAAGGTCATGGCGACCGTTTTTTGGGATTCGCAGGGTATTATACATATTGACTATTTAGAAAAGGGAAAAACAATAACAGGGCAGTACTATGCCAATTTATTGGATGAATTTCACACCGTGTTGAAGGACAAACGACCCCATTTAAAAAAGAAAAAAGTACTGTTACATCACGACAACGCCCGGCTCATTCGTCCAGAGTTGTGACGGCTAAATTAGCACATTTACGCTACAAACTGTTGTCTCACCCCCCGTATTCTCCAGATTTGGCCCCATGCGATTTCTTTTTGTTTCCCAACCTAAAAAAATGGCTCGGTGGCAAGCGATTTGGATCAAATGCCGAAGTCATTGCCGCCACAGAGGCCTATTTTAATGACTTTCCAAAGTCATACTTTTTGGATGGTTTATTGAAGCTTGAGTATAGGTGGAATAAATGTATAGAGTTAAAAGGTGACTACGTAGAAAAATAAATGCATATATACAAAAAAAAATGTTTTTATTTTTTTTTATTTTTTAAACGGGTACTTATCAAACAGCCTAGGTATGACATAAAAAAATAATAATATTAATAACTCAAAAAATTTTCAATGGACTAAGAAAGTTCCAAACTTCCTTTGCTGATAACTTTCGTATTCGTTATTGAAGGGCTCTGCCCGAGTTTTCAGGGCCTCCGTTCCCAATTGTCACTCCATTCCGCCGCCTACCTGTAATTACGTCGTATCTTTGATCTCTATGAGTTGCTAATTGCCGCGCCGCCCGCGGCGGGCTGTGGCCGCTTCCGGGTAAAACTAGCAGATGAAGTAACTTATTACAGTTGTCTGACGCATCAAGATATGTTGTAAAGACTCGTCGTTACCTTGTGCTTGAACATTCCTCTTTCTTCCCATTTTCTCTCACTGGTCTACTGGAAGAAATTTCTTTAGAAATAAGTAGCACCTAAGTACTAAGTTTTAATGTACTAATGCTTGTAAATTTTCAAGAGTACTTACCAATTACAATTAAATTGTCAGATTTTAAAAGGTACCAATGAGATATCTGACAGATTGAGTGCATACTTCGCGCCTTGTCTGGCGATATTGAAGCACTGCCCCTATATCTATCTCCCTTTACGGCAACTCGGGCCAACTGATGGTTTACTTTATTTGCTTACCTTATCATAAGCATTAAAGTCGTTATTTTCATTTATGCTGCAGTCACTGCAACTCTGACTCAAAGACGCAGCTCGACCCGAACTAGGTTAGATAGCTTTTGCTTGGCTGCATTCTCTGACCACTCGCCAGTTACTTCACAAACACAGTGCAAATTTCTTATTGTACAGTAACACAAGACTACGTCTGTCTCATACGGTTTAACCTAAGAGCATTATTCACCTGCGAAGAAATACATGTCGTGAGCCTAACACAACAATGTTAAGTTTACGTATTTTCATCAGCCGTACATCTCACGAGTATTATCTCTTCAGAAAGTTAATTAACCGAGTGTTTCAGACGTATTTATTTTCTTTTTACAATGTTGCGGGACCGAATGGGTTCATTTAATTTAATTCGTCCGACTTTCGTCTCCGAGACAGAAAGGTCACATTCCAGACGGTATATAAAATTTTTCTTTAAAATAAGACCTTATAGACTACTGCTTTGGTTTTAGTGAGAAATTTTTATGACAGCTCTCAACATCTTTCTCATCTCATCCCTATTTGGGGTTGGCTCTGAATGTCAACTCCCTGCATCGTTTTCTATCATTTGCCATATTTGTATTAACCCCTCTGCAATATATCAGCACTAAATATTTTTATTCAAAATCAGAAATGAGGAGATTCGTAGAAGAACTAAGGTCACAGACATAGCCCAGCGGATTAGCTCATTGAAGTGGCAGTGGGCGGGGCACATAGCGCGAAGAACCGATGGCCGATGGGGCATGAGAAAGGTTCTCGAATGGCGGCCACGTACCGGCAGGCGCAGCGTAGGACACCCACCTGCTAGGTGGTCAGACGATCTGAGCAAGGTTGCAGGAAAACGCTGGATGCAGGCCGCTTCCGATCGGTCGTTTTGGAAATCCTTGGGGGAGGCCTATGTCCAGCAGTGGACTTCCTGTGGCTGATATAATGATGATGATGAAAGATTTTTATTAATGTAACTCAGCTTTATATTGTGACTTCAGATCTAAATAATTTTGTAACAAATCAACCTGTTGTTATAAAGTCGTAACAAACCAACAAGTTTCTTACGAAGTTCGCTTTCACGGGAATAAATATATAGAATGATGACGAATGTTATTAAATTACACCTTCGCTTTAATGCGATAATTAAATATAATTAGTTTGAATGTAGGTAGGAAATATGTAATGAACTGGTTGTGTAACTCGAAACAACGTTAAATAATTTTGTTTGTTCATTACGGTTATGTTTTTCCGATGACCACACGAGCCGGCCGACCATCCGTGTAATTACATGTGGGAATAAACTGGGAATAAACACTCGTTCTCTGCTGTGTTTGTAATCGAACAGTTTGTTGTAAATTGCTGTAAAATAATATTTGAAACGCGTCTAGGGACGACCAGCTGATTTGGAACATTTGAAACATATCGTATGAAATCGTATACAAAAAATAATAAACTTTGCCTTTTCCTCTCGTGGCTGGAGACAAGTCTACTCTTTTCCGCAGTTTATAAGTTAGATTTGTATTGGCAATAAAATATTTGAAAGGTGTCAAAGGACCACAGCGCTCTGGGTAATTTATCAAAACTCAAGTAGAGCATGGGGAGAGCGGGGAAAGCGGGGTCGGTTGCACACAAACTAAGAGGAACAGAAATGCAGCTCAAGTATTTAACTTCTTCGCATCTAAAGTAGGCTGACCGTCACCACACACCGCAGCCAACTGCATGTAGTCTGTGCGTGTGGCCAACAGCACAACAGCTTAACAGCTGACATCTTGCAATTACAACCCGATCAAGGACGAAAGTTGGTCCGCTTATCATCCCGTTTGATGGGTTATATGCCAAAATGAAAGAAATACTTTAGATATATTAGGATTTAATTAGATAGTAAAAAATATACATCCGGCGGCCATACAAGCAAAGGAGGAAGTGTGACTTGTCAATATGACAGTTCATATTGACAGAGACACTGACATTGACATCTTCTTTTTAGTTTATTTTACCAACACTAGCCCTTAAACTAATACACAATGCAAAATATCAGGTAACATTACATGTTAACTAACAATATGAAACATTTGACACATCATAATATCTGAAATTACAAAAAAAAAAATCCAAACATATGTTCTTTACAGTAAGCATATATCCACTCATATAATTTTGAGACAATAATTTTATTACCTAACTATTACAAATTTGTTAAAGACTTAGTTAAGACATCGGCCAACATTTCATCAGTAGGAATGTAACATAACTTAATGAGTTTCTTATTCACTAAATCTCTTACAAAATGATGCCTAATATCAATGTGTTTTGTCCTGGAATGACATACAGAGTTATTACAAAGTTTCTGTGCAGATTGATTATCATTAAATTAATTAATTTTACATTTAATTCCAAGACACTCATTAACAAAAGTTTGTAAAAATAATGCTTCCTTACTAGAGTCGGAGATTGCCATGTACTCAGCCTCAGTACTAGAGAGTGCAACTGTGCGCTGCTTACGACTTTCCCAAGATACTATAGAATCACCAAGACTGAAAACATACCCAGTGTAAGACCTGCGATCTAGCTGATCCCCTCCCCAGTCAGCATCTGTGAATTCTGTAATTTCAAATACACCTTTTTTAAAAACAAGTTTATAATCTTGTGTACCCTGTAGATAACGCAAAATTCTCTTTGCTGCTTTCCAATGATTTTCACCATAGTAGTTGTTGAATTGGCTTAAATAGCTCACACTGTGTGCTATATCCGGTCTGGAACATACATCATTCCGAACATTTACCGATAATGCTGTCAACAGAGTCTTATCCTTGGATGGAGAAGTATTTTTCATATTGCTTTTCTGGTTCTTTGGACAGTCCTTCTTCATATGTCCAGTCTTTTTGCATCTAAAGCACTTGAATATCTTCTTTGTGACGAAAGCATTAATGTCGGAATGTTCTGATTTGTCATCTTTCCGCTGCTGCTCCTGTAATAGTTTTGTCTTGACCGTTTCACATTTAAGTTTTATACTTGAGTTCTCCAGAGCCATGATGAGAGGGTCGTAGTCAGTAGTTAAACCGCTCAACATTATTACAGCTAGAAATTCATCATCAAGTTTTGATCCGATGTCATCCAACTGCTGTCCAAGCTCTAAAATCCGTGAAATGTAGCTTTGCATGCTCTCCGCCTCGCTCAACTTCATCCCAAATAGTGATCTCAGCAACCCCAGACGCCTACAGAGACCTTTATCTTCGTATGCACGCTGTAAACTCGTCCATGCCTCAAAAGCTGTTGTAGCTTTGCGAACATGCTGTAATGCTGACGGCCCCACAGACAAGCAAATCTTAGCTAAAGCCTTCTGCTGCTTCTTCTCATCTTTGCAAGCTGCAGCCGATTCTGCTGACGCCACACAGTCGTATAAGTCTTCATGCATGAGTACCATTTTAATCATGAATTTCCAATTATTGTAATCTTCAATTCCTTTCAGTTTTTCCACAGGAATGCCAACAGGAAATCCAGACGAAACCATGGTTTATATCGCGAGATATTGGTCGATGTCGCTACAAGGCCAGCCGGTGTCACGCCGACACGCAATCCAAGAAATTGTTATGTAGATAAATAATCGCGTATTTTACCGAAATATTTACGTTGCAGGGCGCAGCAAACGTCCCTGGGGCCATAACCTGATGGGTTATATGCCAAAATGAAAGAAATACTTTAGATATATTAGGATTTAATTAGATAGTAAAAAATATACATCCGGCGGCCATACAAGCAAAGGAGGAAGTGTGACTTGTCAATATGACAGTTCATATTGACAGAGACACTGACATTGACATCTTCTTTTTAGTTTATTTTACCAACACCGTTGCCGTGACACATGACAGCTTCTTTACATCCAGGTTCAGCCCGCACATAGAGTTGCTTCGTTTATAATTGAGCCATCAAGATGTATCTGCCAAAGTTGAACAACTAGGAAAAGAAACTGATCTAGTAAGTAGTTTTTTTTAATACGTCATAAATCGTAAACAGCAATTTACCTTTAGAGCTTTTATATTATGTTACTTACTGCTACGGAACCCTTCATGGGCGAGTCCGACTCGCACATGGCCGCTTTTTTTTTGACGACCTCCGTTGCGTAATGGTTAACACGCTAGACCGCTAATCCGGAGGTTCTGGGTTCGATCCCCAGCCAGGGCAAGTTGGAAAATGGCCTTTTTCAAATTGCCCTGGGTCTTGGGTGTTTATCTATATATGTATTTACTATAAAATATAGTATCGTTAAGTGAGTATCCCATAACACAAGTTTAAAACTTACTTTGGGGCTAGCTTAATCAGTGTGATTTGTCATTATATATTTATTATTTATTCTCTTTATTTAATTTAAAAGTTAGGCTAGGTTTTGGTATACATTTATTATTTATTATTATTTTTTTATGATATACGAGTACATTCATTGTCTACTTTTCGTTAAAAAGGCATTTATAATTCTATACAAGTATCGGCATTGCTTCTTTGTCTCCCCATTATTACAATTAGAAGAAGTTGTAAACTCATATTTCTTTGACGTATCGACAGTTGTGCACTTCACATAATTTGTGACGGGGGAGCGGGGCGGGCGGGGCGGGCGGGGCGAGGCGGACAGGCGTGACGATGACGATTGCTTCCCAAGCGTGATTGATGAGAGCCAGTGATACCGCCGGTCGATACGCTTCTGCTGTTATAACCTGATTGGCCACCATTAGACTCATCAATAATTCAGTTATTCCATAATTCCTCTTGAAAATATCTAGTAGTTTCAGAAATTAGGTACGTCCCGGTCATCCAGATCTGGTGGTCTGATATTTAGAAGCTTAGAAGATAAGTACTATATGCTTATCTTTCCGCGCACATCTAACAAGTTGGTTAAGGGTATGGACACCAATGTCCAGAACATTCTAAATAAATAAACCAATAAGGTTTTGAGCAACTTGTCAGTCATCTACATCATCATTTCAGCCGCATAGCGTCCACTGCTGGACATAGGGCCACTCCCAAGGTTTCCCAAAATGACCGGTCTAGAGCGACCTGCATCCAGCGCTTTCCAGCAACTTTGGTCACGTCGTCTGACCACCTTGTAGGTGGGTGTCCTACGCTTTGCTTGCTAGTACATGATCGCCATTCGAGAACCTTTTGGGCTATGTCAGTGACATTCGTTTCTCGTACGTATTTCGTCATTTCTGTTTCGATCACGTAGAGAAACACCGAGGCCCGAGCATAGCCCTCTCCATAGATCGTTTAGCTACCTTGAGCCTCCTTATGAGACCCATATGATAGTAAGGGACCACGTTTCAGCGTATGGCGCTGAAACGTGATCATAACTTTTCAGTAGTAATAATTAATTGTTTAGCATCATGTAGATCCAGCACCTCAGTAAGCGTAGCTTTTGAGTCCTGCAAACCGTGATTTGTGTATCTTGAAGTAGGTATGTCCGATTTTACACACATAGACACCGTCATACACACACACATCCCCACACACACACTGTGTAACATCGGACTGCTTTCTTCTTCTTATTTAAGAGCTTAGTGGCTCTTGTCGGTGGAGTGTGTGCCAAATTTCTCGGTTCTCTGCCTTACTTTTTAGTGCTTGATACGACATAACCCCTGCTTTTTCTTTCAGTTGGTCTACATAGCTCTTTCTTGGTCGTCCTGGACCTCTTCTACCTTTTATATTTCCTTCTAGTATGTTTTTAAATAAGGAGTACACGGACTGCTTTATGACGTGAAACGTGTCAGTAGCGCGGTCTAAACTAATCAGAATTTACTTAAGTGAAACACAGAGGTTTTGTTTTTCGTGTGTGCATGTGGCCAACACTAGTGTCAGATTTTTCAAGCTGCCTAAAGTTATCTGACATAGCTTGACAACAGCTGCCATACAATGATGACAGCTGGGACCAACGGCTTAACGTGCCTTAACGGACCTTCGAAGCACGGAGAGCTCGAGATATTTTTAAACCACTTGTGGTCATCCTCTAAGTGCGAACCACGCTAGGTGTCACTTAAAATTTGGTTGGCTGACTCCCTAATAAATTGTGATTATTTATTTATTTATTTAACCTTTATTTCACAATAAAATAAATGTACAAGTTATTCCCGAGTTTAAAGTCAGCCTTAAAATACGTGAGCGGGTACCTCAAACTCACTCATCCTTGTGTTACTGCCGCTGAATAAGAGTAGTTGTAGATTGTAGTTGACCATAAATAAGTGTATGTGTTACGTCCTGTGTGGCAAGTTCTCCTTAAAATGGATCAACGTTTTTTCCAGATCCATCAAAAAATATCCAACCACACAGCTTGCAAACAAACTTCAGTTCGGATCATATAAACGTATGGTGGGCGTATGACTGAATCAGCAAGTTCAGTGATCGTCCACCTCCCAGGTGGCGATCTGCATGATCCCTCGTGTCATAAAAGCGCCGTAAAATCGAAAGCTTTCGAAGCTCGAGTCTATTTACGTCACTTTATTAGTTATTTAGTGGGACACTCGCCGGCGGGTAACTGTATGATCTAGGGGAGGGAAGAGGAGGGGAGGAGAGGAGGCTTTCAAGCGTGACGTCATTGAAACTCAATTTCTTTATTAACGGAAATACCTTAAAGGTTGGTCAGGATTCAAAATTAAGAGGTGAACTTGATAGCACTGATTTACTTGTTACATAGGGCGCACTGTAAGTTTCCGGAACTGGCCACTTACATAAACAATATTTAAAAATTTATTACAACATTTGAAAATAGAACTCTTTGGCTGTAGAATGCAGTTTGTTTCATCTGACTGTCTTTTGTTTTTACCTTGTGGCGCCATTTAAAAAATTGTGTGTCTGCATCAACATGGATTTAACTCGGGAAAATTTTCGTAGTATGATTTTCTACGATTTTAAGTGTAATTTGACAGCTCAACAGAGCATCGCTCGGCTTGAAACAGCGTTTGGCAATGAAGCACCATGCAAGACAACTGTTTATAGCTGGTTTGCAGAATTCAAGCATGGTCGTATCAATCTCAGTGACGAATCTCGCGATGGTCGGCCGTCCACCGCTGTGACCAACAAAAACATCAATGCTGTGCGCCGTATGATTGAAACAGACAGGCATGTGACCTACCATGAAATTCGCGCATCCTTAGAAATAGGCATGAGTCAAATACAATTAATCCTACACAAACATTTGGGTGTGAGAAAGCTGTGCTCGCGGTGGAACCCACACAACTTGACCGAGGCTCAAAAAACGGACCGCGTCACTTGGTGCAGTGCCATGCTTACCAGATTCAACGAAGGTGCGTCAAATTTGGTGTGGGACATAGTAACAGGTGACGAAACATGGATTTATTGCTACGATCCCAAAACAAAGCAGCAATCGAGCGTATGGGTCTTTCAAGATGAGCCGAAACCAACCAAAGTGGCGCGCGTGAAAAGTGCATCTAAGCGGATAATTGTTTCTTTTTTTAATAAAACTGGAAACGTGGCTACTGTTGCTTTAGAGAATCGTCGTACAGTGAATAGTGACTGGTACACGACCATTTGTTTTCCGGAAGTTATTGACGAACTCCGTAAAAATAACCGTAAACGCCGTATCATCCTGCACCACGACAATGCTAGTTCTCACACGGCCAGACAGACAAACGACTTTTTGAAGGCGAAAAATGTAGAACTCATGAGTCATCCTGCATACAGTCCCGACCTGGCACCTTGTGACTTTTTTCTGTTCCCAAAAATTAAGAACCAATTACGCGGTCAACGATTTTCATCACCAGAAGAGGCTATCGAGGAGTATGAAAAACACGTTTCAGAGGTCACCACAGAGGAGTGGCACAAAAGTTTTCAAAACTGGTTTCATCGAATGAAAAAGTGCATAGACGCCAAGGGAGATTATTTTGAAAAACAATAAATTAATTTTGTACCTTTAATAGTATTTTTTTCATATTCATTCCGGAAACTTATAGTGCGCCCCACGTATAAGCAACCTCATTACGTAAATGTAGGCTAAAATTAAAACGGAGTTATTACACTCAAAATATTTCTGTCGTAATTAAATATAACTTGGGATGGGTTATTAACTTCATTAAAGCTGTTAAAATAAGTAAACAATAATGGAATATTTATTGAAATAGCATGTAAGTATACAATTTCACTTCGTATATTTTTACACAAGACATTTTGCAAGTTAAACTTTTTGTTTGTCTATAATATTACTGCTCCTTAAGATATTGCACACAATAGAGAAACAAAGAGAATTTCGTTTGCAGAGCAATGGTTCGCGAGCTCCGGCGCTGCGGCTCCCGCACACAATACGTCTTGGTCGCGAGCTTCCGGGCTATTTGTTCCGATAAATTCTGTTTATTTTCTGCGAGAAGTGCTCGCATACACGGCAGCCCGTACTTTGCAATGTTGCTTACATTGCGAAGTACGGGCTGTCGTGTGTGCGAGCCATTGCGAAACGTGACCCTAGCTCGAGCCGGCTGTATATTTCCACACTCGACGGCAGACGGAGCCGGATGTCAAGCAAAAAGGATTTCGTACGAAATTATAACACTTTTAAATGGTTACGTAATATTGATTATGCAACGCTATTGCAATAACTATATACCATGTTTTGCAATCACCAACCTGCCGGTCCAGCGTGGTGATTACGGGCAAATCCTCCCTTGATTGGGAGTGGCCCAGCAATGGACTGATATATATTGATATACAATTTTCTTTAATACTATTCATATAAACTAAAGTTTTACATATTTTGAGAGCTATATTAAAGTTTACGTTTAAAATAGCTTTCTTTTTGCTGAGTGGTTCCCGGCAGAGTAGAAAAGAACCACTCCAAGTTTTCCCGGGGATGTCGTAGAAGGCGACTTAGGAAACACAAGCTAAACAAAGCTTATAAACATTAATTATCTTATCTCCAACCCATCTGGCTGTGTGGAGAGTGTAGGCCGAATCCTCTGAATGTTCTGGCAAAGTATGGCTCTGGTAGTAGAGAAAGGGTCGTGTTCCTACAGCGGAGAGTAAAAAAGACTTGATGATGATGACTTTGAGTGTTCATAGATTCCTTAACTTTTTTTCAGTCTTATTCAAGTTGCAGCCGGAATCCATCTACCCAAAAACCTGAAGTGTGGAACAAATTTAGGGATATACTTGGCACTGCATTACCCGAGACGTCAAGTTCGGGAAGCGCTCTGAGTGGGCTAATGTAGTGGGTGCAAGCTCCACCTCGTTTGTTGCGGCGCGAGTCACGACAGTGCACCTGATGGTAATGGCTGCCATCGTTTCAACAAATGAAACTACAACTCGTTTATAAGAAAGATGAAAACACTTCTCCCGGGATAGAGAAGTATATGTACGTATAATAAGTACCAACTCTTCATAAAATAATATTTATAATTTTAATCTTTCCAGATGTAGTCCTAACCATTACAAGATTACCACTGTATTCTTTCTTTCTCGAAGATTTCAAAGTTAATTGACATTTAGTTACAGTAAATACAAATTAAATGTTATGATTTTTAAGTCTTCCCTCTGGTCTTTCTTATCCGAAACGCAGTTATATTTGCACTGAAATACATCACGGCGCCCTCGCCCCACCTATACGAGTAAGAGAGACTATCAATCTTTCAATTGTTACCTCTTCCCTCTGTTTGACAAAGCTAAGAATAGCGACTCAAGAGAGCGTAATAAAACGCACCCCTCTTTTGTAAGTTGGGATCTCCTGAAACTGCACTTAGATATTGCAGTGACTTCGACCTGCGGGTTGAGCGGTCGTAAAACTATATTTATATGTATGATGAGGGCATTATGGCCCATTTTATGTTATTCGCGGGATTACACTCTCTGGGCGAGTCGGCGTGGCGTAAACTTATACCTACATCAAACTTTATTGAATCACAGTAATTTCGATATTTATTTTTTAAACCACTTAGTTTTTACAAAACCACTATAAGTAAATTGACTTTTACGAAAAAGATAAATGGATTTTTAAGGCGGAATATAAAGATAATTTGAGGGGATGAGGTGCGGGACAATCCGTAAAACAACCAGCATGCTTTTACATATTTCGTTTAACTGTGAAGCGGGAGGCGGGGAATGAACGCGGAATGACACAGAATGTAGATTTTATCGTTTTTATAAATTATTTTAATAACTAATTTTTTATATCAAAAATGAAGAAGGCCACCTTTGAAATCACAATATTAATATTTTTGAGTAAAAATATTAATTCATTCATTTCTTACCATTTTTTAAAATGGCATATAAATTTATTTTAAAATTTTATGAAGGCGGGCACCTTGTGAAGTATCCGAACAAACCTAAAAAAATGTATTAACGCTTAAAATCACTTCAGGTCAATGTTCTAGTGAACAGAAATACATGAAGTTTTGAAAGTTCTCTTCGTATTCCGCCTTAATAGTCTATTCGTAAACTTTTTTTATAGAAAAAGTATTACAAATGAAGCTAATTAACTATAAACTAAACCTTAACATAAATGGATTAGCTTTCAATATAGAGTGATTACAGTACGGAACAATATAATGGTACTCGTACACGGTGATTTATCGAAAATTTAAAACCATCACTCGAATAAATTCAGTTCATGCTAGGTATATGGCACATGAAAAGATTCAAAAATGTTGTTGCTAGGCAATCTTCCCAGTCAGCATTAGTTTAATAGCAATTGTTTTCGTTGGCGCACATTGTCTGAACAATATAAAACAGAGAAACTTGCTATTGACAAGTTTCCGCAGCAGTAGTCATCGCCTCACAACTTTTCTTCTACAAGAAAAGTTAAAGCCACAACCGAATAACATTTTCCGTAAGTCTCAGAGTATACAGGCGGTGAGCAAGTGATCACTTGTCGAAAGCTTCGTTTCCGCTCGGCCGGGAGTTACGTCTTCAGAAGCGGAAATTAAATATGAAACAACATCGAAACCCGCGTTTTATCGAGCCGAGTGTTGTCAATGTTTCATCGGTTATTTAGCTGCTGCTTTTATGAGCAATGTAAGGTCGGCGGGGAGCTGGGTATTATTCAGTAAATGAGCGTATTGCTCATCTGATTGAAGTACACTTTGTCAGCAATATTGGGTACGATATTGCACGATGGGGCCGTCAATATGGCCCCAAAGCCAAGGCTCGTTATTACTGAACAAACATATGATTCTTGATTCTTGGTGTCCATAAACCAAGGAGGACATTGGTGAACTCCTGTGTAAATTATTCTAATGAATGCCAATGAATAAGCCCTGCTATTCCGCAGCGACATTATTGTAGTCAAATATAAAGCAGCAACTAAATTTCTTTGTGTCAATGAGATAATTCTAATTTAGAAATCCACAAATGCCAGTTATACAATGGCCCGCTCAGTTGCGGAACTATTACTAATGATTGGAGCGCGCGGGTTGTTCAAACACTGATATCTCTATCTCGGAGGGCACTCGACACAAAGTAAAGGGAAAACAGACAATTAACATAACTGTACAACAGTCGCGGACCCGCTAACGCCAACTTCAATAGCATTTGGAATCTTTGTGGCGCCACGAGTGGTTTACATTGTATCGTAAGCTAGCTACATAATAAGAGCTGGTAATCAAAGTGTTTCGCATTCACTTGCCATTTTCAAGACTTGTTTTTAAGCACGACAAATGTTTCCTATGGCAACTTTATTTGGACACAGTACCCACAAAATGAAAGTGATGTTCGTTACCGAAGCGAACATGGTGCAGATACTACATGATAGCTCCCTCTGTCTACATTTAAGAGCCAGACTCTTGTCGGTGTATGGAAAAAGACGCACATAATCAGGATTTTTGGCAGACTGGAGCTAATGGAGTGGTTTGCGTTTCTTTGCCTTCTTTCCATTTATATAAATGATATAATTGGACATAAATTATATTGGGAGCAAAATACTTTGAGGCAAATACTAATACTTATTACACGTGAAACAGGCGCCAGTTTGACGTCCGCGACTTGAGACAGCGGCCTCTTTCTTCCAGGAGGCCGCTGTCTTGTGGACAGCGTCTCTTCTATACTCTCTTGGGTTGCGTTCTCGCCCTGCTATTTCTGCTCTGCCCTGTAGCCTCTTCTCCTCCCCCCGCACCTCACCTCGCGCCCTGCTGTTATTGTTTCCTCAACAAGTTTACGACTCCATTAAGAGGTATCCACTGCTGCAATTTGCGCTGCTTCAACAAATTGGTTTAGTGTTGTTTGAGCGCAAGAAGAAGAGAAGACGATGCCTTAATGAAATACTGTTAACACTTCGATCCGATTATTAAATAAGATGGACCCTACAAATATATCTATTTATTTATGTTAATCGATTATTACTTAGAGTGTAGGGTTTTTTTTTTACAACAACTTATTACTTGATCTGATTAAAACAACCTTTTAAAACGACATTATTTTTTAGCTATTGCATTAATCCTTAGTATCCTTCTGGAAATATAATTTCAATCCACTTTGGAGATTATATAACAATAAGTGTTTATCAAACGGTTCCACAATATTTGTCTTATGTATAGTCTTGACTTAGGCTATGGCCGCTGAGTTCTTAAAATAAATAAAAAAAGAGATAAATTCCCATATTGAATAACACGTTTTTAACTTTGACTATAACATGTTTTTCTCGACGTATTTTTTCATGATTTAAGTAGTCCTCAGAAAAAGGATTACATTCAAGACTGATTTGACCTAAAAATATTACCGGGTGGGTACCGGCGTGACAAAACGGCGCAATCAAGTCGCTCGCGACAAATAATAGCGCAATATTTTTCGCTTTACGCTTCATCTCCGTAATGGGTGGTATAAAGTGCATACGGGGACACTCCGTCACAGCCAGTTCTCTTCCAGTTTTTATGCAGAATTTACTTCAAAAGAAGACTACGATCCGTCTAATTGTAATATATTTATCGAAATTTAATTTGAAATAGCAGGATAGAACGATTCCTTTTAAACTACTTATAATAATCTTTGAGATTAGTAGAAGACATGTCGTTCCAACGATCTGTCGCTTCTTGTTCGTAACGTGTCGATAGTACTTTTAATTATATTAAGTTGCTCCAGTTAAGGGCAACCTCAAGAGCTATGTCGCTGGCTTTAAATAGGTCCTCCAAAATATAGGTCTGTGCACATAAAACACGAAAGTAAGTGCGGTATCATTTGTGGAGAGAAGCCCCACTAGCAGATATTCTGCGAGCGGTCGATTTTCTTCCACCTGGTCAAATTGTCTCTATCCGCCGCTGTAGTGACTAGTGGATGTCCCTGTAATAACATGCACTCATAATTCGAGATCTCTAACCAAAATGTTCTAGCCAAATGAAAAGGTAGGAATGTCTATCAGGTTTCACTTGGTCTCGGCTTTAGGGCCCCTTGTCACAGAACGGAATCTCCTAAGGTACGCGCAATATGCGTCCCCGTTCCCCGTCCCCGCACCTCTCCTCCGTTTTCGCCTCGATGACGCACGTTGGCTCACAAGAACCGGGGGAGAGGTGCGGGTGCGGGGAACGGGGACGCATATTGCGCGTAACTTAGGAGATTCCGTTCTGTTTA
Source organism: Acrobasis repandana (assembly GCA_963576875.1). Taxonomy (NCBI): domain Eukaryota; kingdom Metazoa; phylum Arthropoda; class Insecta; order Lepidoptera; family Pyralidae; genus Acrobasis; species Acrobasis repandana. Next base: position 20,778,798 of record OY756229.1, on the reverse strand, counting down.
CTTTTACTGTATTCTGTGCCCTTGTTTAAGGGAGACAGTAAAATTCTCCAGTGCTTAGGTTGGAGTTGATCTTGAGAGCCAACCCAGCTTGTCGAGGTCCATCAACCATAACATACTCTTGAGTCGCATCATTCCTATTTCTAATTTGTGCGGCCTTGAAGTACCGCAGTCTACGAGACACACGGACGCTCCGCCGCCGCCACACCGCGCCACAAACGTATATTATTACACTGCGGGCTCGCATTATATCCCGCGGAATGTAATTTATCGCCGCCACTATTTCATATGCTATCTTTTAATTGAAAAGTATATCGGTGCATATATTGTTACAACACTATTGTATTACGAGTACCACCTCAAATTTACATACAAATAACATTGTTATAACAGTCAATCAAAAATAAATAGGTTGGCATCTAAATAGTCTATTCTTTGAAACTGTTTTTCCAATTTTTAGACAGTCTTGCTGAATAAGAAAGGTAATAACTATCCTCTATAATTTATACTCGTACGTTGTGAAAACGGGTCGATATTACATCAAATTAAACATGGAAACTACTACTATTGTACATACGGCATTTTGTTTTGATTTTCAGAAGCGATCATGAGATTTTAGACGTATGAGACCGCTGTACTTTATCTCACTTCGAAAATAAAGTTTGCTGGCGCAGGCCCACGCCCGCTCATAAGTACTTGTATGAATTGTGGTACAATTTATCTAATACGCGAAACTGCAAAGTTCGGCGTTTTCTCATTTTCTAGAGCACTTTCTGCGCAGCAATTACGAACACGAAAGCCGGTAAATCTCGCGTCAGACTTTAAAAGAATTTGTCGCGTCGCCGCGCCGCTGCCCGCCCCGCTGCCCTCCCCACGCAGCGTGTCGCTTAAGACGCCGCGCGGTGATTACAAACTTCTTCAACACGTCAAGCTTCTAATACAGTGAAGATTCGATAAATTATAATCTTTTTGCTTTCACACTTTACTTTGATAGATTATTGAAAAAGTATAAAAGGGAGTGAGTGAGTCTTCCAAGTTCCTGAAGTAGGCGAATAGGCTATAACACTATTTATAATTTTACTATTTGCCCAAAAACATTTTTTGAAGTTAACAAGATTATAATATTGTGCCATGTAATATGTCGTTCAAATTAATACCTTTCATTAAAATATATTCTTCAATTCGCCTAAATAAGGGCTGGGCCCCCATTCCGGGACGCCAGTCCCAAATAATATACCTTTCTTGATTTATAACTACAGAAGTGTATCTTTGTTATAACAACTAAACAGAAGGAAGTATAGATAGTAGTAACAATAACAACATTGTGTTACATTACAATCGAAAGCCAAATAACAAAAGTATTCAAGTAACTCTTTACCCATCTACTCGGAGCTTTACCATATTGATTGAGGCTTTATTTTAGGGCGTTCTCAGCGGCCTTAAACGTGTTCCGTCGGGTCGCCCTCGACGGGGCTGATTTAATGAGAACTTTGGGCTAATTTTACTAAAAATATCCGAGTACAATAGGTCTTTTAATTTATTACGTTTGGTTCTGCCCGTACATGAAATTGACTCATTGGCATTGGTAGGCACATCTGTTTTAATTTTAATATCCAACGAGTACGCATCACTAGCGCTTTGGCAAGTTGAGCGATATCGGGCGTGGTCTGCTCTTGGATGGGGGGCCACAAGTGGCATAAAAAAATTCTCGAGCTCCTCCGTGCTTTGGAAGGCACGTAAGCTGTTGGTACCGACTGTCATTACTGTATGGCAGTCGTCAAGCTACGTCAGATGCATTTAGGCAGCTTGAAAAATTTGACACCAGTGTTGGTCACTTACACACATAAAAAAAAAAAGAAAAATTACAATATATAATTTGAGAGACGCCGATTCCCAGCTGTGGGAGGCTCGAGGCTGCAAATGATGATGATGAAAAATGTGAAGATTAGATCTTGGGATGTTTATTACTCAATTACGCCATAACCGAATAACGGATTGAAATTAATTTGGTATGTTGGGAGGCTGGATTAACACATACGATAATCTTTAGGCTGTATGGTTTCGGGCAGAGTAGAATAGGACTCCTCCAAGTCTTCTTCGTGACTTAGGAAATCCAGCTAAAGAAACAAAGCTTTTAGGTTCGTAAACATCAGTGAGATCTTTCCAACCCGTCTGGCCAGCGTGGAGAGTGTAGGCCAAATATTTGCTACTCTGGTCAACTACGGCTCTGGTGGTATAGAGATAGTCGTGCTCCTGCAGTAAAGCTTAAAAAAGACCTAATAATCACGATGATGATATTATTATTATTTTACCCGTGTAGGTAAAATACCCCTTTCCGGGTTAGGATAGGACCACTCCATCTCTTCCTGTGGATGTCGTAAAAGGGGACTAAAAGATTCAGCACAAACATCTCGTGCTACAATTGCATTCCCAAGGAGGGTTAACGTCGGGCGGCGGCCGCTTGTGAAACTTTTCGCACAAATACATTATCAAAGAGAGTTGACGTCAGGCAGGCGGCCGGTCGTAAAACTATAGCCAAATCTGTTAATCTGTCCCGGCTATTTCTTGTCCATTTTGCAAGTTCTTTGGCATCCTTGGGTGACCATTAACATGCATGTTATATTTGGAGAAGAAAAAACGGGAAAGCGCACCCGAAGCAGCGCAGCTGATGAAGCAACCGGGGTCGCGCTGAGATGAAGAAGGAGAATCATGATGATGATAATCTGTATCACGAAAATATGTGAGGTCGATATTGTGCAGACAGACCCTGGTGAATGTAATATGTAATTTATGTAATTACACTTGGTAGAGGAAAGCAAGTAAAACATTTTATTCTTATAATTTACAACACGCTAATAACTAGTTATTCTCATTCGATATCTCATCCTTCTATTAAACTGAGAACGATCAGCGCAAAATTTTTCTCTAACAACGCTTCTCCTTCACATAGTTCGTATTTGGCTTCACCTTTCCGCACACATTTCACCTCTTCACAGTATACAATATTATCATCGATATGTATTACAATAGATTGTGTATCCGTTGCCAGCAGTGTCAAAGATAACCATTGGCAGCCATATTGATCGCTATCCGTCGAACGCACTCTCACCTGAAACCACTTTTACCGATAGCGGAATCGAATTGTGATTTTTCGATTTGGTTCGGGTTGCTAAAACACGCTCTTTCAGCACTCATTAGTTCAAGGTATTTGTATAGTATTTTTAGGGTTCCGTACCCAAAGGGTGCAAACGGGACCCTATTACTGAGACTCCGCTGTCTGTCCGTCTGTTACAGGGCTCTATCTATTGAACCGTAATAGCTAGACACCTGAAATTTTCACCGATTATGTATTACTAGTCGTATGTAGCCGCTATAATAATAAACACTAAAAATAAAAAAAGTTGCAAATTAAAGGGGGTCGTCGTTTCATACAAGAAACGTGTTTCTTCAGCGTTTTAAAACATTGTACGGTGGTACGGAACCCTTCATGTACGAGTACGACTTACACTTGCTCGTATATTTAATTGAATTGAATTGAAAGACATTTATTTGTTGCTATAACACACATACTTACAAAAAACAGACAAACATAGTAAAAAATTGACACAAAACATAACAAATTTAAATGTGTGTGCTACAGCAATACAAAAAGGACACAGCTCAGTGGTAATATTGCCCGGGAGCAATACACTGATTTTCAGCTGTGTCCTGAAGATGCGTGGTGCGGATTCAATAGTATCAATGTGAAAATAAATAAATAATAAAAGAGAAATAAATAAGGCTGTGTGTATGTTTATATAAATAAATAGTGTAATATATATATATTGCACTGATATTTGTGTAAATATTGTCATTAAATGGCAGCTAATTTTATTAAATAAATGTATGTGAGGACCAATGCACGACAGTATATGGGAGAACAATACATCAGCTCGGGAGAACCTTCAGCGACAGCCACAGCTACCGGCGACATGTTGGATTTGAATGTTTTAAAAAATCTAATATATGATGGGTTTTAAACCTTTTTTTAAAAGATGAAACAGATGTGTGAAGTCTAATAGAAGGAGGTAATTTGTTTCACATGTTTGTAAACAATTTGTCGCCTGATACCGGAAGCTGCCCCTGAAAGAAGCTGTTTTGTGACGATGTACTTGAAGTGGTGGACAACAAGATCTTGCATTACGATTAGAATACTTAATCCTTGAATAAAGATATTCTGGAGCCCTAAATTTTTATCACTCCAAACAACAGGGTTGCCAAATGAAGCGGTATACGGGAGACCATATTCAGCATCGAACCATCGTTGAGATATGGCGTGATATGGCTATATATATTTACTTAAAAAGCCGATCAAGGGAATGAGAGAAAATAGGAAACATCACAAGGTGATTCGGAACAAACCGTCTCTGAGAAATGTGGTTTTATGTTGTTGCGATCTTTGGCTCTATCTGCACCGCAAGTAATAAAATCGTGAAAGTCTCAACATGTGTCAAACAACATCGTAAACAATAACTTAAATACAGGCACTGGTATGACTCTCCATTGATTCAGAGTAACATATATACCTACTACTACTACAAACGAAACAATTTATCTGTACACACGTCGATGTGTGAGTTTTATACTTAGGGTCGCACCGCAGAATTATTTTAATACTTACCTACTAACGAGTTCGACATATTTACGATTATATTTTTCCATACCGGAAGATTTGCGAACACTATGACGTAAAAAATATTCTGTTTTATATGTATTAAATGTTACAGGAAAGTCGGAAACAGCTACATAATATCACTTCACAAATATTTTTCATTATGTCCATTGTCCATTTTACCATTAGTTCACATTACTGATTATTATTGAGTCATTTATAATGTAACGCACTTATTTCACTAATTCACTATTGTAATATAGTAATTTGCATATTCGGCGCAAAACTATACGGTAATTATATGAATAAATTCAATAAAAATGTTTATCACGCTTATACGAACAGCATGTCAAGTTGTCATTGTCAAAAATGGCATTTAGCACTATAACCCGCGGAAATCTAATCACATAGGTACACGCAGATGGCGTGTACCTATGTGATTACCTGTGAGCGAGGAGCCTATGTAACATTACCGGATTGCTTATTAGCAATCTCCCTCTTGTGTATCTCCCGCCAATGCGAGAGAGCGAGAAGGGTATATACCTATATCAAGATGGTTGCTGGGTAATAACGTGAAATTATATTGTTGCTTTGCTTACCTGTTTTCATCATTTGGAAATGAATGAAATATACGTTCTTTAGAGTATTGGGTGGATAAACAATTATTATACGCGCACCTTCTCACCATGATGGTTACTATTGGTTGACAGTTCTCAAGACAACACACGTCGCGTATTGCGTGCGGCTAGTAATTAAACCCTGGTTTGGAGCCGTCAAAGCTCACAAAGTGCGGGGGAGATGTGCGGGGACGCCAATTTGCGGGAGACGCTGTGAGAGACCATTCTGTTTGACTCTTATGTATTCTGTGATACAGGGACAGTTAACTTTGCAGCGTGCATAGCAATTGCAGTGTGCATCTATTTCCGTCGCACGGGGCACACCGCGTCGTGTTACCGGCGGTCTTTGATGTTACGCATGCGGCGACAGACGACTTCACTCGGCGGTGTTTGTTTTGAGGAGTGACATCAAGTGACAGTGACACGAGGGAGCGCCTCTAAATATACTTACTCGTGTATTGACTGTGGTCTTGAGGGAAACTTTAGTACTCGACAGAAATAACACCTTAGAAATGTGATCGGAGAGCGTTCAGATTAATTTCATCGGACTAGAATTTAAGTATTTCACAGAAAATGTTATAAGAACTCTCTTTTGACTCATGTGAATTTTAAAACTTATTTTTGTCACCTGTACTTAGTAATCAAGACCACCAAAAAATTACTTTCTGGAAAAGAAAAGACTTAAACCTGTATACACACTTCGCTCACTAATGAAGCAAGCCTAAAGCTACATTACGTATTCATCACCTGGCTAGTTCCTGCAATCTGAGATATTCTTTATTTCACTTCGTTAAACGTATATATAATCTACTAAAATGTTACACTATTAAACTAAAAACGTAGTACTTTGTTTTGTGCTTTATAATCAAGTAGAAATTACAAAAATAGCGCATGAATAAGTTTTAATTTGCATGCAACATTATGAGACGAAGGAAATTAAAATATAAAGTAGTGTATTTTTATAATGAAGTATCAAAGTGGCAGACCGCACGTAATTCGTTTCCTGTACGTACGGTTGCATTACGGTGACACTTGTCAAGTGTCGGGGTCCTTTTTTACTACGGGTCGCCGCGCCGCGCGACGGCGCAGCGACAAGCGCGCGACCCGACACGCGACCCGCGGCTTAGAGTTTACAAATTGCGTGTGGCGACTGCGATTTGTTTAGACATCAAACGTCGCACTGCTTGCGATTAGAAAAGTCATTAGCATAAAAGAAAATTAATGATCTGGAATAATACTCGTATTAATTTTTTCAGACTGTAAAGTATAGTTATGTAAAAATCAGTAGGAAACGGTGTAAATATAAATCTTATGGCGTTCAACATCTGACAGGAACAGACGATATATAAACGTCTAATAAACGTTAAAAGGCCCCGATTTTTCAAGCCAACTAGTGTATTAGAGGTACATTACATAAATGAAATAATTTGAAAATTTCTATATTTACCTAGAATTTACGCAGGTTACCTTGGATAGAAAATCTTGCACAAGAAAACTACACTTTACCTAAATTGGAATAATTTACATACTGTCATATTATTTATTCAAATCTTTGTTGATCATAATGGTACCTTTAGAAAAAACAGAAATAAATAAATAATAAGTTTAGAAAAACAAGAAAATTTTCTTCAGTTAATAAGTCACCACGGCAAACCACGTCCTGTGTAGTGATTCTGTCTCAATTGACACACAACAAAACAGCTCGCACGTAGTTATACGTATAGAGCAGGATCCTGGCGTACGAATCAAACATAGAGTACAACACGACCGTTAGCGTGACGGTCGCGAAACAAACACGCGTTGCCATTCAATCCGGGCGGTAGTTATGGAAATCAGGGCTGGGCAACAGTTGGCGAGCGCGGCCCTGGATGAATAGACTTAGGGTTCCGTGTCCAAACTGTGCTTTACAAAGCCTGCACCGGGTGTTCCCATATACGCGTATATCGAACCGTTATGTGTGGATTTCATTTCTACTATAATATTTGCATAGTAATTGATTGGACTGATTTTATTTTCTTTTGATTTGTGTAACATTATTATTTCACTCTCATTACATTTACAAATTAACATACCTACCTAACTATCACGTCTTTATCCCTAATAGAGCAGACAGAACCCTATGGGTTCCCACAACACCCATTTAGGCTTTGTCACATTAAGGTTGAAAACATTGTTGGTAGGTACCATAAAATGTTTTAGTTTCATTTTATTCTAATAAACTTCAAACTTGACTAATAGTTGTAAAATAAAATTCAGGTGTTCACTTCGTTGTAAAATTTTATTATAATTATTTATTTTATTGTTTTTGTGTGTAGTGTATGTTGTACATTAAAGTAATAGATAGAGATTATGTTTCCATGTTTTTTTATTATGTGGTTCTTATGTTGTGTGTTTTCCTTTGTGTGTGTATGGCTAGGGCTACAAATAAACATCTTATCTATCTAGATTAGTTAAAGTATTATAAAAATGTTGCACAATGTTTTACAACAGTTTATGTACACTAGGTCTAATATGTAAAACACCCAAATCTTATTTTTATTTATTTACACACAATAAATTTAAAAACATTAAACATGATTAATCTATTTACGATGCTATCATAATCTCTATTGAGATTTACCGGATTGCCATCGGAAATTGCTATCTTAATTTGTGATCATACATATTAATAATAAACACATTATAGAAAGTAACAAAGACATTTTAAACCAAAAACAAATCTAAATTATATGAAACAAATAACATTGCAACTGAGGTGTTATTAAAACCTTTTTCTTGACGTCGCCCGGTACCGGTGATTCTAAATTTGATCCAAATATTTTAAATAACTGTTTTTTTTTAAATTGGAAAATGCTTTATTGTATGAAGCGATACAACGTTCCACCAGTCTTCTTATTTAAGAGCTTAGTGCTCTTGTCGGTGAAGTAATTTTAATCATTAATTTTTTACCGCATAGATACGGATCGCTCAAAGCCCGCTCCCAACTCGCGTATGTCCGTTTTTGTCGCGGGCCGAGCGGAGTCTAGTTAATTATGCCGCGAGAGCAAACAACGGTGCACACGCTGCCCCGGTGTGTAATGAGGCGGACAGCAGTGTGGCGCGACCTCATTGGACACTATTTACGATTAGAGACAGACTAGGACTTGTAACTGTATAGTAAAGTGTGAAACTAGAATACGCTTGTGGTTGTTCCAGGCATGTTTCCAAAGTGAGTTCAGCTGCACTTACTATTAACTCTTCATTGGCTGTTACCCGCAGCGTTTTTGACGTCAATTCTGTAGTTAGTAATTTGACAATCCCAAGGGAACCTAGGATGACAAAACAGCTCCAGAATCTTTCGGACAAAAAATATACTTTTGTAACTTTTACAGAATGCACTGTTGAAAACGTGATCATCTACTAGAATACTTCAATAGTGGAAGATCAGCCATAATTATTGTCAATTTTCCTGCTTTTGCAACATAAATAAAAATAAACGGGCAAGTGCGAGTCGGACTCGTACATAAAGGGTTCCGTTGTGGCCTCTGACTTGTGATTATTTACAAGAAGTCACCACCGGCTTTCTACCTAGTAAAGACATGAGACCAATTCAGGGAGTGAGGTGGCGTGTGTTGGTTGCTCAATTAAACTACAATTTGTGAGCAACAGATGTATTTTATTACATATATATGCATACCATAATGGGACGTACAGATTCACCACTTGCTTGACGTTAGATTTCTTGAGAAACACTTGATAAAATACAATTTTTTACATAGGTAAATAAAGATTCACTTACTTAAATTGTCCTTGTTAATTTAGTAACATTATAAGTAGTTTATACAGGTAGACCTTCGAATGATGTACTTAGATTTCCAGGTTGTCTCCCAAGGTCCTTTCGATGTTATGCCATCAGGTCAGCCATCAGTGATGTGGGATATGCAGTCTGTTCCTTTACATATGCGAAAAACTAACTGCGCTCACTTTTCAATATTTTATTAAATTATTTAAATCATATCTTAGGACCCTAAAACAAAAGATGTATTTATTGATTATTTTGGATTTTAATTTTATATTGTACTGACAATGTGACAACTCGTGTCATGGTTTTTACTTACGATTTATATCGGTCTATTAAATTTATTTATGACATCTTCCCCTTTTCTTCCTCCTCATCGTCCAATCTGGACCCTGTTTCCAATTATTTTGTTTCTTCAATTAAATTTAGGTGTGTCTATCTCAATTAAGACTCTCCAGACGATCTCCTCCAAAGATGGCTGTCAAAAGCCTGTTTATTTTTCTATCTACTCTTTCTTTACGGACTTAGATGAAAGGTTTTTGACTTACAAAAATCGGATGAGTTTATGAAACATATTAAGTTTAAAATTTATATTTATGTATTTTGTTAATTTGTTATTTATAGCTTTAGATATATTTTTTACATTTATTTAAGTTTGTTTATATTTTATTTATGCTTATTTAATTAAAAGGAATGAATGACGACTAGCGACATCTCGTGTCAATTTCAAGCCAATATTGTATTTTGTTTGGAAGACGTTAGTGTAGATGTCGCTACTGATATCATAATATTTTTTTTTGTTTGTTACACCGTACCTCCGTACAATGTTTTTAAACGCTAAAGAAACACGTTTCTTGCATCACGACCCCCTTTAATTCTTAACTTTATCTTATTTTTAGTATTTGTTTATATAGTGGTCATAGTAATACATAAACGGTTAAAATTTCAAGTATCTAGTTAATGCCATTATAAAGATCGTGTTAAAAACGCTGAAAAAGTACGTTTGTTGTATGACGACCCCCTTTAATTTTTTACATTATCTTATTTTTTGTATTTGTTGTTGTTGTTGTTGAGAAAATTTTAAGTATCTAGTTAATGCCATTATAGATCTAGTTAAAAACGCTAAAAACACGTTTATCTGTATGACGATCCCCTTTAATTTCTAAGCTTTTTTTATTTTTAGTATTTTTTGTTAAAGCGGCTACAGAAATACATAATCGATGAACATTTCAAGTGTCTAGCTATTACGGTTCAATAGATAGAGCCCTGTGACAGACGGACAGAAGTACAGACGGACAGGCAGCGAAGTCTCAGTAATGGGGTCCTGTTTGTACCCTTTGGGTACGAAACCATGGAAAACAGAAATAATGATTGAATTATAAACCTACCTATCGCTAAGATGTCCTTAGACACGCTATTTAAAATAAATGTGGTGAAATTTAGAATAAAATTGTTTATCTACGCAATATTGCTTAAAATTGTTTCATAAGAAATGAAAGAAAAGCATGACCTAACGTACACACAATTTTAACTGTTCACTGTGACAAAGTGCTCAAGTGAGCCCCTGCTCGGTGCGGAGCCGCTCGCAGCTTCATTGTTTGTGTCTCGATGCGAGTGACCAAACAACGAGAGTGTACAGTTTTCAGTACAGTGTATAGTGCATTCCGGACACACCAGGCAAAGCAAACTAAAAGACTGACAAATGGGTCACGTCAGGCAGCCATTCTTCTTTTTATTTAATTTTTGTCGGTGTCATTTGATGATTTAACTAGTGTCATACTAGAATTTGCAATTTCTACATTAGTGAAAACGTATTGACAAGCGCAAATATAACAACTATCTACTACGTAATTTAAATAACTAATCAATACAAAGCTGAAATGCTAAGGATGCAACCAGGAACGAAGATGAGAGACAAATGTGTTACATCGGTAAAAGACTCTCTTTGTTCTGAAAGTTTAAGGGCCCAGTCCTTATTTTTAATGATTTTGACTGCTTTTTCGGAGCTGATTGGAGTAACAATGTGTTATTCCAATCAAGTAACTTAGTAACAATATGTTAAGATATGTTAAATTGAAGTTTATTTAAGTATTAAAAAGTGAATTAGACAATTTATTGATTTTCATTTTGTTTAATTCCAAATAACCTGAGACGTGTTTCGATTTTTTGCGGTGTGCGACGTTCATGTCATTGTTGTTTATACGGATTTGAAAACATCAAGTTGTGTTTAAATTACAGAGAAATAAAGACAAAGAAAAATCCTAAAAAGTGAATGAGAAGAAATTATTTAAAAAAAATAATTCATTCAAAAACTTAGTTAAAAAGGTTAAACTTTGAAGAAAATATAAGCAAATACGACTGAGTAAAAAAATAAAAATACACATATATGAAGATTGATTCATGCTTAAACACGTACAATAAATAAATAAAAATAATTTGTGTTAAAGAAAAAGATAGGAAAATTTAAAGTTCTCCGAAATTCTCAAATAAATAAGGGGACGAAAACGCTGATAAGGCAGACCGCTCGCTGCGCTTCTGAATTCGTCTATATTCGTCTCCATGGTGCATGTACAATACAGCGCAATGCGTATGTGTAGATAGAAAATATAGTTTCGGGTGTTCAATCAAAATTCCCACGGTCGAAGACTGCAATCTTAAGGCTGAATATTTTTTCGTGTGAGTATGCGGCCAAAATTTGTCTTTTTAAATTGACTATAGACATCTGCTGTGGCTTGATGGCTGCCATCTTGGGCTTGGCACTCGACCACCGCTGCGCTCCGTTTTACTCAGAGCCCGCCGATTACATTGTGACTCATTTATTAGCGGCCGTCACGCACGACCATAAATCGTGATGTACATAAAGGTCAAACACTTCCTTCGCTCACTATGATACGGTTAGCTCTAAAGGATTAACGATTTTAATGATTCTTTTTTATTTAAAAGCCTTTATTACTAAATTAGTCCTATTTAAATTTGATGCAGATATGATAAAGAACTTTGGAGATATGGAAGAAACTCCTAAAAAAATTTAAGTCGGTTGTTTTTTTACTTAAAAATTAAATTATTTACCCATACAGAGCCCGCTTTTCCCTATACCCGCATTTCCGGCAGCCTTCATGTCCGTAACATAGCGGAAAAACTGCAAGAGAGTCACCTACGCGGGTACAGTCATGTCTGGAGGAAACCTTGTGGATGTAAAATGCCTGAAGTCCGCATTCATCAAAAGGAGGTTCTCAAGACTCTACGCAACTTAGATGTGAATAAAGCCAGTGGTCCCGACGGTATTCCTGCTATTGTCTTAAGGAATTGCGCACCCGAGTTGTCTCCTGTTCTGACGCGCCTGTTTCGTCTATCTCTTTGGTCCGGAATCGTCCCAAAAATGTGGAAGCTCGCCAATGTTCAACCCGTACCTAAGAAGGGCAGTCGTGCCGACCCTTCAAACTACCGCCCAATTGCAATTACCTCCATTCTGTGTAAGATAATGGAGCGTGTTATTAACAAGCGCTTACTTGCGTACCTTGAGGACAATGATCTCTTCAGTGACCGGCAATACGGATTTCGCCAGAACCGATCTACTGGGGATCTTCTTGTGTACGCTACACATCTTTGGGGTGAAGCCCTTGAAAAATACGGTGAGGCACTTGCTGTCTCACTTGACATTTCAAAGACATTTGACAGGGTATGGCATGATGCTCTTATAGCGAAGCTTTCCGCTTACGGTATCCCTCCCAGCCTTTGTGCTTGGATTTCCGATTTCTTGAGGGAACGGTTTATTCGAGTAACTGTTGACGGCTGCTCGTCTGACCTATTGGCAATTAATGCTGGAGTACCTCAGGGATCTGTTCTTTCTGCAACGCTATTTCTGCTTCACATTAACGATCTGCTAAAGCCCGGTATTTTTGGGTATGCAGATATTTTTCTAGTGCAAGGGCAAAAAAACCGGAAATAGACGAACTAAGAGAGGCAATGGTGTTTCATACCAATCTTACTCTGCAAGCTGTCTCCGATAGGGGTGATGCCAACCTTGTGAGATTCAATGCTTCTAAGACACAGGCGTGTCTCTTCTTTGCTAAAAAGAGCCCTTTCAACTTGGCTCCCACTTTCCGGGGTGTGCCTGTTCCTGTCACCCGTCATCTTGAACTTCTTGGTATGGATCTCTCATCAAATCTTAACTTCGGTAGCTATATTGAGTCCAGGGCTAAGACGGCTTCTAAAAAACTGGGCATCCTCTCCAAGGTCCAACGGTATTTTACCCCTGACCAACTGTTGAGCCTTTACACAGCTCAAGTCCGCTCATGTATGGACTATTGCTCCCACCTATGGGATGGATCTGCCCGCTATCAGCTCGAAGCCCTGGAAGCTATCGACAGACGTGCCAGAAGACTCGTTGGTGATGAGTTGCTTACGGCAGGACGGCTCCAGAGCCTCGAACATCGCCGACTAGTCTAGCAAGTCTGTGTGTCTTCTACAGGCTGCACTTCTTCGGGGAGTGTGCGCAGGAATTACATAATTTAATTCCCCCTGCACCATTCCACCATCGGACAACACGAGGTGGACAGGGATTCCACCCATTTGTGGTCGATATTCCTCCTCATCGTACCTCTCGATTCGCCTCCTCCTTCATTGTGCGAACCGCTAAGGTGTGGAATTCCCTCCCTGCGTCGATGTTTCCCCATACATATTATTTAGGGATTTTCAAGGCAAGAGTGAACAGGCATTTTTTTGAGTCTGCGTGATACACTTTAGACCTCATCTTAGCTTCCCATCAGGCTAGATAAAAGTCAAACGCACTCAAATTTCTAATAAAAAAAAATAAAAAAAAACCGGCAAGTTACGTGGGAAACAAAAGTATAGCCATGGCGCCTCCGCCGGGGCCCGGCAGACGTGGAAGACTCAAGAAATGCTGTCTTGACGTCGTCAAGGATGATATGCGTGCACTGGCACGCATATCATCATATCATATCATATGTCTTACAACCAAGGATACTCAAGCAAGACCGTGCGAAGTGGAGAAGAAAAAGCTGGAAAACGGACCCCGGGCTTCACAACATCACAACTGAGGATGCAACTACACTAAATACGCTGAGATGAGAGAGTGAGAGAGACCTGTACACACATAACTAAAATTATTTTTTAATTGCCTTCATAAGATGATTAATAAAAAGGAAACTCATTACTAAAGAGAAGACAAGTGTATATTTTCGCGTAGAAAAAAAAACTCCATGTTTCTTACATTTTGGTTAAGAACTTGTGTGTGCAAGGATAAATGAATTAGCATCAAATGCAATATACAGTGAACAGCAACCAGCGGCCGGGAGACAGCGCGGTGACGCGCGCTCGGGAATACTAAGAAATATGTTTGTGTACGACACTAGTGCTAGTCATTTATATGCAGATGACCTATAAATTTACGTTCAAACCAGTTCTGAAAATATCAATTCTGGTATAAGTCAACTGAACGCATCCTTGTCCAACATTTACTCCTGGTCTGAGGATTTTGGTATTAAAATCAATGCGTCAAAGTGTCAGGCAGTATTAATTGGTAGTTCCAGACAACTAGCAAAGATTGATACAAGTTCTGTTCCTGCAGTTGTGTTAAATGATACAAACATCTCGCTTAGCCAGTCTGTCAAGAATCTGGGCCTTATAAGGGACTCTACGTTGAGCTGGAGGGATCAGGTGACTGAGATCAGCAGAAAGGTTACTTACTCTCTTCAATACTTAAATCGTTTTAGAAATTTTCTTCCCGTCAAAACTAAAATAACTTTAATACAATCTCTTATTCTCTCTATAATTGATTATGCTGATGTGTGTTATCCTGATCTAAACGCAGATCTTCTCAATAAGCTAGATCGTCTTATTAATAATTGTATCCGCTTTATTTTCTGTCTTCGTAAATACGATCACATTTCTTCTTTTCGATCTAAGCTCAACTGGCTTCCTGTTCGTCAGCGTCGACAGCAGAGAATGCCTTTTACACTTTTTTTTATACTAAAGAATCCTTTCTCTCCCCTATATATAAAAAAAAATTTAGCTATCAGTCCGAAAGCCATGACCGTGAGCTTCGCGCCAGTCATACTCTTCGTCTCCATTTTCCATTATTTCGTTCAAATTTTATGTCTAACCCTTTTACTGTTCAAGTTACGCGACTTTAGAATGCCTTACCCGAAGACATCAAAAGTATCTCAGATAGGTTCCTTTTTAAGAGAAAAGTCCACACGCACCTTTATGCCAATTTGTTGCAGCAGAACTAATCATTAAAATAAATTGTTTTGTATTTTATATTATGTATTTATGTATGTATGTAATTGTATGCTATATTGTATATGTAGATATGTGTATAGTGTGTGTAGAAATACATACTTATCTTTAAGCGCCTATCGCTAATTTAATTTTTTCTGTTTTTCCTAAAGGTTGACTGGTAGAGAATGCATTAGCATTAAGTCCACCTTTTGTACCATTGTGGTCAATAAAGATTTAATAAACAAATAAATAAACAGTGCTGATAATAATTCACCGCAGTACACGGCGCCGAACGTTTATAGTACACACTCTCGTATACGCAAGTTTAAAATTAAGCTTTTACCAGTGATTTCGTATACATGTGCTTCCTTTGGGAACTTTTTCCCGGCAAGAATGTAGCCCACAATTTTGCTATCCGTAGTCTTTAGTACTCGTATATGCATGCTAACGAGCAATTTTAATAGTTTTTTTTATAATATTCAATTCAATTCAATTTGTTTGTTCAGTAACAATAATACATTGCATTCGAATATAATATGTACACCTTAATATCTAATTACTTAATTTAACAATCCAATTTAAAGCGGCAACTCCGTTTTTAACTAATTAATTAATTACACACAGATATATAGAAATAGAAGCAATTAGAACTCCTCAACACTATAGCAGCACTTCTCAAGCAGTAAAATACGTAAGCGACTTTAAAATTTCGAAAGCTTTCGCTCCGTTTTCAGATCATATGGCGATTTATTAAATAGTCTGATTACGAGGGCAATGCTTTACGATTTCTAGTGCTGGAGCCATTCTACGTTTCAAATCTTTTCGTCTAGTGACTTCACGTGCTACCATTTCCGCCTCTGTCTCATATAATGCTCTATTTTTAATAAAGTCTGTCAATATAATAAATATATATAGGGAAGGCACTGTTAAAATTTGCAGCCTTTTAAAGTGTTCTTCACAAGATTCCCTTGGCGATATTCGAACCATGGCACTTATAGCGCTTTTTTGTGCGACAAAAGCCTTATGCATATTGTATTCATAACTATTTCCCCAAAATTTTATACTATAGCGCAGTTTTGATTTCACCATGGAGTAATAGAGAGACTTAAGCTGATCAATTGTAAGTTCGTCACGTAAAGTTCTGATAGCAAAGCAGGCGCTACTTATACTACTTTCCACAGCATATAATTCGTGTTTCCAATTTAAAAGATTGTCCACATGAATACCCAAAAATTTCACAACTGGCATCGGATTTATATTTTCATTATTCACTTGAACTATTAACTTGTCCCTATTATTGGCAGTTGTTCTAAATAACATCATATTCGTTTTCGCAGTATTTAGTTTAAGATTGTTGGCTGTAAACCATTCGTGAAATAATGTCAACGTAAAATTTAACTTTCTATTTAGATCCGGAAATATCTCTTGTTAATAACAGTTATTGAAAAAAATTGCTAATGCCTTTGCCAAGATATCAATATTCTCTTTTAATATACCTATCGGAATGTCATCACATCCAGTACTTTTTTATTGGCCATTTATGTCAACTACTTCGGATTCTGTCACAGGTGTATAGTCAATTTGAGATACAGATTTTTTATTATATTTTAAGAAATTCAGCCGATTTATTTACGCTTCCAAAAGATGGCTGCTTACTGTGATCAAACAAGTCAGAAAAAGTATCAGCTATATCTTGCGATTCTGTGATTAATTTATCGTCAATTTTTAAGCAAAAAAGTGTTTGTCTTTTTAGATTTATTTTTATTAAGACGTTGGTTTACTATTTCCTAAAGGTGTTAGTAAGTATATTAGGTATATTATAAATACAAAATTAGGATTTTTCCAGAAGTGGATTTAAATTCAGTCAATATGCGCATGCGATTCGTACGCAAAATGGTCTGTTCGGAGTCGGATTCTGCTAGTGATGTTTTATACGCATTATTTAAAATTGATTTACACTAGTTCGTTAAACCAGGTCTCCGGTCCCGAAGCCGGACAGCTGGGAATAGAACAGAAAACTCGCTAATTTAAGAGATAATCCACGCGAGCTGTCTTTTATTATTATTCCATAGTACACAGATACATTTCCACGTCTTTATCAGAGGCAGACAGAGCCTATATAGACCGTAAGACCTAAAAGCCACGCATAGCATGATAATAGGTACTAAGATGGAAAACGGTCAAAATAGTGATGGGTTGCTAGCCGCATAGCCTATTAGCATGATTCAGATTCTCGCCTATTCCCTCCATTAGTTTTTACGATCTACACGGGAAAAGATGCAGGTGGTAAATTCTATCTATTTTTTCTCCCAGACCAGCGCGAAAGTAAAGTATTTAGTAATTAACTATCGATATTAGTTTCAAATACTTTAGCTATTAGTTGCAATCTGCTTCAAAGCTATATTTAACATGTGCAGTGCAGTGGACAGCACGCGGTGACCGACTTCGCCAGACAGTCTGGCGACCGCCGCGTTAATAAATAACTCGTGACGGCTGTTTACGATGTATACATTTAAATTTGCCTAATTAAGTAATATTTATTCAATGAAAAGCAAAGAATCAAAGAATAAAATATTTATTCAGTAATAAGGCCTTCGCAGGCACTTTTACACGTCAATAATTATAGTGTACACTAACTTTAGTGTACGTAATTACTTTACGTGTAATGTTTATTTATAATATAAAAATTACTTAAAAAAAAAAAATACTGATTCTAGTGTTTCGCAACGACCACTGCTGAGAAGAAATGCTGAAAGAAACTTATTTGCACAATTATTGGTCGCCTTTCAGCAGCAGCTAGGTATACAGATATGGAATTATAAAAATCAGAAAGATATGTACTTCTTATATTAAGATAAAACGCCGTCTCCATCGTTGTGATATCTCCGAACTCTCCTAAACAAAATCGCACATTCTACATTCTAATCACTTCTCACTATTCTTCTTTGCCAGTGAGACTGGACATTCGTATTAAAATCTTATATTGCAAACTCATTTGACAAACCTCATATCCTACATACATTGTATGAACTACCACGTATCTATCTTTCACAGGGTTGACAGAGCCAGGTGATACGCTGCGGTACAATACACTATCACGTCTTTATCCCTGACGGGGCAGACAGAGAATTTGGATCTTGGGTTTTGCGGCTCCAAGTAGACAGAGCTTAGGGCCACAAGATCCAAAGGCCACTTTTATTTATTTATTTAAACTTTATTGCACATAAAAAAAGTGTACAAATGGCGGACTTAACGCCTTATGGCGTTCTCTGCCAGTCAACCATTGGACCAAGTAGAGAAATAATTTGGGTGGTGCGACAAAGTGTGTAAACAAAATTTAAAAGTATCTATAAATACCTACAAGAATAAATCAAGAATATACATAAATATTAATTTTAAAGAAATATATACCAATACAATAACTATAGATAAAATAAATATACAAAATATATAATTATGTAAATATAATACATAAAGAACTACTTATATATGTATGCGGATAGATAAATACATATATGGATGACTACTAATTACAGCGCAGGGACACGACGAGAAGAAGAGACTTCTTGGAGAAACCGTTTTTGAACCGCCCGTTTAAAAGCGTGACGACTAGGCGCTCGTCTAATAGAATCAGTAAGAGAATTCCAGAGAAGGATGGCTTGAATTTGAAATGATTTATTCATAAATTCAGTGCGATGATGAGGGATGGATAATGTTAGAAGATTAGAAGAGCGAAGATTTCGCAAATGCGTAGAGCTGAGAAGAGAAAATTGAAATTTGAGATAAGCAGGGGAGTAAGGATTATTGAGGATAGCATAAAGCATAAATGCTTTTAGCGTGATGTGGGGTGAAAAGGTGGAAAAAATCTGGCTCAATTGCCTTTTCTGATCTGTGCGGGAAGAGAAGCAGCATACATTCTAAGTTTAGTCTTTTCTCCCAACCGGCATGGAAGACGCTACAATAGAAACACGAAATCAGCTCTAGCTCAAGTACTTGGATAATTTCCATCAAAATAACACCTTAGACCTCGTCTCAGCTTCCCAACAGGCTAGATAGAGGTCAAACGCCCTCAAATCACTAATAAAAATAAATATCATTTGATTGGACAGTCAGTGCTGCTTAGAAAATATAGCAGGATTTTAAAACAAAGAAAACATTCTGAATTAATCAAATATTTCAAATAACATAAAAACATGCAATCGATACTTTAAAATCGAACAGCGGCCGAACAAATAGCAAGTTGGCACAAAACCGCGCGAATGACAACTTCAAGTACCTCATTGCGTGGATAGTTCGGAAACAGCTCGTCCAACCGCACAGTATACACGCATTGGATGTTAACATTAACTATTATACACTTATACATAGTAAGATTTTCAGCCTAGAATCATTCAGGAACAAAAGCACAAACATCTCGTGCATAAGATAATTCGCTAGTTTCTAACAAGTCAAATCAGGTACTAAGTATTTTCTTCTTTGGCATTGTGGTAATAAATCTAAAATCACGTTCAATATGAACATGATATTTCAGGAACAAGTCTCTTTACATAGTCTTCTATGTCATAACAAGAGTTGCGAAACAGTGATAAGTAGTTAGTTTCTTAGGTAGGTTGTGAAGAAAAAATATAAGATATTTTATTTATTTTGTAATGACATGTGACATTATTTTGTAACGTTTTATTCACTTATCATCATTATCATCATCAGGTTTTTTAGTCTCCACTGCAGAACCACGACACTTTCTGAACATAGCAAGAGCCATAATATTAGCCAGAGCAGTCAGAGGATTTGGCCTACACTCTCCACGCTGGCCAGACGGGTTGGAGAGGTCTCATTGATGTTTATAAGCTTTTTTTTAGCGTTTTTTTGTGTTTCCTAAGTTGCCTGCTATGATGTTGACGGGAAGACTTGGAGTGACCCTATTCTACTCTGTCGGGAACCACACGGCGCATTCTCTTATCAGTTTAAAATAATTAATTTTTGACCCAGGATTCTACCCTACTATACTGTAGCACTCAATATTGAATCACATCTTAACGTTAATCTGAAAAGTTCACAAATAGTATAATATTAAGATAAAGTAGTGTAAGTTTGGCGTCGCGTCGTGAATCAAATTGTATGTAAGTTCTAAAGCTCGCTGCAACAACCTCAATAAATAAACTTAAGAACTGCGACCGCGACCGACTGTGACGAGCGCGGGATTCATCTTCAGCAGATACAACTTATTTTGAGTTAGTAGTTAGCGATATGAAATTTAACAGAATATTTGCGACAGCATTGTACGTACCTACAAGTGTTTAGGTTCCGTATCCAAAGAATGCAAACGGGACCCTATTATGAGACTCCGCTGTCTGTCCGTCTGTCACAGGGCTGTATCTCTTGAACCGTAATAAAAAATTAAAATTTTCACCGATTATGTATTACTGTGGCTCCTATAACAACAAATACTAAAAAGGTGCGAGTCAGACTCGCCCATGAAGGGTCCGTAACAATAATTAATAATATAAAAGTTCTAAAGGTAAATAGTGGTTTACGATTTATGGCGTATTAAAAAAAACTACGTACTAGATCTCGTTCAAACCAATTTTCGGTGAAAGTTTGCATGGTAATGTTCATCATATATTTTTTTAGTTTTATCATTCTCTTATTTTAGAAGCTACAAGGGGGGGGGGGGACACATTTTACCACTTTGGAAGTGTCTCTCGTGCAAACTATTCAGTTTAGAAAAAAAATATATTAGAAACCTCAATATAATTTTTAAGATCTATCCATAGATACCCACACGTATAGGTTTGACGAAAAAAAAATTTTTGAGTTTTAGTTCTAAGTATGGGGAACCCCCAAAATATACTGTTTTCTTTTAGTTTTTGTGTGAAAATCTTAATGCGGTTCACAGAATACATCTACTTACCAAGTTTCAACAGTATAGTTCTTATAGTTTCGGAAAAAACTGGCTGTGACATACGGACGGACAGACAGACATGACGAATCCATAAGGGTTCCGTTTTTTGCCTTTGGCTACGGAACCCTAAAAATGAGATAAAGTAAAAAATTAAAGAGGGTCGTCATACAAATAACGTGTTTCTTTTCAGCATTTTAAAACGATAAGGAGGTTCGGAACCCTTTATTTACGAGTCCGACTCGCACTTGACCGGTTTTTATTTAGTGTACTTATAGTTTCAGTATGTCCGCAACTTAGCTCAGAGGCTGTTACTACAAGAAAGCTGTAATTTTGTATGCTTCATACATAATACTGTCTTGTTGTAGTCTACGACGAGCAACGTGCCTCGTAGCAGATTGACGGTCTACAGTATCGTAGCTGACTACGACGAGCTACGTGTCTCGTAGCAGTCTACGACGGGCTACGTGCCTCGTAGCAATCTATGATGGGTCATGGGCTACGTGTCTCGTAACTGTCTACGGCAAGCTACGTGTCTCGTAGTTGTCTTCGGCAAGCTACGTGTCTTGTAGCAGTCTACGGCGAGCTGCTTCTCTTGTAGCAGTCTACGACGGGCTACGGTCTCGTAGCAGTCTACGCCAAACTAATTACTTGAATATCTGTCGTAGCACTATAGCTACTCGTCTCGTAGCAAACAATCTAGCTCAATAGTATGGGTTGATAGTTGTTTTTAATTCATGTCACACATGTCACTCGGGATAACCCCTCTCCTCGTACATTTAACTTTTTTGCCCTCAACTGGACTAATGGGAAACAGAAAAGGGTTTACCCCAGCAGTGTGATATAGAAATAGCCTAATACTGGGTGGCGCAAAAGTAAAGACCCTATTTGGTTCAGCTATAACATTTTTTCTAAATTAGAAAACTAGATTTAGGTTTTTTTAAATGTATATTTGTGCCATTAAATTTCGTACCATTAGGATTTAAAGATGATGTCTTTTAAATGGTGACCTCCAGAGTTGATACACATTTGAGCCCTATTTATGACATTTTGCATAACTTGCCGTAACACTTCCTGCGATATGTTCGTTATTTCTTGACGAATGTTTTCTTTTAGAGCTGCGAGAGTCTGTGGCTTGTTCACATACACCCGAGATTTCAAAAAACCCCAAAGAAAGAAGTCTGGACTGGTCAGATCGGGTGATCTTGCAGGCCAAGGCAAATCGCCAAAACGAGAGATAACTCGGCCTGGAAAAGCGTCCCTCACTAAGTCCATAGTGTCGCGCGCTGTGTGTGCCGTAGCGCCGTCTTGTTGAAACCAGATGTGCTCCAGCCCCAATTCGTCCAAACTGGGTATCAAAAACTCTCGTAACATGGTTCTGTAGCGTTCTCCAGTGACAGTTATCGCATTGCCTCCAGCGTCTTCGAAAAAATAGGGTCCGATCACTCTGTCAACACAGATGCCACACCATACAGTAACTTTTAGTGGGTGTAGAGGTGTTTCTTGAATAATGCGCGGATTATCAGTGCCCCAGAACCGAGTATTCTGCTTATTGACATGCCCTGAGAGATGGAAATGCGCTTCGTCACTCATAACCAATTTTGAAGGAAAATCATCCTCTTCAAGGTTGAGGTTTATGACGCGCTGGCAGTAATCTAGACGAGCTCGGTGGTCAGCAGGCAGCAGCTGATGAGTCATTTGAGTTTTATACGGGAACATCTTTAAGTCTTTCACCAAAATACGCTGCAGGGTCCGTCTGGAAATGCCCAATTGCGTGGCACGTTGCCTCGTTGATGTTTCTGGACACTCTTCCACATCTTCGCGCACAGCATCGATATTTTCAGCTGAACGGCCTGTTCTTGGTCTCCCAGACTTAGGTCTATCCAATGTTGAGCCAGTTGCTTCAAGGCGTGTGGCAAAGCGTCGAATTGTGCGACCAATCGGTGCCGGACGGTGGTGAAATCGTCGACGAAATTCACGTTGTGTTCTTATCACTGATGAATTATTCCGTAAGAACATTGACACAATTATTCCACGTTCTTGGGGAGTAAAACGGTCCATGTTTATTTTCAGTGTATTTTACATTTGTTCACTACACAATTTTCAACAACAGAATGACAGAAAATGTCATATAAAAAAAATAAAAGTATTTTCTTTAGTGCCAGTACTTTTGCGCCACCCAGTATAATAAAAATATCTTTATGACAACTAGGCGAACTAATATTAAAAAAAAGCGGCCAAGTGCGAGTCGGACTCGCCCATGAAGGGTTCCGTAGCAGCAAGTAACATAATAATATAAAAGTTCTAAAGGTAAATTGCGGTTTACGTTATAACGTATTAAAAAAAACTACTTACTAGATCTCGTTCAAACCAATTTTCGGTGGAAGTTTGCATGGTAATGTGCATCATATATTATTTTTAGTTTCATTTTTGAAGACCTATCCATAGATACGCCCAAGTATGGGTTTGATGAAAAAAAAAAAATTTTTTGAGTTTCAGTTCTAAGTATGGGGAACCCCCAAAATGTATTGTTTTTTTTTTCTATTTTTGTGTGAAAATCTTAATGCGGTTCACAGAATACATCTACTTACCAAGTTTCATCAGTATAGTTCTTATAGTTTCGGAAAAAAGTGGCTGTGACATACGGACGGACAGACAGACAGACATGACGAATCCATATCCAATCCGTTTTTTGCCATTTGGCTACGGGACTCTAAAAAGCCTTCATTTATTAGTCAACCAACAAGTGGTTCCAAGAGGGCTTTGGAATATTGTATAAATTTATATTATATACTTTATTAATTAAGATACTTTTATATTACGTCTACCTTGTGACCAAGTACGTGACCATCGCCCAAGATAGAATACGGGCTCAGCGTGGATGTCTGAGATGGAACGTGACGGTGACCGCCGGGGGTTCAGATACAAACAGCGGGTGAGGGACAGGGAGCTGCTTTTGATGACGTGCTAAAATATCGGCTCGGAAGGCATTGGTCAATATAATCTTTGGACGTATCAATATTAGCTATTTCCGAACACACAACTGTGTATCACTTGGAAAAAGAATTAGTTTTGAAATTTTAATCGTTTCGAAAAACAATAGTGCTTACTCGTATCGCAGATTATGTTTAATGTAAAAGTCTCATATCCATGATGTGATGTAATAAGAAGTTAAAGAAAATGAACAATTTCATTTACTGGAACTTTTTAAACCTACAAATTAGTTTCTACAGATAATCCACGATTGTTATTTTATAGTCTGAATGTATATTCTGCGTAATGTTAAATAATATGGTATGAGAATATGAGCAGTTCAGGTGTTGCTGGCCGTACATTAGGCGACAATACGAGTAACCACCTACCTTCGGGTGGGTAGTATACCTGTTTGCTTACTTAGTTTTACATATAATTTAAAAATAGCATCTATTTTCTTAGAAATAGTAGCGTGAGCATCTGCAGTATACGTAGCTTTGAGCTTTATTTGCCACAAACATGCCACGTTTATAACGTGACAAGGTGGGAACTTTTTGATGACGTGGTAATATTACAGCCCAGGAAAGAGTATGTCAACACCAGGTTTGATCGTGTGATTTATATCTGATGCGACGGTGTAACCCGCAGCTCTCAGGCTTAAATTATAAAAGTAAACCAACTAAATGACGCCTCTTCAAAAATCATTTTTGAAAAAATTCGGATTTTCATACAAATTGACGATTTACGATCAGCTGATCAGTTTGTATGAAAATTAATTTTTTTTTTAGTTTCGTGAATAGCTATAAACAATTTTATAATTTTTTTTTTATAAAAAGCTATAAACGTGAAATTTGGATAGTAGTTTTATGTCATCATTACATAGTGCTCAGATAAAAGAGGTTTTTTTCAAAATTCAATCCCTAGGGGGGTAAAAACCAGAGGCAAAGTTTGTATGAAAAAAATAAATCAAATCTTTACTGATTTACTTGAAACTTGCCAAAAATATTACCTAATAAAAATAATTAAACACGTGTTTCAGCATTTTTTTTTTCAATTCCTGATGCTGCATTCGAATCGCCTGAAGTGCAGTAAATCAGTAGATAATGTATTGCAAACAGATAACGCAGTAATTACCCAGTAGAATTTCTTAATTCTTTAAATCCAGCTGTTCTCCCTCCACATAATCTGGTAGGTTCTTAAAATTGGCGCACTAGTGATGTTGCTAAGAAACCTAAGATCTCCTAAATTATGCAATGGAACAAAACTACAAAAAAACGATCTCCATGGGAACATTGTCGAGGCTACTGTGCTCACTGGATTTGGTCAAGGGGAAACTGTTTTCATTACCCACATACCATTGATACCCTCAGAGTATCCATTTGAGTTCAAGAGGTTGCAGTTTCCTCTTTAAGTATGCTTCGCAATGACCATACATAAAGCCCAAGGGCAGTCATTAAAAGTCGCTGGGATAGATTTAAGATCTGACTGTTTCTCACACGGACAATTCTATGTGGCATGTTCCAGAGTGAGTTCTGCTAATAGTCTCATAATCCTTTCTCCCTATGCTACTACTACCGTGAATGTGGTTTATAAACAGATTCTTCGGTAGTAGAAAATTACTTTAAAATGTACATAGGTATCTTTTTTTTCCACAATAACCTTTACATAAAAGTTACTAGCTGGATTGAGAGAATTAAAGAACTATAAATAGAAGGTTTTTTGCTCAGTTAAATTAAAAAAAAAATGACTGACTTTGACTTCGAGATTTACGCGAGCAAAGCCGCGGGCTAACAGCTAGTATATGTATGTATTTATATATTATAAAATATAGTATCGTTGAGTTAGTATCCCATAATACAAGTTTAAACTTATTTGTGGCTAGCTCATTTAGTGTGATTTGGCCTTGAAAAAAAGACAATATACATACATACTATAGCGTCTTTATTGTTTACGAAGTAGACCAACTTAAGTTTGGCAAGAACTAAAGACTTAGTAGGTATATCGTTTTTTAATTCATTTAGCAAGATGGTAGTAATAAGATAGAAAAAGGGAATCAGAAATTGTAATACGTTGATAACTAATCGTATATGACGCCGGTTGCCCGGGGCGTCTTGACCGTGGACCGACTTCTACGGTCTGCGTGGGAAGAAAAGAAGCTGGGTTATCCGATGTTCTTCTTTGCTTGTAGACCAGTATGGAAGAAGTAAGTATAGCTTTACAGTGTAGTCTGATTGAAATGAGTATATTTGTAAAATATATATTACGCAATAAAATTATTCCATTTCCATTTAAAAAATTGAAAATAGATCTGTATGTAAATTTTTATTTGAAGAGGTTTTCAATTATTATTATTTGTATTATAATTTTTTTTACTTTTGTAGTAGGTATTTGAAGTTCCAAATTTTAAGATAGTATTAATTAAGGTGAAGGGGTAAGCAAATGGCCTTGAAGTGTGAAATAAATTGTTAACTCGTAAATATGGTGATAATTTCCATGTTGCTCTTCGTCATGCACTAGATATCCTTTTAAATTATTTTATGAACTGCCGTTGAAACTATTATTGGTGATCCGTCTAGCTTTAAAACTTGCCGTGGCCACTTTTGGCGGAGGCAAGTTTTAAAGCTAGACGGACTAATGTAAATACTTTCAACGGTGGTTCATAAAATAATTTAAAGGACTATCTAGTGCATGACGAAGAGCAATATGGAAATATGTATATATATATCACCATATTTACAAGTTAACAATTTATTTCACACTTCAAGGCCATTTGCTTATCCCTTCACCTTAATCCTTTTTATTTAGTTTTTACCATATTTAAATACTTAAATATTTATGCTGTAACATTAGCAATTATCTGCAAAAAATAAATAAAAAGAAGTTACGGTAATTTACCAAGCAACATTGATAAAAAAGGGATGGTAAAAATATTTGGTAAAAATATTCAGCTTTGACGCAGCAGTCCGCAGCACAAAGGAAATGCACTGCAGCTTACAACACTATCCATCACACAAGAGCATTAAGCTAACGTTGTGTGTTTTATTTAAGTAGTCGACAAGAATATCAACTTAAAGCTCTAGAGTGTAATAAACTTCACATGAAGCTGGAAAGTAAGCGGCACGTAACTTAATTCAGTTCTGAAATGTTTTCTGGCGTCTCGCAGGAGAGTTGAGGCGGGGTGAGGAAAGCAAGACCAAAATCTAAGTTTTTAAGTACTTTCCGGTTCAGAGCAACTAATTTTAAGCTACATATTTCGAGGGTGATACACAAAGGAGTTACAAAGAAAAAGGACAATTTATGTTTTGTAAGTAGAGGATATGCTATCTAAGATTCTGATATACATATATGCGATAAAAAAAATCGTCTAACCATACAAAATTCATTTGGCTGAACGTGGATTTATATGGGAAGGCGACATTTTTTTTTCGATATTTGATAATTGCTTTTACGGAGGGCATCACGGAATGAACTTGCCTCAAAAATGTTGCCGGTGTGTTAAAAGTAACCCTGTAAATGATTTTCTCCACCCTGGGTGGACGGAGACAAACCAATCCCAAACGCTTGGAAAGATGGTGAAACAGAAAGTGATAACCCTCGTCTGGTTAGATTCCCAGGAAGAGTTTTTGGCGGAAAGTCTAGCGGTTCTGTTGGGGTTTGCTTTATTGTAGTTTTCAAATTGATTATACATTTTATAATAATAAATATATCATTATATTATTATATTATTATTATTATATAGTTTAAGAATGATTTCTTCTCTCTTTTGTGTGAAAAGAGGTATTATAAAGCACGGGCCATGACCAAGTGCAAACTAATTACGTGTATCTGGTACAAGTAAATATCACTAAATTTCAATTCAGAGGCCAGGAGATTCAAATGTGTTGTAAAAATTTACGAGTGATGCGGCAAGTGTTTAGAATGACCGCTTTTTGTAATGTATTGATTAAGTGTGTAGGAAATATTATTATTATTATTATAATATGACATTGGTGTAGTTTGGTGTTATAAATGCTTATGCTCATGAACAATATGTGAAATAATGAAAGTGGACAGTCATAGTATAGCTGTGGTGACATCCAATAAGTGGCGTGTGTTAGTTTCGGCGCCATCCGCCACTTAATCGGCTAAAAAAAGTGAACTTGTAGTTCTGTCGCCAGAAGCTCCCTTGAAGCAATCAAAGAACCTATATAACCCTTTGATTGAAACGATGGCTGATCCACACGTCAACTCGTTAACGGGTGCCGCCAGTAGGGACTGGTCAACTCGGCTCCTTTTTTTAAGAGTACTCAGTGTAATTTATTTCTGTAAATTGGATTTGGCACTCGTTCGCAAGCTTTACATATTATGTTGTGATAACATTGTATTAGGCATAATATCTTTGTAAACTGACATAGCCCTTCTGGCGCGTAGGCGACCAATACTGTGTAAATGAGTTTCTTTCGGCGTTTCTTCTCAGCAGTGGTAGTTGCGAAACGCTAGTACCGGTAGCTTTTGAACACAGAAAAAAATAATTTAGATATAAATAAACATTACACGTAATATAGTGTATATTACGTGTAATGTTTATTTATATCTAAATTATTATAGTTATTGACGTGTAAAAGTGCCTGCAGAGGCCTAATTGCTGAATAAATATTTGATTTTGACGTATTATGTTAAGGATTATGAATAAAGAAACGGAAAACAAAAAACAGCCTCTAAAGGACTCGTATGCTGAAATGATAAAGCAAAATATTAAAAAAAAATGATTCCCGGGTTAACGTCGGCTTCTACGATCTCCGCAGGAAGTAAAGCTGGCCACAGTTTTTTAACTATATTAACAACAAGTCAACCGTTTTAAATTATGAATGATGCTAAACATAGCCTTTTGGTGTCTCGACCCGCGGCTCTGTCTAGCTCGCGCATGGTATGTAAAAGCAACCAATCTAAGAGATCTGTCACTGTTGATGCTGCTCGTACAGTAAATACTTTAACTGACAAGAGTCGCACGCCACAAGCTGTGTCGGGTGGCGTGTGAGTGCCGGGTTATTCGCTGTCATGTAATTAAAAACGTCCTCGAAAACATTAATGTGAAAATTTATCCAGAGAAGATTTGAGCAAATTTTTTGCGTAAACATAATTACAGTAATAAATTTATTTTTAAATTTAAATTCACTTGGAATTTTGTAAATGTTAATTTTATTTGATGCAATAAAGTTTTTGTATTGTGTTGTATAGTACTAAACCTTTTGGGGACACTAATAAACGTAAAACTATTTTCGTCGAGATAAGTGTCCCGCAAAGTGTCTTTTGAACTTTTTTAAACACCGTTCGGAACCATTGAAGTTAAGTACACAATCGTGCCGGCACAAAGCAGCCCGCGCGCGCTTGTCGATGTTTTTATTTCTGCCCCGGAGGCTGTTCTTCGGGGGTCGTGCCTAATCGCGGGGATGAGGGCACCCCTCAACTTCCCTAATATTGCAAATCAGCGCGAAAATTGGGTCAATTACGAAAATCAGCATTGACAATTATAAATTTAGAAAATTGAATTTCGTGTTTACTTTAGGTTTAAAAAGTTATTTTTGCTAATTAATTTATAAATATTTTTTAATGGTTTTCAGTAAATTATTGACACTTGAACTTAACAAAGTTAAACAAATACAATTAAAGATCTACATCTAACGCGCGATGAACAAAACACTTTGGCAGTACCTATTTTATTTTATGTATGTATTTGGGTTTTAGAAGATTAGTACACTCAACTGGATTTAGTTTCTTGTTTATAATTTTTTTCTTTGGGTAAATGTTAGTGTATTACATACATATACTATCACGTCTTCATCCCTTATGGTGCAGACAGAGCATTTTGTAATATATGTTAAAAAATAAATTAAAAATGAAGGTGGAAAAATTAATCGAAATAGTGATGAGTTGCTTGCCGCCTCGCCTATTAACATGAATCGCATTTTTGTTCTTGACGTTACTGTAAACACTATAAAATAGCAGTTTAAACTTAGCACGATGTTAAAAGTTGCGTGGAAATCAACATGTCGCGCGATAAGGCGACGTATTAGTTGCGGGTCACGTGAGGTGCGTCTAATGACCGCCATCACCGACGACAGATAAGCCATCGATCAGCCGAAACAAAACGCAGCAATTTGTGCCCGACTAATCGACAAGATTTTATCAATAAACGCTTGATGAATGTGTTGGAAGGCGAGGGTTAACTATTAAATTATGATGTGTGACTTTTCCAACCTCGGTGGAATAACAAGTTACAAGAGAACTTTAGGTTAAAAACTGATTTAATACCCGACATTAGTATAACATTTTATTCTGATGAATCGTTATTATTGACTTGTGACTTCGATGACATAAAAAAAGCAATCGTTGAAAGTAAGTTAATTAGGTGATATTACGAGTATATGATAGATCGAAATTTGAAAAGCTAATATTGCTTCAATTCCCCATAAGAAAGGCTGAGAAGAAGAAAAATGGTGAAATACTAAGAAGATAAGTAAAAAAGAATAGTATGATATTAAAATGGATGAAATTGTATGTATTTGATTAATTACTTGTATAACTATTACTTGTACATAACCAATCACAGATATCATCAGACTCCCATAAGCGACGTACTTCAATATCGAATCATATCAATCCTCCTCTCTGGCGTGTTCTCTACGATAGCCACACCTCTGACCCTTCACCCTTTTTGAGTGACCTTGTATAATTGGTGAGCACTCTCGAAGCCGAGGTGACCCTTGGAAATAGATGACGGTCAGCCGATCTGAAGAGATCTCGACAACGTCAAGGAATCCGCCCCGTGGCGTAACGTTATTTTTACAAGCTTTTATTTAACTGATGGCTGATCAACGGTGCCGGCCTGAGGGACTGCCAGCTTAGTCGATATTTTAAGTGGTCATTCGTTTGCAAGTATTACGTGTTATAATGTGATGACATTGTATTATCATTATCTCTTTAAATAGACACAGCCATATGTCAAAGCTGTTCTGGCTAAATGGTGACCCAATACTGCCTCAATGAGCCTTTTGGCGTTTTATCTCAGCAGTCTGGTAGTCGTTCTGTAACGCTAGTATCGGTAGCTCTTCTTTGAAGAAACAATTTTAATAATTTAAATAAACATAACACGTAATGTTTGTTTGACGAGAGACAGTGATTGCAGAGGGCATATTATTTAATTCTAATTTGCAATGTTTGGCGTTGGCGGTGCCTCTGTGAGACACGAGTTTGATTCTCAGCAGGCGCGACTGGTACCTCTGAGTTTGACATTAGGTTTGGTCATTTACAAGTGTTGTACTACTTGGCACGACCGCGGGAGTTATTCTTACTTTTTTTAAATTAAAGAGTACTTTCATGTACTTACCACCACTTGCTTCCGGTGAAGGAAAACATCGTGAAAAAACCTGCATTATTATATTAAGTTTACTAGTGTGTGAATTGGAGAAGGTAATGGCAAATAACTCTATTATCTCTGATAAAAAGTTGTCATTGTATGCTCGGTCGGGCTGATATATGGCTCTGGTAGTACAGAGAAAGTCGTGCTCCTGCAGTGGAGACTAATAAAGACCTGTTGATGATGTGTGCGTTTCTTTTCATACAATGACCCGGACAAGAGTTTTGTTCTTAAATGTAGTGAGTAAGTTTTCATGTATGTAAGTAAGTAGTCTGTCAGTAACATCAGACAACATAGATGTTTATATCGGTTACTTCACACAGCAATTTACAAATATAAAGTCCTCAATCGGATAACAGCCATTGGATGAAAAATGGTTCTCAAATTTTTAAAGACTATAGTAGTGGTTTGAAGGCTCTGCCTAATCTGCCTAATTTATGTATGTAATATAGTGTATAGATAATTTTTTAAAATGACTTCTTACATCGTTGAATAAAAACCTTGTAAAAAATATTAAAATCGGATTTGCCAGATTAGCTTTTAAATTAGTGAAAGTGTAACATTCAGTTAAAAAGCTCCTAGGTTCAATTATTACTGCACATTTACTTTCCGCACGGAGATAATGCACAAAATTTATACTTACAGTGATTTCAAATGAAATTCCTCAAACTACACAATTTCAAAACGAGCTCTATTCTAACACTATAAAGCCGGAATTGTATCCACCTAAAGTAGACTATGAGAGATAGTGTTCTGCTCACTAGTTCTCGGGTTCGCAACTTATCTCACGGCTGCGCCCGACCGAGGTTATCTGGCGAGGACAGTGGCACCGCGCGTGGCCTCGCGGAACAATGCGGCGATAGGGTATCGCGCCATTGTATTGTTATTAATTGCAGACTAACTGGCCCACCTCTATTCATTAACTTTATCTAGGCGGCAGGTTTCAAGTGCCTGTTTCGGATAGCATCGTAGCTGAAGTTGAACTATGATATACTTAATTCTACACTAGACGTAACTGCCAGAAATCTTCCTAATTATTACGAATTTTACTTTTTAATTGTAATTTTGACGGGGTAGATTTTGAGAGAGCAGAGCATTTTGGGTCTTTCAGCTTAAGGCGGACATAGACCAGGGCTGTTATAATTTAAAAGCCTGGATATTGTCTTTTAACCAGTTGAATTGTATCTTTCAGGCATACTCAATAAGCCAGGCCTTTCTTAGGGTAAGCTCGGGAATTGTCTTTAATTTTCATATTTTATTAAAATAATTATATAAATTAAATTATTAAATAATTACAAACTGAAACCACAACTAAATTTATAATAAAAAATCTCCACCATTTATCTAAATTGAAAATCCTTATGTAATAAAAATCTGTCGCCACGAGTTACTTTCCCCACAATTTAGTTACTAAGGGCACTTAATTTCTAAAACGTTTCACAACGATCACTGTCGAGAAAAAGCGCTGAAGCTCTGGAATAAAATATCAAAAGCTTGTCTGGCGCTCGGAAGCTCATGAAGCAGCACTATATTCCAATAAGCCCGCGGCGTTACGTCATCAATCATGGCCCGCACCACACCCGCGCTGTATCATTTTTACTCCGGGAGCAGTCGACACATTACCATAAAATAAACTATAACGCTTAATCTTATGATAATATCGCCATCATTAGGATAATGCTACAGGAGAACTAATGGGCAGAAATAATAATAATCAGCATCATTCTGATCGGACCCTGTTTCTGTTTATATTGCAATATTGTAATAAACCACTCCATCTCTTCCTGTGGATGTCGTAAGAGGCGACCAGCGACTTAAGGATTAAGCACAAACATCTTGTGCTACAATTGCTTTCCCAAGGAGGGTTAACGTCGGGCGGCGGCCGGTTGTAAAATTTTTTGCTCAAATACATTCCCAAAGAGATTTGACGTCAATCAGGAGGCCGGTCGTAAAATTACAGCCAAATAATTTTAACTTCAGCAATTTCTTCTCCACTTCGCAAGATCTTTGGCATTCTTGGGTGAATTGACGTGCATGTCATATTTGGAAAGGAAAAAGTGGAAAAGCGCACACCGGTCTCCAAAGCAGCACAGCTGAGGATGAAACCGGGAACGTGCTTAGATGGAGAAGAGGAGAAGATTGTGATAAACAAGTTTGTTTTAAATATATCAGTGATGATAACATTATTAAATAAATTCATATTGTTTTTTTTTTCAAAACAAACAGTTAACATGTAGATACAGACACACGTTAGTGGTAACTATCACAGCAACACGTATAGCGTATGAAGTTTTTTCATCGTAGAAGCCGTCCTCGTAGAAGCGTATATTTCTAAAATTATTTAGATGGATTGTTTTTAGTCAACTTCAAAATATAAAAAGCTTAATTCTGTATTATGTATGGTCACGTATGGTTCTCACATTGGCTCGTAAAGTACTATATTTATATTTTATACAGAACGATCAGCTATTTTATGTTACACAAAAGTATTGCTTTGTAGGTACTAAGCTCTTAATAGAATGAATCCAAATTCAAAACATTTCAACACTAAAAGGATAAATTAGAGCGCAATCAAATTTTCATGGTTGCGAATCCAGTGGACTAATAAAACTGGTAGCTGTGAATAATTGAAGAAGTGGCCGGGCTTCACCCGGCGCCGGTGACCGACCGGGCCGGCGTCCGGCACCGGACCGGCGACAGCCAATTAATTACAACCATTAGTCTCCGGACCGCACGCCTTAAATATGTAACTGTATTGGATCCGGTTAAACCATCTATCAATTTGCAGCTTATCGCTTGTTTTTAAGTTCAACGAGTGATTTATGAGCTATTGTAGGGTTGCCAGGCCCGGGTCAAACTGAATCATAGTTTAGTCACTTAGACTGATATCAGTATTCAGTTTATAGTTGTTGTTAGAATTTGGCTTTGATTTGTGTATAAAATATTTTTCTGAACTAATTAATTTGTGTCTTAAAGATAATTTTTCATTAAACGCAAAGCACTAATTATCCAATTTATAGTAATAGGAAATAGTTTCGAGGCAAAACTCAATACCAACACTATTGGCTAAACGTGTAGTTGTGAATAATATATTTTCCTTTTTCTGGTTACGTTGTTTCATTCGGGCCATAGGGAGTCGTCAGAAAAGCACGTGAATCTTTTTTATTTCCCTGTTAATGAAACATCTCAGTTGCCGTTTTTTTTTGTAATTTATTAACTTATACATATTGAAACTAGTTAATTTGCCATAATTTTCTTAGAGCCCAAATTACGTTCGGATGTAGGTCTATTGAGTTTCATCAAACAGCGTAGTTTTGATGTTATCCGGCTAAACTGATCCGGGTTCCCACTTGAGCCGGCAGCCCTACCTAGATTTAATAGCGCCATGGAAGTTCTACCGGGACCACTTAAAACTCCATTATGTAGTGGAGTGTAGCGATTGGCGTCGCCGTGTGTGGCGAGGTGGCGGCCATTAGCGGCGGATATTAGTCAAAGCGAACGCTCTAAATCGCTTATTGTTCGCAGCCTGTGATACTGCTTCCCTGGCTTACTTATAAATAAAATTAAAGGAAAACTGGATAAGACTAGACTGGCTTTTATACTTATACTTGCAAGTTTACATGAAGAAATAGTCGAACGATTAACTTTATTCTACTCGAACATAACACAAATTAAATAAATAAATTACACTAAAGTATTAATTTCGCTCAATATTTGGTCAAAATATAATGCATTGGACTAAGAGTGGCGGAAAAACTATGTCAAATAAGAAAATCTAATAAAATAAATCAATATGCCCACGTTTCTACAAAAAGAAGTGAAATCCCACCAAAAACATTCTGTAAAAAACTAGCCAAGTCTCGATGGAGCTGCTTGTTTATCTCTAAAAAGTAATGAAATCTAGACAAAGTCGTGCCAAGTCTAAGGTTCCTTACTGCGATTTCTTTATTATTATAGTTAATGTTGTGTGACTTGGCCGTTGAAGGGTACACAAGGGTACAAAACCAGGTGCTCCATGACACCATTGCATCAATCTGATTTGACGCTTCAAAAAGAAGAGAGCAGAAGTCAGCATTGTCAATGCTGAATGCATGTGTTGTACTCGTACAATCAACAACAGCCTAAAATGAGCGTCCAATTACCAATACTATTATGGGCTATTATCTCGCTTAACAAACATAGGTAGTTAAAACAGATATAACATTACGTGTAAACAAAATTGACTTGTACCCACTAACGTGTAAAGAATGTTCAACGGCCAAGTCACACAACATTAACTATAATAATAAAGAAATCGCAGTAAGGAACCTTAGACTTGGCACGACTTTGTCTAGATTTCATTACTTTTTAGAGATAAACAAGCAGCTCCATCGAGACTTGGCTAGTTTTTTACAGAATGTTTTTGGTGGGATAATAATAGTCCCAATACATTTTACCTTGGAAAGGTGTGCAAAATTGATTTTCAAGTTCAATAAAACATAAAAATAAAATAAAACAAAACATTTCGATATAAAAAACAAATTACGTTTTTAAAATTGTACTATATCTGTTAAATATTCTTCAATACTGTAATAGCATTTCTCTAATAATATTGTTTTTAGTTCCTCTTTAAATTGTTTTTCGCTAAGTTCTTTCAATTTGTCTGGTATATAATTTTGGGCCTAAAATATACACTGTTCTATCATATAAATCCAGGTTAGAATCCTCCAGGTTAGGTTAAGTTCCGTAACAAATTGTAAAACTCGACTCAGTCACATCGATTTAAAACAAAAAAAACGCAAAATCAAATCTTTGATTATTTAACGTTTTTTTTCCGTGTTTTACTATATGGTTTTTTTGTTTTCTACATGTCAGCGTGTATCAGCGAGAACTCATCATCAATTCTATAGATACTGAGTATCGTACTCCGTAGTCACTACAAATTACAAACATTATCGATAAAAAAACGTATATTACATTCAAATTGAGAAGCACCTACTTTTTAAAAGTCACTTAAAATGAATTTCTACACTCACGAAAAAATCATTAAAGTTAGTTTATTTCCGAGGTCCAATAGTTCCCAATAATCACTTAAACTAAACTGACCCACAAACCAACTAGTAATTATACTTCTGAATTGGAAAGGTATAAGCAAGCATTTCAAAACGAGTAATAACTTTAGTGAGTGAAACTTTTAATTGCTTGGTCTTTTAAGTTTTTCGGCGAAGTGTATCTGAAAGCTGGTCAACTTGCTATCACCCGACGCGGACAAGACCGCAGCCATTTTCTTCTCTTCATGCCATATTTCAGGTGAAATTCCGTGACACTTGGTAAGTTTTACAAGTGAATTTATGAGCTTTCCATGAGACTTGAATATTTTCAGACACATTGGGCTCCTTTCGGAAGAAAATAATTAAAAGATTTAATATCTAAAAGAATTATGTGAAATAGTACTTAATAATTTAAGTTTTCAAATATTTTAATAGGGTTTTTTGTGTATTCAAGATGCAATACTAAAGTTTTCAAACCTAAACTTAGTTTTGAAAATTTTAAAGGAGACTTGTACCAGCAGCTTGCCATACTAAAAACATTGTTAATTTTTAAACAGAAAACTATTAAAATCATAACGACCTCCGTGGCGTAATGGTTAACACGCTAGACCACTAATCAGGAGGTTCTGGGTTCGATCCCCAGCCAGGGCAAGTTGGAAAATGCCCTTTTTTAATTGTGCAACACATGCATTTAGCATTGACAATGCTGACTTCTGCTCTCTTCTTTTTGGAGCGTCAAATCAGATTGGTGCAATGATGTCATGGAGCACCTGGTTTTGTACCCTTGTGTACCCTTCGACGGCCAAGTCACACAATATTAACTATAATAATAAAGAAATCGCAGTAAGGAACCTTAGACTTGGTACGACTTTGTCTAGATTTCATTACTTTTTAGAGATAAACAAGCAGCTCCATCGAGACTTGGCTAGTTTTTTACAGAATGTTTTTGGTGGGATTTCACTTCTTTTTGTAGAAACATGGGCATTTTTATTTATTTTATTAGATTTTCTTATTTGACATAGTTTTTCCGCCACTCTTAGTCCAATGCATTATATTTTGACCAAATTTTGAGCGAAATTAATATTTTAGTTAATATAATTTATTTATTTAATTTGTGTAATGTTTGAGTAGAATAAAGTTAATCGTTCGACTATTTCTTCTTGTAAAATTGTAAGTATAAGTATAAAAGAGTTTTCCTTTAATTTTATTTATATGCGTATTAAAAGCGGAAGGGGAGGCATTCGCCCAGCAGTGGGACGCTATAGGCTAGATTAAATTAGAAGATGTGTCCCACTACGCTGGATTTTTGCAATGACAGTCGATTTTTTTATGTACCAACAGTAGAAGGGGGCATTACCATATCTCTAATACAGCTGAGACCAACTGAAGGTTCTTCATCAGATACTTCAGACCTTCGATTTTTGACAAACATAACACAAGTTTAAAAAAAAATTACTTTGGGGCTAGCTTAATTAGTGTGATTTGTCAATATATATTTATTTATTTATAAAAATATTTTTTCTTTTAATTTAAATTGTGTTTAAATTTAATAATATTTGGTTCGTCTTGAATCATCACAATCAATCGTATAATAAAAATTAGTTTTTGTAAAATTCTTTGTTTTATTTTATCAGAGAAA
This sequence comes from Acrobasis repandana, assembly GCA_963576875.1. NCBI lineage: Eukaryota > Metazoa > Arthropoda > Insecta > Lepidoptera > Pyralidae > Acrobasis > Acrobasis repandana. The sequence goes on along the minus strand of OY756229.1, from coordinate 20,740,575 downwards.
CAAACATAGGGTACTTTATGACCCCTGTTGCCTTTTACGTAGGTGGAAAAGGTTGTAACGATGCAGCATGCCAAATGCATGCTGCATGTTCCAAACCTCCTTTCTTCATTTCCTTTCATTCCATTTTCAAATCATTTACTCATCCCTTTTGACTAATTCCACCATCATCTCTTACGCTGATCACTTGCTTGATCCTATCTGTTGTACCTTCATAAATTAAACATTATTATTTTATAACAAGTCAATATTAATAAATATAATCTGTGTTATTATCGAGTCTCTATTCTCCACTTCTCCTACTATCTTCTATGTGGGAACTCGCCTGGAGCGCCGCGACAGGTCGAGGTCCCACAAGGTGTTGCCTTCCTAGGGTCAATTTTCTACAGAGTTTTTAACAACTAAACAGATGTCTAAGAGAAGTTTCATTTATTCGTTATTTTAACCGCTAAAGGTGCACACACACACACGATACTTAAATATTTCTGTACTAGATTTGTAGAGTCAACAAAAAGATGCAAAATGCAAACCTAAAGGGCACGTCAAGCTAGATGGAAACATAAATAAAATAGTGAGACTAAAACACTTTACAGGAAAAATTCAAAGATTGCCAAACCTTTTAGAGAAAATAAATAGAGGGAGCAATAAACCTGTAGTTTAATATTTTTACGACGCTAAAGTTGTTCGTTCCTGATACATTGTTGTCTCGGCTCGAGTCGTAAACCCGGCCTCGCGGTCGATCTGATTGCTATCGTGCTTCATCTGAGCAAAGTATAGTATAGGGCCGTCAATATAGTCACGGGCGGGCACACAGGAGATTCACATGGAGAGTCAGCTGCGAGTCTATTTAGACAGTCCGGCGTTTCAACGATAAGTCGGGGTTTTTAAAAAAAGGACCAGGTTGAAAATACAAGTATTTTCAAAAGGAGATAATATTAATAATCCAAGCATTCCTAATCATAAAACATTATGAATACTGTCGTGAAAAGTGCCTGCGGTAACCTAATTTCCGCATAAATACCAGTAATTTTTGATTAGAGTGCTAAGTCTGTCAGATACGCAGCGAAGACCGTCACAATATGTTACTATAAAAACATTTTGGAGGAAGTGTGATGCGGCGACCGTCGGCTTATCTACGCAGAGGGAGCCCTACGGCGCGGATGCCCGCCCGGGGGACACTGGATAAACTGCTTTCGGACAATACTGCCAAATATCTTATAACTGAGCCTCTGCCAGCTCCTCCGCAATGACGCCCGTCTCAATATTTTACGACAGCAACATTTTGGAGGAGGCTGGCGTTAAATCGCGCCGTAAAGAGGTTTGCAGCGGCGAGCGCGGGCTTATCAGCGGCGAGGGAGCCGTTCAGCGCGGACGGGCGCCCCGGGGACACTGGCTGGCTATTTCTGCTGCTTTAGGACAATAGTGCGACGTTTTACTTCGGTATTCTAAGGCAAAATGCGACGAAAAGATACTTGTGCTGGTCTCGGAGAAAAAGCAAATTCGCATTACGTAGATATCAAGACAAACAAGCTCAAACTCATAGTTTGGAAGGCGTTGGTTGGCTTCTGAGTTCTCATGGCTACCTTCCGAATGTACCATCGATTTTAACAAAATATTAAATTGTCATCAAAATTACGTATGAATAAAATTTAGTTTATTTAATATCAGCGAATTGGTGAAAAAAATTATTAATAATTTTTATTGATTGAAAATTTGTTACAAGCAAAATTATATGCGAATGTAGCAAGTTTAATAAAAGCTTAATTGTAAAAAAGCGGCCAAGTGCGAGTCGGACTCGCCCATGAAGGGTTCCGTAGCAGCAAGTAACATAATATAGGTAATTGCGTAAATTAAATTTAAAAAAAGGTAAATTGCGGTTTACGATTTATGACGTATTAAAAAATAAGTATCTATGATACCGAGACCGCTATAGTTTTAATTGAAAATAATACTTTGAGGTATAAATCACATTTTTTTCAGAATTATTTTAGTAATATTTCAAAATTTACGGTGGGGGGACACCTCAAATTTTAACTTTGTATTAGATTATCTCAAGACTGGGGGGTTTGATGTACATAGTTTCAAAGCAGTTTTTGTTCATCTTCACTTTTCGTTGTATGGGAAAAAAAAACATTTTTTCATAATTTTAAAACTTCAACTTTTGGAACTTCAATATCTATCTCTCCACCAATTTTCGTGACAATCGGTGCAGTAGCGGCGCAGTACGAGCCCGGACGGACAGATAGACGGACGGACATGACAAAACTATAAGGGTTCCTTGTGGACTACGGAACCCTAAAAAGGAAACTCATTACTAAAGAAAAGACAAGTGTATATTTTCGCGTAGAAAAAAAACTCCATGTTTCTTACATTTTGTGTATTTGAGGTGAGGATTTATTTATCCTTGTGTATGCAAGGATAAAAAAATTAGCATCGAATCACAGAATAAATAATATTAAAGTCTCACTCAGCAAAGAAATTCAAAGAAATATCTACTCAATGTGGCTAGCGATATGGTTTAATTTAGCTCACGTCAGAACTCAGCACCTCTTCGTTCTTATTACTTATTTATTTTATTTATTTAATTTTATTGAGCCAAAAGCTACAATAGGTAGACTTAATGCTAAAGCATTCTCTCCCTGTCAACCTTTAGGAGAAGAGAAACAGATAGAATAGTTGGCGTCTAAAATAGATAGAAACAATCCAGAAATAATAAGTACTTTTAAATGATCATACATAAATATCGTATAAAATAAATATACTATATTTATACATACAACATATTAAATACATACATATATACATATATATATTTAAAGATCAGAAAGAAACGATGAATTCTCCTAATTGTTGAAAGATTCAAAAAGTATCATGCACTTTTTTCTTGCATAAATGTCTACTAGATATTTGTCTGATGTCCTCGAGCAATGCATTCCAAAGCCGTATAGCTTGAGAAGTAAAGGAATTGGACATGAAGCTAGATCGATAAAAGGGAATTTGAAGCTTGAGCGTGTTACTGGAGCGAAGTTGCCGAACGATAGATGCCGAAGATATTGAAACTTACATTTCAAGTATTGCGGAGAAAAGGGATTTTTAAGAATAGAGAAAAGAGAACATAGAAGTCTCTGTTGCCTGCGCAGTCGGATGGGAAGCCAATGGAGTTTGGAACGGAAAGCAGAAATGTGATCATACTTACGCAAGCAGAAAATAAAACGGATGCAGTTGTTAAGAAGGCGGTCCAGCTTATTGAGAAGATCCACATTAAGATCTGGATAACACACATCAGCATAGTCAGTAATGGGAAAAATCAACGTTTGGATCAATGTGATCTTAGTTTTAATAGGGAGAAAATTTCTGAAGCGGTTAAGTAACGGTCCGACTAATTTCAGTTATTTGAGCAGTCCATTTCAACGAGGAGTCAATGAAAAGACCAAGATTTTACTCTGGACAAACGATTCGTATAAGTGAATTTACCACCCGGAGGGGCCGGCTGCGCGCATAGTAATAATTAAGGCACATTTTCGAGACTTAAACCGGGAGGTACACAGGCCTGATCGAATGCAATATACAGCGGACAGCTACCAGCGGCCAGCAGACAGCGCGGCGACGCGCGCTCGGAAATACCAAGAAATGTGTTTGAGTGCGATACTATTGCTGATCATATTCACTGCAGTACACGGCACCGAACGTTTATAATACACACTTCCGTATACACAAGTTTAAAATTAAGCTTTTACCGGATTTCGTATGCACGTGTTTCCTTTGGGAACTTGTTACCGGCAAGAATGTAGTCCACAATTTTGCTATCCGTAGTCTTTAGTATATGCATGCTAACGAGCAATTTCATTAGTTTTTTTTATAATATTAGGTATATTATAAATACAAAAGTGAGATTTACCCAGAAGTGGATTTAAATTCAGTCAATATGCGTATGCGATTCATACGCAAAATGGTCTGTTCGGAGCCGGATTCCGCTAGTGATGTTTTGTCATTAATAGTTTGTGTCACGACACTGAAACTGCAGCCAATAAATTAAATTTACAATAAGTTAATCCATGTTTCTATTTCCCAAATTGTATATCATTTCACTTTAGGCAGGCGGCTGGTTGTAAAACGTAAAGTCAAATAAAAAAAAAGCCGCGTGCCCTGAGGCATCACAACTGAGGTTGCAATCCGGAATTCGTCCAGATGAGTGGAGAACCCATGCAACATAAGGATCCCACTCGGCTCAGTCCAATCTTAAGCTAAATGGCCTTATTCCAAGCCAATTGTAGCCGCATATTAGTTTATCGCCGGCTCCGAAAGGGCTAATCCCATTGAACCCCGGTAAAGCGATTCGGCGACCTCAAGCCGACCTGCAATAAGGCTGAGGCCATTCTCGGGGCCTGGCTGTGCCATTCACTGGCACTCGATTACTGAGTCCCTTTGCGAAGCTTATCATTTTAGATTTGTTAATGTTGCTGCAGGAGAGGAACGTAGCAAGCAATAAACTACATTTCATTTCATTAGATTTGTGTACGGATAGAGTACTCATGGCATTTAACCGAATGACATTTTATATAATAGTTATAAATGTATACGCTGTCATAAAAACTGTGTCTTAAAACAGTTATGTAGCGAATGTGATACCAAAATAAAAAGCTCTGTTATTTGATAAAAATAAAAGGAAAGGCAATTTTGTAAATCGGTACCCAGCATTGAACTGTAAAACTAATTTAAAAAGTGCAGATTTTTCCTAACTACATTCAACATTTAAAAAAAACCATGAAGGTTATTTATAGTACATAGAGAAACAATAGTCCACAAATCATTGCCAGAACAGTATGCCCACAGCACGACCGCCACCTATAGTTATTTTATTTATCATAAAGTGAAACCAAATACCTACTTACATAAAATGAGATGGACAAACTTGAGTACAGGCGTATCCGAGGTTTAGGGCTTCATAATCTTGTAAGTACATAAAAATTAATTGTGATAAATAATTAATTTGTTTTAATTTTTTCTATTTATGAATATCATGACCACTGCGAGGAAAAGCACTGTGTGTTATTTTAGGGCTATGTAAATGTATCTAATCAGCAATGATCTTTAGACCACATCTTCAGCAGGCAATTACCCTGCTCGTATGAAATTAGATATCTAGGTTGGATAGATTTATTTATTTGTATTTATGTATTTGTCTTCAATAAGTGATATATGTATGTATCAAACAGGGCACATATTTAAACAGGGCTTACATTCAAACAGGGCACAAGTTCACAGTCAATAGATAAACATAACAAATGAGACTACACAAATATAAACAGGAGACTGCGAAAATGTAACGCAGTGATATAAATAGGCAGCAACTCAGCGCATGTATTACTCCAAGAGGAAAGCACTGATTTTCAGTGACTGCCTTGGAGTGGACGCTACATTACTCGATGAATTAAGTTAAGAGTAACATTCTTGTAGGTCTGACTTAAGTAATATATAGTGTACATAGCACATATATATTTAAATACCTAGATAATTCTATCTCCTATTATACAAGTACAATATATTCCAAACAGGCAACACCTTTCCTGTCTCACTCACAGCTCACTGTCTACACTTTCAAAGTCAGCGTTCAAAGTGCAACTTATCGTCGGATTGGATTCACTTGCTCTTTTTACAAGTTCCGCTGAAGTGGACGCGTCGCTTTGTCAAACTCTCTTTTAAGTCAGAGGCTTGTTGCCGTGTTGACGGTTGTTGTCGGCCTGAAATAGGACCCCTCCATTTCTTCCTTGGCTCCTGCTGCCTTGGAATCTTTTTTTAACTTTTTTTTAAGGAATGTAGTACGGTTCCTATTTGCCTTCTGTACCGCAGTGCTTGGGTTTGACAGAAACCCTTCCAGATCCGCATCTTCGGCCTTCTGCCAATATTGTCACTTGGGATGTATCCACCCAAAATTCAAATGTTTAAGTTATTATACTTTTGTAGGCACTTTTACACATCAATAACTTTAGAATACATTACGTGTAATGTTAATAAATGTTTAAATTATTAATTTATCGTTATTTTAAGGAAAAGTTACTGATACCAGCGTTTCGCAACGGATAAAGATGGATAAAGACGTAACCAAAGTAGACGAAAGTGTATTCATCTCTTTCTGTGCGTATCCTATCGGGATTCTAAATGGACAAAGAACAAACATCTCGTGCAGCAACTGTATTTCCAAGAAGTGCTGACGTCAGGCAGGCGGCGCGGCCGGTTGTAAAACCACAGCCAATTGTTTTAATGGTACCGGCTTTTTCTTCTTTAGTTCACTCGGTTTTCGAAATCCTCATATTATGTCCATTGGCATGTTTATCTTCTTTAGAGAAGAAAGAACTGAATAGTGCACTCTGGACTCCAAACTAGTACTGCTAAGGATGCAACCGGGACAGCGCTAAGATACTTTAAGAAGAATACTTTAAAGAGTGAGTCAGTGGCATGTCTCAGTTATATGAGTAATTACGTGGCTAATCAAGGAGAGTGGTCGGGATGGATGTTTTATTCAGGCTATCCGCCGCGGCTAATGCGGGGCCATAAAGTTTTAAGCGGCGCTTCTGAGGCGCGACCAATTCAGGAATGCGCGGATCTAGTGCCTAGCGCTTTACACATTTGCGACATATAATATAAACCTCTTTTGTCGGAATGAAGTAACAACTGCCTTCTTAAGTAACTCTAGTACGATTTCATTGAGGTAGACACATATCAATAATGTAGTTTACGAGTATTGACAGACACAGAGACAAAATCGCCGCCGACTGTCCCTCCGTGTGTAGGTACGTTTAGATCATGTAAACTACGTAATAGATTTTAGTGCGGTTATTTTTATTTATTTTTTTCATTAATAGATAGGTAGAAGGTTTAATACATATCCGTGCAAAGCCGGAGCGGGCCGCTAGTTTAAAAGTGAAGCGACGTCTTACTCGGAGCTTGCTACATATTATATTCATCTGTGACTCAGAGATACAACATTTATTTTATCAGCCTTTAATAATCGGAAGCGGTGGTTTTCCATACAAATAAAACCTATACCTACCTATGTCTAAGAAGATATACCTACCTACTTAATCTTTTTACAACTCGACAAGATTTGAACCCTGAAAACGGATTAATTTATAAATTCGTGGTTTTGGGCCTATTTATAGGTAGTTACTCGACTAAAATGAATTTAGGCATATTTTGAGTACTTATGTGCTAACTTATGTGCAAGATAATTATATTATAAGTTAGTACATAGGTGCTCAAAATATGCCTAAATTCTTGTTTGCCGTGTATAGGATCAAAAAACCTAAGTAATCAAAAAATACGTAGGTAGGTTACCTACTTATTTATCTTAAATTAGAGTCGTGTGTGTATTGTACACACAGTTTTGCCATCGCAGATTAAAATATGGAGATTTTTTTTTCGATTATGAATGAATTGAAAAAAAAATCTCCAAATTTTAATACTACATTATGGAAACAATACTCAAAAATCCTGCTCTTCATTTGCTGTAAATTTTTCTAAAAGATATCTGTTTTGGGAATAATATTAACAGTAAGAGTTTTCAAAGTTTCACGTTGCCAGGTTACAAAATAACTCACCTACATACAGCACGCAATAATAATATCGTCAAGCCGACGAGCACTCAATCAACCGAAAGATTTCACTGTCGTCACTTTCTGAGGAACACCGCAACTTACAGGAGACGTGAAGAGTCGGTATCGCGCCAACGCACGCTAGTGGCGGCGCGTCGCGCTCATCGCGCCGCGCGGCTCTCCCGCCGCACACACTATAGACTCACTCACTGCGGTCGCACCGCACACAGTCACTGCTGCACACGTCACGCGCGAGGCGAGCGGGGGAGCGGCGGCGACACACACAACGACAGCATCCTGCGACACGAGCGCGCGCCGCGGCGGTCCCGGGGCACTGCCGCGGCGGCCGCTGCCGGCGGCGCGCGCACCCTCCCCGCCCGGCACCCCACGGTGCGCGCACAGCCCAACGATCGCCCTGAGCCTCCGATTTTTACATCTGCACTGTTGTGACATTGAAATTCAATTTTAGATCGAGAGGACTTCGACGAGCATGACTTGTAGTCTCTAAAAACCCCAAAAATATCAATAAATCACTTAATTTTTTCACCAATGCTACGTTACTTGGGAAACAGAACGATGACTCAGTCCTTCAGTTTCAGGACTTTCAGGTAGTATCACGTAATCCGCTTCTTTAGACAAATAAAAACGCGAGCGCGCGTCTTTAAGATTCCGCTCGAATTTCAGAGGGAAGTGTGCAAATTATGTGTAATATTTCTGGAGCTATTCGCGAAATGTATTTTCGCACGGTCGTAAAACCCATTTTGAGATTTCAATAAGCGACCCTTGTTATAATAGATTATTGATAAAACTGTTTGAGCAGCGCGGGGAAAGGATTTGGCTTGTACTTTGTACTCGTATTGTGTAGCGGCGGTCCTGCGGCGAGCTCGCGGGCGGCGCGGTGTGTCGCGCTCTAATCCGCTGCGGTTTTCCGGCTACGTTTTTCACAGACGCTTCGCTTCGGAATTTAATTTGAGCATTTCTTTTGCTATTGGATATTGTTAGGATTTGCGGATTCCGTTTATCGGGCTCGGGCGGCGCGCCTCGTCTCCGGTTTGCGGGCCGCGCCGACAGGTGGCGGTGGCGGTCACCAAACGAAAATCGCAATCGGGATATTTACGTTTTGGCTTGATTTTGAATGAATTATATTTTGATTGGGAGGAAATAATGTTTTCTCAATCGAAAGATTTTTGGTTCTTCATTAAATTAACACACCTGCTTAATTGGAAAAATATTTTTGTAAACTTGTGTTTAATCCTGGATTAATTTAACCAAAAAGTTAATTCACTTACAAAATACGTTACGTGACGTTCAGTCACACGTCTTGTTACTTTCTATGTTTATATCCATAGAGACATAAACATAGAGAGGACGTAGGTCGCAAGACCCAAAGGCCACAGTAAGCGTGATGGTGGGCGGAAAAAGGAATAGTAATTGGTTGCTAGCCGGAATCGCTTATTAACACGATTTGCATTTTCACTGATTCCCTCGATCAGTTTTTACGATCTGTGCGAGAAGAGAAGCAGTTGGTACATTCTAAGATTTTTTTTCACTCAGACTAGCATGGAAGGTACACATATGCGTACACACACGAGTATAACTAAACTAAATACCACGTAAAACAATCCTTGCATAATCTGTTTGACTTGCGAGCTGCAGCGCTAGAACAGCCACTCGGTGGTTAGTTTTGATTGGAAGACGTTTAAATTTGTCGAGTAGAGTGTGCGAGTAACTTAAGAATGCTAGAAACATTACATAGAATCAGAAATAAACATAAAACCAGTAGGTACTTGAGTTAATACATGATCATCATCATATCAGCCATTAGAAGTCTCGTGCCGGACAGAGGCCTGACCCAAGGATTCCCAAAACGACTAATTGGAGGCGGCTTACATGCAGGCAGAGTACGTAGATTATTCCTAATTTTTATAAAGCATACTGTATAGTACAACAAGAAGATAAATAATACAAGAAGCTACAAATTTCTATAGAGAACTATATAAGAAACAGACCAACAGTAGTAATAAAGATCATGAAAGTTTATATACAGAAGAAACTAATAATGTAGAACAGTTCACCGAAACAGAAATATTAAAAATATTAGAAAAATTGAAAGATAACAAAAGCCCAGGCCCAGATTTTATTACAAACGAAGCTTTAAGACTAGGAATATTCATATTAGTAGCTCCATTGACCATTCTATTTAATAAAATTCTAGAAGAGAAAAGAGTGCCTAAAAGCTGGACACAATCTGAAATTGTTCTTCTATACAAAAAAGGCGACCCAGGAGATATAGGAAACTATCGCCCAATTAGTTTATTATCGACGCTCTACAAAGTGTTTGCATCATGTGTCGAAAAAAGAATACAAAGAACAATCTAAGAACAACAACCGCGGGAACAGGCAGGTTTCCGTAAAGGATTCAGTACTATTGACCATATACATGTATTAGAACAAATAATAGAAAAATATACAGAGTTCCGAAAACCTTTATATGTAACCTTCATCGACTATGCGAAGGCGTTCGATACTATTTCTCATGACAGCATATGGTCGACACAAAAAAATCAGAATATCCCAGATACTTACATTCAAATTATTAAAGACATATATGGCAAAAGCACAAGCAGAGTGAAGACAGACCGGAAAGGACCGACGATAGAGATAGGCAGAGGTGTTAAACAGGGAGACCCACTATCTCCAAAACTCTTCATAGCAGTACTACAAAACATTATGAAAGATCTGAACTGGTCGCACAAAGGAATATGTATTAACGGCCAGTACTTAAACAATCTTCGATTTGCAGACGACATAGTATTATTCTCTGAATCACCATACCAAATGTCAGAAATGATAAAGGAACTGAACAACTTGAGTAAGAAGGTCGGCCTAGAACTTAACACCTCAAAAACAAAGATTATGACAAACAGCGATAAAACTCCTATTTCAGTGGACGGAACAACTCTGGAATATGTAGAATCCTATATATACCTTGGAAAGCAAGTATCTTTTAGAAACACCAAAAACATCGATGAAATTGACAGACGGATTTGCATAACATGGAACAAATTCTGGAGTTATAAAGAAGTGTTAAAATCTAAAATCCCACTGAAACTGAACAAAATTGTAATGGACTCTTGCTTGCTACCCTCTCTTACTTATGGATGCCAAACATGGATTTATAATAAGCAAATAAAACAAAAAATACAAACGACCCAAAGAGCAATGGAAAGAAGTATCCTCAACATAACATTAAGGCATAAACAAAGAAATACTGCAATAAGAAACAAAACTAAGGTTATAGATGCTCTACAACACGCAAGAAAACTAAAATGGAAATGGACCGGACATTTAGTACGCACTAAAGATAAGAGATGGACCACACTAGCCACTATATGGAAAGGACCAACAGGCAAGAGAAAAAGAGGAAAGCCTAAAGAACGCTGGGTTGATAAAATTATAAAATTAGCCGGAATTGACTGGACAAAAAAAGCACAAAATAGAAAAATGTGAAATCAAATGGAGGAGGTCTCTACCCGTTAAGGGGTCCATAATTTAATATTTATAAATTACTAACTATAATTTAATATATTTACAATTTAATATTTTAATCAAATTTAATGGTTTTTAATATGCAAGAATGTAAAACGAATTATGAAATAAAAAGGCTTTTTTATTTTTATTTTATTATTTTATTATAGTACACCTATTACTCTATCACCACTTGAATTTTAGTGGAGAAATTAGAAGTTTTTTGTGAAACTTATTTCCAATTTATTTTATTGTATTTGATGATTACAAAGATTGCTATGAAACACTAGTTTACTATGAATAATACTACAATGCACATTAACGGACATTAATAACTATGTTCCATCGATGCGCTAAATGTGAGTTATTTGTAAGGATTCAGATTATTATTAGGAGTATAATTAAGACGGACATCTCACTACTTAATCATATCACTGGCTCCAGTTACTCACTCATTGTGAACAAGACAAGGAATGGAGTAAGAGATGGATAATGCGATCGCGCGGGAGCCTCTACTTTGGTAGAGGCTCCCAATATCATAATCATGTATTAAGTTCAACGAACTAATAATTAGTTCGTCTCGCATTACCGGCATCCAGTATCATAACCCAGATACTACGCTACTTGCTAAAACGCTAAGTAACAACAAGTTGACTTGCCTGAAAAATTAAAAAAATCTCCGACTTTCTAGCGTTCACCCCTAATAACTTTTGAACGGCTGAACCAATTTTCATCAAACATAGCTAAGAAAAATCTTAACAGATAAGGCTTTTGATTAATAAAAATATCATCGAAATCGGTCCATTAATTAAGGAGCTATGATGCCACAGAAAGACACACAGACACATATTAACACAAAAACACAGACATATCAAACTTATAACACCCATCTTTTTATCGGAGGTTAAAAACGTAACACAAAGTCATTTCTTTATTTTATAGAACAATATATTTCGAATGTACTAAACAAGTTTAATGCTAGGTGTGGACCGTTAAATAGACTAGTAACTTTCATGTTTATCACTGTTGTATTTTAAATTAAGTTTTATTGACACATTTCGATCGACGACGATAGTAGATAGAATTAGACTTAGAGGGTTAAAAGTGCTAAAAGTCACGTCCAGTGACAAGTTAGCCCATCGCGTAATTAGAATAGATCCCTCTTTTTACAGAATCATGGTCTTAATTACTGTCCTTTAAAATATTTTTATTTACTTAATTTAGAACTTATTGTGGCTTAGTATCTAATTTATTCTACTGTGTTACCATCTCGAGCAATGATCTCCTTACACACTATACAAACACAAGTTATGGCGCGCTGAGATCTTCCCGTCGCGTAACGTTGGTGTTGAGTTGTTACAATGTTCTGTCGTCTAATCGTGTTTACCGAGGCTGTAAATCATAACACTCAATAACAAAATACACTGAAACTATTTAAGGGTGATTTCAGTCCATGATCTGAATACCTTTTCCTCAGGGAACATACTCGTAGATCGAAATATGAAAAATATTTTTTTCTTTCTATACAAAATCGGATTGGCTATTCGGTCAACTTGTCGGGAAAGATGTTCAGTATCATGGAATGAACCCACCCTAAAAATAGTTTTAGTATATTTTGTTCATAAGCCAAACAGTCCCATCTGATAGTAAGTGGTCACCATAAGCTATGGACGCCTGTAGAATCAGGTATGTGATACGCGCGTGGTTGCGGACACTGACCATTTTTAAGTAACTCGTCTCTTGAAAAAATTACCACTCGTTGATCAATTTTTTTTTCAAAAGGATTTTCCTCTCAGAACGTATAGTGAGAGGAATTTAGGAAATTCCTTTTACTTTTCACAATTACTAAGAATTCACAATTAATCATTTTTGTTCCAAGAAGTAAGGATTAATTTTGATGGCGTGAAGTGCGGTCTTAAAAAGGTAGTTGTTGGAATTGTATCAAAAATTTACACGTTTCCCAGAATTCATCGTGCAAATGGTAAAACACTGAGAGTGGCAGAGCGTCTTCTTCAATTTTGGGACTTGATATTTTTTGTCATCTTATTTTATTTTTAAAGCCGTCTTAGTATGTTTGTATCTCTTTCCGTATTAAAAAGGTCAAATCATTGTTATAGCCGCACAGTTGTTATGCAATTGGACTGCAAAACAACCGTGCGGCTACCGTGCAGTCGAAGTGCGGTCTGTAGCACCACGCCTGTGTGTCGTTTAGGTATCGAAAATATACCTACATTATTACTAAGCGCGCGGCGGCCACTCGGAGTGGTAAATTCAGTTATACGAATCGTTTGTCCTGAGTAATAAGAATGAAATTGGCCTGCAATGGATGTCTAGGTATCTAAAAGAAAAGGTGCTGAGTTTTGACGTGAGCTAAATTAAATAAAATAAAAATAAAATAAATCATATCGCTAACCATATTGAGTAGATATTTCTTTGAATTTCTTTGCTAAGTGAGACTTCTGTAAGTGAGTACTGGTGGAGTACTTATTCTGTGGTAGCACTGCAGTCCGGCTGCAAGTGGACCGCGCACTAGGTTTGCAGTTTGATTGCAGTCGTCAACTGCAACAAAACTGACGGCGCCTGTTGTAGATAATCTAGATTTTGCTCCCGCTTCCACGCACACAAATTTACTCTAACCAAAGCGAGACCGAGCCATGCGGGGTAAAAAGATCATAGGAGGTCAATGAGGCTGGTTTAAGAATTTCTGATTTTTGAGGTTTTTTTCGTTTTACAAAAAATATTTAAGAGTTATTTAAAAAATAAGGTATATAATGCCTGCTTTTTGTTTAATACAATTATAATCTACGGTTACAAAAGGTCAAATTTATTGTATTTCTTGAATACTTTCGGTTTTCGTATAATTCTGAGGTGATTTGGAGGCAACTTTACTCTTCTAGTATCTGTCGACACCGACAAGAAATATAAAACCCCTGTATTATTCTTTGAGGGACTGTAAAAAGGTCTGAATTTACATTAAAACTTGGCTCATAAATAAGATAAATTAACGCATTGATCGCTGTGATTAAAAAGTAATATTAATTTCCTTCGGAGGCCGCCCAGACCCAAGTTATCTAAACTTCAAATTGTATTTAAAACTTAGGCCGCATCAACCGAACTCTGGCTTAAATAAATTCCCGAACGAATAAAATAAACACGGTCCCGTCACGTAGGATTAGTCGCTTCTTCGAGATTCGTTCCGGGATTAACAAATGGAAGTCGTGGCGCGGGTGCGAGCGGCGGCAGCGGCGAGCGGGGCGGGCAGCGGCGACACAAACAATGAAAGATTTCTTTTACGCCTTATCTCAGGTCTCAGATTATAAGAGATTTGTAATCACTAAACTGTAAGTGGAAATGAAAAATATATAATAGCTATATATGCATGGAATTATTAAATACCTAATTATTCCTAAACATTAAATTTGAAAACAGTATAAAACACTGCGACCAACGGAGATCAGCAAGGTTTACGCCTTTACGTGCCTTTTGAAGTATGGAGAAGCTCAAGATTAAGTGCCATTAGCAGACACTTCGCACTTGAAGGTACTTTACATGCCTTAAGGCCATATTTGAATTTTCCGGGGTCCAGTGCTGCCCCCATTTGAAATATTATTTGAAAGGAAACTGAGATATCATTTAAAATTTTGTCTCTACCAAGCCCTAGATAACGCTTCAAACTATTTTATGAACTACTAAAGTGAGAAAAGCTTTGTTCTAAACTGTAAACAGTAGTTCATAAAATAGTTTGTAGGGTTATCGAGGGCTTAATGAGACAAAATTTTAAATGATATCCCCGTTTCCTTTTAAATAATTTATTTCAAATGGGGGCAGCAGCACAGGACCCCGTAAAATTCAAATATGGCCTTAAGAGGAAATCGATGGGCCGTATTTCCATACAATACGTAGTCCCCTAATTGCTTGCTGGATAGTGCCTAAAAGTAAATGAATATATGATACATACAGATACATTTTTTGAAAGTAATGATTTATTTTAAAAAATGTATGAATTTACTAGCATGTCCCTATTTTTTTTCATAATTTAATTATTAAATGAGATACGAACCTTCATAAACCTAAAAATTTAAAAAAAAATTCTAGTGTGTTTTTCTATCAACAAAGTTTTCGGCGAAACGTGCACTCAAATCTCTAATAAAAAAAAAGAAACGTGCTATCTACGAATAGATTACTATTAGCCGTGCTTCCTATATGATGTGGTATCGTACAAGCGTGTTCCGTATCAGGTTCCGCACTCGTTTAATCATGTAGCAAATCAATTTGACGAGATTATACTTATTATAAAAAGAAAACATAGAAACACTGCCATAATTTTCTTGTTTCATAATTAAATTTCTTTCATTTTTAATAAAATAAGGAAATTATCAGGGGACTACGAAAAGTTGATTTTATGTACTTTTATAGGTATTTTCGGTCCGAGCTGCGGTTATCTCTATCGCACTCCCTTGAGTGTTGTTTGGGCATAGCGCGACAGCAACAGATTTTACAAATAGGTAATAATTTTTTAATTTTCTCTAGATAAAAAATACCGTTCAGCCACAAAGCTCCTCCTAACAAGTTGGTAGACAAACAAGTAGGAATTTTTTTAATTCCCAGTGTTAGTTTCACCGAACTAAGCGATCGCCAACTTTTCCATCTATCTCCTTCATCACAATAAAACAATTTAGCTCATTGACACTTCTATCAAATGATTCGCCATCTTTGCGTAGCGAGAGCCCGCCGGCCCCAGGGACGCACTCGGAGAATTCTTTAAAAAACAATCCGAGTACAATTGGAACTTCCCAAGTCCCACTCTGAGGAAATCAAGACTTGCCAACTTTTTGTTTTATTGGTCAATTTGTTTCTGAAAAATATAAAACGATAGTCCACTCTATTAATTATCGGATCTTTTTTCCTTCGGTATTTCAGCGGAGCATCATTGAATTTTATTGGCTTCGAGAAATGAGGTACGAAATAAAAATACTTATTTAATAGTTTCTAGTGAAAAATATGAATAAAACTGAACTTTGGCTTCAGTAATTATACTTTTAATATAATATGCAAGTCAATGGGCACCCAAGGATGTCAAAGATCTTACGCAGTGGAAAAAAAATAACCAGAACAGTTTAAGGTGAAGATATAGGCAAATGACCTTGAAGTGGCGCCCTCATTTGAAATACATTGTTAACTCGTAAATATGGAGATAATTTCCATATTGCTCTTCGTCATGCACTAGATAGCCCTTTAAATTATTTTATGAACCACCGTTGAAAGTATTTACATTAGTCCGTCTAGCTTTAAAACTTGCCTCCGCCAAAATTGGCCACGGCAAGTTTTAAAGCTAGACGGATCACCAATAATAGTTTCAACGGCAGTTCATAAAATAATTTAAAGGGCTATCTAGTGCATGACGTAGAGCAATATGGAAATTATCACCATATTTACGAGTTAACAATTTATTTCACACTTCAAGGCCATTTGCCTATATCTTCGCCTTAAATGATTCAGCTATATTTCTACGACCTGCCTGACGTCAACCCTCTTTTGGAATGCATTTGTACAAAAAGTTATACCGGCTGCCATCAGACGTCATACCTCCTTTGGTATTCAGTTGTAGCACGAGATGTTTCTGCTTGGTCCTTAAGTGGCAGTGAACTGGATATGGGAACTGATAGCACTGTAATTGAACACGCGCTGCAGAATGCAGACGCCCGTCAGCGGCACAGAGGCCGAGCCGAGCCGCGGGGCTAGCGAGCTATCACCCCGAGCACAACCTAAATTAACATTAACAGATCGGGATAACTATTTTTGAAAGTAAATTCTCACATATAGTATGATTTTTCACGACCTTCGAGACAAAAGTCTTAATCTATACTAATATTATAAAGCGGAAGAGTTTGTTTGTTTGTTTGTTTAAACGCGCTAATCTCAGGAACTAATGGTCCGATTTGAAAAATTCTTTTTTTGTTGGGTAGTCCATTTATAGAGGAAGGCTTTAGGCTATATAACATTACGTTCCGACAACCACGCGAACGAAGTCGCGGGCACAGCTAGTATTTTATTACGAACAGCTTTATATCAAAAAATTGCCATCGATTTTGTCAGTAGTAGAGTTACTTTAATATCATGAGTCATGACATTAAATACTTGTGTATGTCAAAATATCGATCGGTCAGTGACTTCAAAAATAGGGCAATATAATAAATAATAGTAGCTTCTGCCCGCGGATTTGCTCGCGGGAACATTATTATTTTCGGGATGAAAGGTACCCAATGTCCTTCTCAGTACTCCTAACTATGTGTATGCGAATTTTCATAAAGATTAGTTCAGTAGATAAAGCCTGAAGAGGTAATAAACAAACAAACAAACAAATATACAAACTCACTTTCGCATTTATAATATTAGTTGGGATTGGGATAGTAAATTAAAAATTTAGATTGTATGCTGGCCTCACCCCCCACATGACGCTATGTTTCCGTACAGAACTACCAATATCAAATAAATTTTTCGCTATGATTGCAATGCAGCGATTTTAGTAAACGAATGGTATTTCAAGGCATGCAGTTGTTTGTCTGTTTTTAGTGTATAAGTGGCCAACACTGATGTAAAAATTTAAACTGCCTAAAGGCATCTGACATAACTTGACTTACTGCCATACAACGATGACAGCCGGAACCAATGGAATAACGTGCCTTCCGAAGCACGAAGGAGCTCGAAATTTTTTTATGCTACTTGTGGTCACCCATCAAAGTAAGGACCACGTCCGGGGTTGCTTAACTTGCAAAAGCGCTAGCAATGGCGGGTAGCTATTGTAAACAACAGTGGCCGCCGGGCCACCGAGCTCCTGGGGCATGCAGTGTAACTAGTGGAGGTACACGGTTTTATTTCAGTGACTTTTCCAAATCTTCCATGTTGGTCTGGGAGAAAAGAAAAAAAACTTAGAATGTTTCAGCTGCTTATTTCCCCGCGCAGATCCTACAAGCCGATTGAGGGAATGGGCCAAAATGTGAATCATGTTAATAGGCGATGCGGCTAGCAACCCATCACTATTTTGATTCATCACGCTAAAAGTAGCCTTTGGTTCTTGCGGCCCTGGGCTCTGTCTGCTCAGTCACAAGACCCAACGTGCTCTGTCTGCCCCGGTGTGTCTTTTCTATAATAGTTGTGTGCCGGCTGCGGCTGCCAGTGAACGTCTGGAGCGGGATCGGTCCGCTACAAGGGGACGACTTTAAAACAACTCGGTCGCCACCGCCCGGCTGCGGCACCAGTTCTTAGTGAACTTTTGAAGACAAGCGTTTTGCGGTTAGAATGCACTGCTACTATATTTCAACAAGTCAATCAGTCCGTAATGAAAATAAACTTGTACAAAGACAACTTTAAAACAACAGTTCTTAGTTAATGATTTGTTATTTATAATAGAACAAGTATTTTGCATCTATAATACGTGTATTGAGATTTTACCTACGAACAATAATTCTCTAGAATCGTAACTAATCCCGAAAAATCATTCCACGCGATATGTACCGCGGCGGGCGGGGCTTAAAATATGAACAGCGCGGCGCGACAGTTCACCGTGACAATCTAGTCGTGCGGTTGCGTCGCAAGAAGTTTTCTTTGAGAATATTGCTGTGTTTTTGCGATAATCGATTCATTAAAAATGCCGTCATGTGCCGTGAAGTGGTGTAGAAGCTATACAGGCATGAAAATTTGTTATTAAAAATAAACGGGCAAGTGCGAGTCGGACTCGTACATGAAGGGCTCCGTACCACCGTACAATGTTTTAAAACGCTGAAGAAACACGTTTCTTGTATGACGACCCCTTTAATTTTTAACTTTATTTTATTTTTAGTATTTTTTGTTATTGTGGTTATAGTAATACATAATTGGTGAAAATTTCAAGTATCTAGTTAATGCCATTATGAAGATCAAATTAAAAACGCTGAAAAAAACACGTTTTTGTATCACGAATCCCTGTAATTTTTATTTTTTTTATTTTTTTTATTTTTAGTATTTGTTGTTATATCCGCCACAGTAGTACATAAATGGTGAAAATTTCAAGTGTCTAGCTATTACGGTTCAAGAGATAGAGCCCTGTGACTGACGGACAGACAGACGGACAGACAGACAGACAGACAGACGGACAGACGGACAGACGGACAGACGGATAGACAGCGGAGTCTCAGTAATAGGGTCCCGTTTGCACCCTTTGGGTACGGAACCCTAAAAAGTAACACGTTAACAAGGTTATTTATTTTAGCGTAGCGTACTGCATAATAGGTACCATCCGCGCGTTGTACCTCACCGCTCGTTGCGTTGACTGCCCCACCCGACCAACGACGATACGTGACCTTGACGTGACCAATCGCATGCATCTTAGTCTATGTGTGCGTTTGAGTGTTTCGTTGTAGTTACTGTTCGTTTGTTTGCGTAAATGGAATCAGAATCGAAGCGGTGAATGCAGGAGCATTAGATTTCTCCAGAATTATATTTCGAAGGATTTTACGAACTAATTAGTAAATAAAAAGTTTAAAACAAATTACAGATATATAAAGTTGATGAAAGATGAAGATGGAAATGTTGCCAAAGTTGAAGATGGAAATAAAATCAAAAATAAATAAACAAATGATCAAAAATCTTCGGTGAGATTTGAAATTCAAAATAAAGGTAAATAACTGATACCTGGAATGCCTCAAGGCTTTCATATTATTTTTCTAACAAAGCTTAAAATTCCTAGAAATTTTTAAAACCGCTTCTGCTAAAGGAAAGAAAAAATCTGTAATAAAGTGTCGTAAAATTGCTTTTACCTAGTATAGGGTTGATTACTATAAAAGTACTTAAACCGAACTCGAAATATGACAAAATATAAAATGCCATTCGAGTATAGTAAATCCCGTGAAAAATTCAGAATACCCGATTACCTCGCAAGCATTCCTCGACATGAAATCAAATGCAAAACGCCGGCGCGGGCATGTAGCGGCATTCCACGCATCGCTCGAGTTTTCGAGTGCGCGAGCTTGCAAAGCGGACGACAGTCGCTCGCACATGACTTGCCTCACCGGAATGCCGGTCGGCTATCCAGCTGTACGCCGGCCCGGTTTCAATTCTGGCGTCGCAAGGCTGGCACAATTGGGTATTTTGGTGGGTCATAAATAAATTATTTGGTACTGTAAATAGAATAAAACATACATACATACTATCACGCCTGTTTCCCACAGGGGTAGGCAGAGACTATGGACCTCCACTTGCTACGATCCTGACAGACCTCTTTCGCTTCACCTACACTCACCAACCTCTTCATACATGCCCTTCGGTTACGTAGAATAAAACGTCACAAAATAATACTACTTGTCATTGATCACATCCATTTTGAACGTGATTTTAGCAGAAAAACGGATATTAAGAGCGATATTTCACTCCAAGGAACTATGACGTCTTAATTCGATATTTCATACTTATACCTATAGATAATGTTTGTTTTTGACGTTACGAAAAAAGTATCTGATTTGACTTGTTGCAAAACAACGCTCCAAAATTCTCGCATTTATGGTATATACAGAAACTATTTCAGTCCATGATATTGATCAACTTTCCCGAAGAAACATATATCGAAATATGAAAAATAATTTTTGGCCTCTCATACAAATCGACCGATCTGCTGATCCGAGTAAAATATTTGGACACATGTTCCTCGGGGAAAGTTATTGAAATCACAGAGTTCACCCTTAAAATAGTTTCAGTATATTTTGTTACACGTTATACAGGGCGATTGCACTGAAACCATTACTTCCGCACTCGGTTGGAAAAACGCTGCATACATATAATAAATATATGTATGCAGCGTTTTAATAAATTTTGTTTAAAAAATAATTTTAAACAAAAAAAATTCAATTTCTGGTCTTCTTCATAATTTCCACTTCACCAACACACACTTTCTGAATGAAAATGCTTTATTTAGGGATAAAAATATCAAAAATCACTATAGGTATGTATATACACTATACGCGTGCATAGAATACTCGTATTTGAGAAGTTTCCTTGATTTCTCGAGGATTCCGTCATCGGATCTTAACCTACTGACAAAACAAATGTGCATGGAGGTTTTCTTTCAAATAAAAAAAAAAAAATCTAAATCGTTTAAAAAACTGAGAAGTTATTAAGGAACATACATAAAGAAGACATACTCGTATGCATTCGAATAAAGAA
The DNA here is from genome assembly GCA_963576875.1 of Acrobasis repandana. Classification (NCBI taxonomy): domain Eukaryota; kingdom Metazoa; phylum Arthropoda; class Insecta; order Lepidoptera; family Pyralidae; genus Acrobasis; species Acrobasis repandana. The sequence goes on along the minus strand of OY756229.1, from coordinate 20,719,264 downwards.
GCTCCTCTTTTTTAAGTCGCTTAAAAATACAAAATTGAAAGCTGTTCCGGCTGTTGGTTGTTACAGAAATGTCATATTTTTCACAATAGATAACGTTTTCTGCGGAATTCCAACGTAATCAACCAACCTTTGTTCTTTATTGTCTCAGAGATCAATCGGCTAAAACGTTGGCCAAACACAAATAGAGCAATTTCTTACAAAAATTGATTTTAGAAAGTTCTAAGGCACATCGTTACTATTAATATTGAAATAGTTATGTGTTCGTCAAGGTAATGAAATAACGATTAGTAGTAGATTTTTTTCGAAAATATTTGTATGTATTAAAACGTTTGTGGGAAATATTTTAAAGAATTACGGCAACGTATTTCTCACAGAATATTCACCAGAATATACAATAGGCTCGTTGGCATCGATGTGAAATGCATCAGTTATTCAGCGTCGCAACAAGCCGAAAATCACGTTCAATAAACAGTTTGCTTGCGACGTGCGACGGCGACAAGCGGCGCGACAGCGCGACAGCTCACGTGCGCCGCATTATGACGCGCGACAGATTGAATTAATCCCAGCACATTGACGCTGGACGCCGTTTTAATCACGCAGTCAACGGCGCTGAAGACAATAACTCATTGTGAAGTAGTAAGTAGGGTAAATATTTTATGAGACGTAGTATGGTCACATTGTGAGTATGTTTAAAAACAGCCAGCGGCCTGTTTTGGCTTTGCGCGGGCAATGTATTCTAAATGTAAATCTTCCTTTGGAATCACTTTGTCTATTTATAAAAATCGCACTAAAATCCGTAAGTTCTACGCGTGCATACATGCATATTGCATATATAGGCGGATAGTGAGTTTTTATACTAGGTATGTAGGTATATTGATGTAATGAAATTAAATAGCAAGTAGCAGCAAGCCTGTGTCACTCCCCGTTTAGGTATCGAAAATGTACCTACATTATTACTATGCGCGCAGCGGCCCCTCCGGTTGGTAAATTCAGTTGTACAAATCGTTTGTCCAGAGTAATAAGAATGAAATTGGCTTGCAATGGATGTCTAGGTATCTATACGAAAGGGTGCTGAGTTCTGACGTGAGCTTAATTAAACTATATCGCTAGCCACATTGAGTAGATATTTCATTGAAATTCTTTGCTGAGTGAGACTTCTGTACGTTAGTATTATTTATTCTGTGGTAGCAGTAACTATCGAGAAAATAAATAACAAAAAAAAGAATTACAGCTCTTACAATTCAAAAGAGATTGTCAGGGACAAACATCCAAGAACCTTATATTTTTTCTCCAATCTGTGCTAGGTTAACACATAGATGTATAAATAATTAAACCAAAGGGTACATTTTGCAAACATCTCTGACATCATACTGGTATTTCTAATGTAGTATAACTATGCTGGCACCCGGAGTATTCCCGGGCGGGCCCGCTGCTCCCTAACGATCGTTTCCCGATGAACGACATTAGTAAAATTTGCGAGCGATCCCCGAGGATTGACGAGGTATCAATGACGGCGCATCAAGTTAATTTGCGAGGGCTGCACCCCATCCCGTCTCAATTCCACCTGAAATTTATATGCATTTAATTATCTCACGTCTCGAAATAAATTGTCTAATTTAAACGGAGTTTTTCGTCGAGTTGTTTCGTTTAATAAAGCGCTTCTCCGTGATGAATGAATTAACATAAACGCGCTAAGCGTCGGATTTAAATTCATTTATTCAGTTTTGTTTAGAGCGGGCACTTAATTATCTAAACGTTGCATGCAGTTTATCAACGTTAAGCTGTGTGCTGCTCTTATATTTAATAGTTCCTTTTTACTACTAAAACAACTATATATCGATTTATATTTTTCAATTAATTCAGTTTCTTAACTCATATAACGCATAGTGGAATGTACGAGTATGTAACGTTTAGTGTAATAAGGAGCTCAGTGGCCCAATGGGACTACTTCCGGTATCAGGCGACAAAATGTTGGAACAACATACCTTCTCCTATTAGACTTCACACATCTGTTTCATCTTTTAAAAAAAGGTTTTGAACCCATCTATTAGATTTTCAAAAACTTTCAAATCCAACATGTCGCCGGTAGCTGTGGCTGTCGCTGAAGGTTCTCCCGAGCTGATGTATTGTTCTCCCATACACTGTCGTGTATTCGTCCTCACAAACATTTGTTTGATAAATCAGCTGTCATTTAATGACAGCTAATTTATCAAAGACAGTGCAATATATATGTATTTAAACTTCTCTAAACAATAACACTATTTATTTAATTTATATTTATTATTATTTATATATAATTTATTTATTTTCACATTGGTACAATTGAATCCGCACCACGAATCTTCAGGACACAGCTGAAAATCAGTGTATTGCTCCCGGGCAATGTTACTACTGAGCTGTGTCCTTTTTGTATTGCTGTAGCACACACATTTAAAATTGTTATGTTTTTGTGTCAATTTTTTACTATGTTTGTCTGTTTTTTGTAAATATGTGTTATTATAGCAACAAATAAATATCTTTCAATTATATTCAATGCTAATTGCTTGCGCTTTCGCAAGTTAAGCAACCCCGGGTGTGGTCCGCACTAAGATGCGTGACTACAAGTGGCACGAAAATGTCTCAAGCTCTTTCGTGTATCGGAAGGCACGTTACGCTGTTGGTCCCTGCTGTCATCATTTTATTGCAGTCGTTAAGCTATGTCAGATGCAGGAGGCAGCTCTAAAAATCTGACACCAGTATTTGTCCGCCTACACTCACGAAAAACAAACAAAAAAGTATTATATATGTGTCGGGATAGTAGTTAACACGTGGCGCGAGGCGCCACGTGGGTAGTTTAAATAATAAAACTCGTTAATCCCCACTATTGCCTTTTTTGTTCGGCTTATAAAAGCGTCGCACGGTCGATTAGTCATCATCCCCCGATTCTTCAGAGATCGCTTCTCGATCCTTTGATCGCGCCCCCAATCATCCCAACCAGTTAGTAGCGAAAGCTGCTGACTACAACTCCACAGATTTCCTTAGGTGTAGGAGACCAAGGCATGTACTCAACGATCCGGACAACCCCATTAGTCGTGCGATTCCCCCCACCGTAGAGTCACCTGCGCAACGCAGACACAGCACACACATTAGCTCGATTACGAATCCCACTCGCCGGCGAGTGCGGATCAGGAATAGGAATAGGACGGGCGCGTTTACGAGGTACCGCACGGTACCCGGTCGATTCTAGCCAGTCGGCCCTTCAGGCGCTTGACACTTGGTCAAAACCGATCGCCAGTGACGCCCAAAGCCGAGGTTCATTTCTACCCGGTGGGAGCCCTTTGTGCTGTCACTTAACGGTGTGGGCAACATCTTGCCACTTTGGCAAATGTTGGTCCCGCCTAACCTGTCGCGCGCGGTGAGCTGTAAAATGCCCTCAGCATACAGCGTAATCCATCGATCGAAAAAAAAAAAAGATTAGTCATCAGTCTGGCTCCGGCGGCCGCATGGTGCACATCTCCTGAATATTCGTAGTTGTGTTATACGATTATTATGAGAAATGCGGATCACCTGACCTATTCGCTATAATGACAGTCTACTTCACCTGGACGGTAAGCCCTGTGGGCACAGGATAACTGTGCGGGTTAGAGAGTTTGTTTAAGCTGTGATGTGGTTTCACAAGGAAGCTTCTCATAACTCAGCGCGAGGAGGGGCGCTGATCTTACAGTCCCATTTTTAATTATTGGCCATCTATCTACCCTCATTGCAACATATGTATACTAAGTAAATCTCCGTTATATTTTCATACCATTGATATTATACTACATTTTAATTGCTACTCTCTGCAATAACCAAATCTAATGAAGCGATATATCAGATTTAATGATAGGTATATAGAGAGTACACGTTCAGTATAATAACAAGAACCTTTGGGAAATGTTGATGGGATCAGCGAAAGAATACAATAAATGGACATAACGGGCAAAACTCAACGTACAATCGCACTAAAATAATGTATCTATAAATATTACCAACTTAAATAAATAAAATACATAAACTACATTATTATTAGCTCAAAAGTCTGAGGAACCTTCGTGACATCTTCTGAGTCTGGCTTTGAAGAAATCGAGAGAGGGCGCATTTTTTAAGTCCACAGGAAGCGCATTCCATAACCGGGCAGCAAGAACTGAAAATGAGTTTCCGTATGACTGCGAGACATAAGCAGGAATTAGCAGCTGAGGGATACCACTACTACGCAAGTGACTGTCATTCTCTCTGAATGAAAATTTCTCGGAAAGGTAACTTGGTGATTTGGGTTTAAAAAGGACATTCAAAAGTAAAGAAAGAATATGGGTGTGAATGTGTCACCTGTTTATTTTAAAATATTGCGAATACAAACAAAACGGAGCACGTTCTGTTTAACCGTGCACTTTGTGAGGCAGCGATTTGGTTAAGGTTTAAGTAAATGTGGATAAATCTCGCGGGAAAAAAATATTTCTTCGCAGGGAACCATTCTTATGCTTTAAATAGAATATAACGTATGACTTGGAATACAAAATAAATGTAGGAGTAATTGTTAAACTGTGTCTTTATTATATTTAAAACGTTTTCAGTTAAAAACCAGGAATACTTGTATATTTAGGTGTTCGAAGCCATCAAGGCTTTAATTGCTTGACAATATATTTAATATTTATATCGGTGAAGCCAATGGAATTGTATGTAAGATCTAACTTCAAAAATGTTATACTTATTTTGTCTAGGGTTTCTATTCTAGTCTTAAAAGGTTTAATTTTGGTGACAAAAATCAATATTTTAATTAATAAATACCAATAAAAACAAAGGTACCTTTTACCTTAAAATTTTTGGAAAAGAATATACCTACTTATTATAAAAACACGATATTCCCATATCCCACGGTGTTTTGAAATAATAAGACAACAGGGCCGGGGCCGCAGCGGCGTGCAATTTCTATATTTGCGGCGTTTTTCGCTTCACGGCTCGCTACGCTTGAATTTCCTCTGTTGAATTGAAGTTTCTCTGGGAAACACAATATATTATGCAGCGTTATTATCCGAGTGAGCGCACGGACATATCGGCGTAACCGTGCCGTATGCGTGCGCCCTAAATGCGACAGTTCCGGAGCGTGCGGCAATAGACTGGCCTTTGCGAAGCCCGAATTGAATTTGAACCGTGTCCGGCGGCACGGCTGGGTTGCTAGCCAGGATTACGGCGGAGCAAGTCATGTGCGAGCGACTGTCACCGGCTTTGCAAGCGCTCGCACTCAAAAGCTCGAGCGATGCTCGGAATGCCGCTACATGCCCGCGCCGGCGTTTTAAGTTTGATTTAATGTCGAGGAATGCTCGAGAGGTAATCGAGTATTCTAAAACTTTTTAGGTTACATTTTACTATTGTTTTGCATTTAAACAATTTTTCCTCCTATGCTACGGACTCGATTAGTGCTACAACTATATTCCTAAAGAGGGTTGACGTCAGACAGGCGGAAAGTTGTAAAACCACTTTGAGAAGAAACAGACTCGGCTCGGACGCACCACAGCACAGCTACGGATAAAACTGAAAACGCACTAATACATATTAGAAGATCGTACATCCGCAACTCTCAATGTGACCAAGTTAAGCACGTGTCTGTCTGTACCGTTGCTCCCATAGAATCAAGTGAGGTGTAATGCATCCGGCTCACGGGAGGAACTGTTCGATACTCCGCCGCTCCAAAGAAAATGGAAACAAGGGCAGGTGTTTAGAAATAGAATTGTTCACCTAGACCGATGATGGTACTTATTTTGTTATATAATATTACTACTAGTAGATAATTTTAAATCATAGATTGCGCTAGGCTAAAAGTAAGTTTTTTAAAATTGGGTTACTTATGGGATACTAACTCAACGTTTATTTTATAATAAATACATAAATAGATAAGCACTCAAGACCGAGTACAGTTTGAAAAAGGCCATTTTCTAACACGCGGGGAGGTTTAACATCTTGTGGTGGATTTAAAATCTTTATTAAATCCATATTATTTAAAATGTACATTTCTGCCTGCCTTCAGCCAGCATACTCAGAAACTAAGGTGTATACATACAAGTATGTATACTATGTTGTATACATTATAATATCATTATAATTCTGTAGCAAAATGTCTACGTCTACGTGTTTTGTATAAAAATCAATATACAGGGTCTAACAAAATATACTGAAACTATTTTAAGGGTGAATTCGGCCCATGATACTTAACAACTTTCCCCAAGGAACACATATCGAAATATGAAAAATAATTTTTGACCTCCCATACAAGTTGAACGATCAGCTGATCCGAGTATGTATGAAAAGCTAAAAAATATTTTTCATATTTCGATATATGTTCCTTGGGGAAAGTTGTTCAATATCATGGACCGAATTCACCATTAAAATAGTTTCAGTATATTTTGTTAGACCTTATATAAACGATACAAAAAAGGACCGTGACCAAATCATTCACAGCACGAACTCAAATATAACACAAAGCTCGTCCTGATGGTAAGCAGTGGTGACCAGTCTGACTAACTTTAAAAAAAGGAGTGATAACCTCCTTTTTTGTTTAGCTGTATTTTTTTAATGTTAGTTACGTCAGTAATATGTTATTAACAAACCGACCTGAATTTGTTTGTTTCTAAAATTTTATATTAAAATTAGTACTTTGGTTTTTAAACCAAAATAACTAGAAAAATATGTCATCTAAGTAAAAAAAAATATTAAGCATTTGGCTTTTCTGTGGTCACAGTCACAGAGAGAGTGAGTCGTAGAGGTGAGTCGGTATATTGATTAAAAATATATATTACGCAAGAAGTTTAAAAATAAGCTTATTTGATCGAAGCCAAAAATATTTGTCTTTTACTGTTGGTATACTATTGAATAAATACTCAAACGTTATAAAGAGAACCGTACTCTCAAATTATTTGACAGCACAGGAACTCAAATATAACAAAAAGCTGCGACTCCCAAAGGACGCTTCCGTACGGAGTTTCCGCATACAGCTTTGTCTTGTCATAGAAGAAACTATATTGCTAAAGTGATTGTTCTACAAGTTGTTTTGAAGGCAATGGCAAAATACTCCACAATCTGTACCAAAAATCGACGCTGAATGCGTCTATTATACAATGATACTAAAAATAGCCTGGCTCTCCTAAATAAGAAGAAGATCTTTATAATACCTATTGAATATATAACCGCTGTAAAGAGAGTAACGTTTGCATGAATCATTTTGCGGCGAACCAACTAAGAAAACATAACACAAGCTGTGGCTCCCCTAGGATACTTTTTCAGTTTATTTATTTTTAAAAAGAGCTTTAAACTTATGCTGTAGACTATATTATTATTGTGTAATGTGTACTTATTTTAAGTTTGGTCAATAAATAAATGATTACACCCTTAAACTTATTTGAAGTTAAAATGTGTCTTTGTACTGCAGGTAAAGGAATAAATATTCAGACGTTACAGAGAGAGAAACCGCTCTTCCGAATAATTTTGAAGAAACTCAAATATAACACAAAGCTGTGGCTCCCAGAGGATGCTTCGTGTAGAGCCACCCACCGCATGCAGTGTTGTCTTGTCGTGGCACAAACTAGGTATATTTATTTTTCAAAACTAAGAACATTGTACTATTAAAGTATGTTTGTATCGGTATACTAGAGGTAATAGTACCTATTGAATATAGTATGTACAAACGCCAATCGCAAGAATCATTTTGCAGTGAACCGACTGGCAGAACGCAAATATAACACGAGCTGTGGCCAGGCCTCCGTCCCTCGCTCAAGGTCGCGCTATAAGCACCTACCGTCTAGCCGTGCGATCAAACGCACAATAGCTTTATCTAAATATAAGGAGATTTGTGCCTCTGAAAAATATTTGTTCTGATTTTTAGGCATATTCCACAATACTCGATTCAATTTATCTGATTTTGCTAGTAAAATTGTTTTATGTAGATATTATTAATTCAATAAATAGATATCGTTACAATACACATATAAGTTCCGGCTTTTTTTATACACTACACTGTCTTCCACCCACATCCTTGGGATGGGATGCAACAGAGATGACAAGATACCATTATATCTTTAATATCAATGTGTTAATAAAAAGTTTTTCTATCTAAGTGACAAGAGTCTTTTATATATCTTTTATGATATAACCTCTCACAAAGGCAGGATTTTCTAAGTTTTATGGATCTTGAACAGTCAACGAAAATACAGATTTTCGTTAGAAAATTTCTTAAAGTTGCAATTTAAATTTTGAAAAGGAACAATTCGAGCTGCCTTTATAAACATTTTCCAACACTCAGCGAATTCCGGGTTATTCCAAGATTTCGCTTTTCCAAATGTTCTGGAAACTTCTTTGAAAATAGCTTCTGCAGCGGGATTTCCGCCGAGGTGTGCGATGCATCGCCGAGACAACTCAATTTGTGCCCGCCGTGCGCTGCACCCCCGCGCACCCCCGCGCACCCCGCTCTTGATTAATTTAAATAAGTTTCATTACACGCCGACGCAGCCAGATGCACCCTCCGTGTAAGCGGTAAGTTACCGCTCACGCCGAATAAGTTTGCTCATAAGAGTAAGGCCTTTTTCACAAAGGATACGTCTTATAAACAGACTATTGTGTAAGAAACCATGCATTTTGAATGCATAAAAAACTTAGGTCGTGTTCAAAGCTTATACCATCAAAGTAATTAATTAGACATGACTTCTTACACAATTTTCTTTTAGTAGTGTGGGGGTTATAATTCTAGGGGATGATAAATTAAAGTGGACTGTAACTTAAGGGGCTGGTTTATTACTCGTACGTAATACAATATTTTAACGCGCCTACGTCCGCGGTGGTCTTTGCGTTTGGAAGAATGGATAGGCTGCTCGGTGACGTGCGTCCGGTATGTCCTCGGCCCCCGAACCCCGCGCTGCTCCTCTGGTGGGGCGAAATCGCCTCGACAAGTAGTCATCACAAAATCACTAATAAGCATTTTCCCATCAACTCAAATTTCTCTGCAGTCGGTCGGTGCAACCAGACAGACTAGAAATGTTGAAACATTTCGAGCTCATATGTTTATTTTGCTGTCTCCACTGTACCATACAATAACTAGCAGAGTGTCATAATCAACACAACATAGTGTGAACTCTCCCTAACAAGTTTCGAGTAATACTAGGTTCATTCTACATTTTAGTACAGTCATACATAACATGTATGCTTATATCTTCATGTCTTGAGATAGAAGTTTGAGTGATTCTCATGCTGTGTAACTGAAATAAAGTGTCTTCCGAAATGCATGTCCTTCTTGCTTCGGAAGGTCATTCAATAGATATGCAGTGTTTAGCACCGGCCCGGCGGCAATGACTGACCTCCGTTTTAACCCCCGACAATAAAGAGTGGCGGTATAAGTTTGACGCTAATATACGTCTGTTTGTCTGTGTCATCGTAGCGCTTGAACGGATGGACCGATTTCGATGCGGTTTTTTTAACGTGAAAGCAAGTTTCCTTGCGGTTGTTTTTAGCTGTTTAATATAATGTTAAAATTAAATATAATGATATGTTTAATTTAATCGGTTTAGCGAGTTAACGCTTGAAAGTCAGGGCTTCTTCTAGCAAATAATAGCTACGGATATAAAGTCATATAGGTAGTTCTACTACTTATCACTAGACGGCGTTCTTGTTGACAGTCGGGGATTTTTTTAAATTTGTTTAGCATAGACATGGAAAATACTCCACCGATAAGAACATAGTTCTTAAATATATTGATGATGATGATACCCACTACTTAGCAAATAAACTTGTAGTTGCTTCCATCTCCAAGTGTTGTTGTATTGGATAATGACTTAAATAAAACTTCCAAGAATGATATTGTTAACATTCTTTGCTATTTGACTGCGTATAGTTCAAGCCAACGACTAACAGTCGTTTCCACTTCAAACGCAACGGATCCATACAAACGGCACGTCACAAACGTTCCTATATATTCTGTGTGGGCTTTATTGGTCGCCATTCGTTTGTTTCCAATGCTATTACATTCCGAAAATATCTTCAAAATGCAGAAACTGCGCTACAAAGATTTGTATAACATTTAGGATTACAAGTGTATGGATGCATTATTTTTCATTTACTATTTGTTTAGTATTTACTATTTATTCTTCTTTGCTGGTCTGGGAGAAAAGAAAAAACATAGAATGTACCAGCTGCTTCTCTTCCCGTGCAGAACGTAAAAGCCGATCGAGGGAATGGGCGAGAATCTGAATCATATGAATAGGCGATGCGGTTAGCAACCCATCACTATTATGATTTCCCTTTTCCACCTTCATGCCCACCATTACGCTAAAAGTGGCCTGGGCTTTACCGCCTTTGGCTCTGTCTACCCCGTTAGGGATAAAGAAGTGATAGTGTATCTGTATCTGTATTTGTTTAGCTTGAACGTAATATTAAAGCTTTAGGCTGTCATCTTTTCGGATTCACTTTCATGTATCTAATGAAGTAGACAGCAACAAAAGTGACAAAGCAGTTATTAGGATGAATCTGTATATGGTGCACCGGAATAAGAAATAGTGACAATTATGCATATTTCCGTTCTCCAACTTTGCAAGGAAAATGTAATACCAATAAAATCATAACTTTACCTACATTATATTGGATACGTTCTTTGTAAAGCAATTGAGCGAGTGAAATAGCAGAGCAATAAATGAGCGAGTGAAAAAGTAGAGCAATAAATGACACCATTTCAAATAAAAACTGTTTTTTTCTATCGAAAATGGGAATATGCGCAATGTTTGGACAAAAATTCTAAAAATATTTGCTTTGGATGCGGAGTTGATTTTCCGATACGGAGGCTGTCACAAACTTCCTGTATTTTCTGCGCAACATATTTTTATTCCATTTTATGAATGTGATACATTTTCACAAAAATATATAATTTATATAAAAATACTTGTCAAATGAAGGTATTTTACAAAACAGAGAAGTTTATGATGCTGAACCACTTTCCCCACGGAAAATATACTTAGAGAAAATGATAACAGCCTCACATTAAAATTGATCGAGCAGCTGACCCGAAATAATTTTTTTTCAGGACTTATGCAGATCGGACGGACTGAATCCACCCTTAAAGTAGTATTAATATATTGTGTGTTTAATCTTCTTCGTCTAAGCGCATTCCCGGTTGCATCCTCAGCTGTGCTGCTTCGGAGCCCGGGGTGCGCTTTCCCGCTTTTTCTTCTCCAAATATTATATGCATGTCAATGGTCACCCAAGGATGCCAAAGACCTTGTAAAGTGGAGAAGAAATAGCCGGAACACTTTCAATTATTTGGCTATAGTTTTACAACCGGCCGCCTGCCTGACGTCAACCCTCTTTCGGAATGTATTTGTGCTAAAAGTTTTACAACCGGCCGCCGCTCGACGTTAACCCTCCTTGAATGCAATTGTAGCACGACATGTTTGTGCTTAGTCCTTGAGTCGCCTCTTACGCCTCATCCACAGAAAGAGATGGAGTGCCTATTCTAACCCGGAACCACACGGGTATATTGTGTGTTTAATACATTGACTTTATTATATTCTATACTAAAAAAGGGATACGTTTTAGTTCGATTTATTTCAAAAAGATCCAAGTGGCTCTACTGTGATGTTCACATACTTTATTAAATGGAACGCAAAATAAAAGCTTGTCATCCCGAGCATCCCCTTTTTGATCAGTTTCTAGTGTGGCTCATCCCCTGACGATCACTCGATACATTTCTATTAGGATTGCAAAACTGGGGCACGTTATACTAGGATAGGTCAATAATATGATGGATAGCTGGGTGCTGAAATAATTAGACAGTTTGAACGGAGAAATGGAAGAACTTAAAAATTTTCTTACAAGAGTTAAGTCAAGATGAAACAGCAGTAAGAAAATGGATGTTAATCTGCATGTACTTAGACAGCTCAAAATGTTAGATGTTTAAAATACTGATTTGTCAAATAAACTATATTATATTTACTACTTGTATTTAAGATTGTTAAAATCATTGTTCATATGAGTGGAAACTATAAAAGTTAAAATCGTTTGTCAATTATCAAACTTTAATATTTTGAATTAGGATAGTTCTGCAAGCAGGTGTTACTGTCATCTGTTCCACATCATTGCAACTGAGCATATAAGCTCGCGGTGAAAGTCCGCCGCAACCCGACCGCAGATATTTCGAAAAATTCTAGCCCTATTTTCAAACCGCAGAGTTACTAAAACTGTTGTGGAAAAGCCCTATTTTTAGGGCCTAGACACAAAAAAAATCACGTTTGTTATATTGCAGCATCCTTAATTTTTTTTTTTATTTCCAGTATTCTTTATTTTTACAGTAAATATACAACAAAATATTCTGTGAATATTTCTAGCGTCTAGCTGTTGCCATTATTATTATCGAGAAAAAAACGGCAAAAAAATCACGTTTGTTGAATGGGAGCCCCGCTTAAATATTTGTTTTATTCTGTTTTTAGTATTTGTTCTTATAGCGGCAACGCAGAAATACATCATCTGTGAAAATTTCAACTGTTTAGCTATCACATTTTCATTGATCGTTCATGAAATACAGCATGGTGACAGACAGACGGACGGACGGACGGACCGTGGAGTCTTAGTAACAGGGTCCCGTTTTTACCCTTTGGGCACGGAACCCTAAAACTTTAAACTTTTACTGATTAAACTCGCTTTCTTAGTCACGAGGTCCAATTACGCCGTATTTTTTAATTTGCAATGATTAGGTACCTATACTGGTAAACGCGGATTAAAACAGTTTTTCAATTTCAATAGAAAAAGCCGATTAGATCAATTGACCCTTTTTTGATTGAAGTTGACAAATTGTTTGGAAAGGAGGAATCCCAAGGTCGACCGAGATAGAAGGCTTCTTTGATATTGTTCGCTACCAATATCAAAGAAACACTGCAAAGAGTTACGCTGAAATGAGTGGTGTCTCGTGTATCCTTTCACTTCACTAAAGTGATGCAAAAATGCGGCATTTTGAAAATACATGACACAATCATTAAATGTCTGACTCCACGTTTCACATTCCTATGACCCAAGGAATAGAGTACAGAGTGGCTTTAAACGCGGGGATAAAACCTCATATTTTTATTATTTTTATATGAACTACATATTGGACACAGTTTAATACACTTTTTCTTCTAGATTTTAACACTCGATACTGACATAATTTTTGCTAATCTTCAGTAAAGAGTGTGGTAGGTATTTAAATAAAATATAGATTGGATTGAGAGCATTGAAACTATTCATTGTGCAGTTCTGGGAACTGTCACAGCGAAGCATTTTATTAGTTTTCGGTCTCTCACTTGATTATTACTTTTTGGAAAATAACTTCTTGTGAACACGGATAGTTTAAAACCGAATAAAGTAAGCTTTAATTGTGCAAATTAAATAATATTCAAATCTATAGTGAACTATAATCATTTGATATCATATGACAGAGGAAGAGATAAGAATAAATATACGACATAGCGCTTTCTCGACAATAAATTATTTAAATTCGACATCGCATGCAATATTCAAGGTGTGGAATAAAATTTCATTGCAGCTCGCGACATGCCGCATACGAAGTCACATGCGCGAGAACGGTGGGCCCGATAGGCGACACTCGTTCCTTATTTACTTCAGTTTCCATTCGCTACGATATAAATTGTTGTTTTAATTTACGTGCCTCATGTTATCTGGGAAAGCGCAATCCTGGTGGACCCGATATCTATTGGATATTTCTCATCCAACTATAATTTTCAATGCTTAAGACACAAAATCACAGAATACAGTAAGAGTAAACAGAAGGGACTCTTCTAAGGTACGCGCAATATACGTCCCCGTTCCCCGCACCCGCACCTCTCCCCCGGTTCTTGACGGCCAACGTGAGAATCGAGGCGAAAACGGGGGAGAGGTGCGGGGACGGGGAACGGGGACGCCTGGGTGACGCATATTGCGCGTACTTTAGGAGTTTCCGGCCTGTGACAAAATATAAATCCAAAAACTAAAACCAGACTACGGAAAGTTTTTTTATTGAAAAGTATATACTAATGTGCTCAATAAGCCGTTTTATTCAAGCTGTAACCAATAAGAAAAAACCTAAAGCTGTGTTTAGGAATAGCCACACGACCACTCTAGGTGTAGCCAATCAAAACTATAGTAAGTAAAGAGTAAGCTGCAGGCGACCGGGCCGGCAGCCGGCAGCCGGCTGCCGGGTCGGCAATCAGCCGGTAATCTGGCGCCGATTGAGTTCGGCCGCTGCGAATTACGGGGTATTATACCGGACAGTTTTCAGCTGTTCACATGTAAGCTGCTTGTTCATGGCGTAGTGCAATTTTCAAGAGTAATGGAAACATACACTGAGTGGATATTAATTTAATATTCAAAATTACGGCTTGAGAAAACCACTTTCCTTAACCATACCTTGTTTCAACCCTTGACGTTAATACCACAACATAAATATACAAACACTATCACGTATTTATACCAGATCAGAGAGAGCATTTTGGGTTTTGCGTCTCTAAGCAGACAGAGCCTAGGGCCACAAGACTCAAAGGCCACTTTTAGCGTGATGATAGGCGAAAAAGTTGGAAAAATAATCAAAATAATGATAGGTTGTAGCCGCATGGCCTATTAACATGATTCGTATTTTCGCCCATTTCCTTATTCGGCATCTACGATCTGCGCGGGAAGAGAGAAGCAGCTGGTACATTCTAAGTTTTTTCTTTTCTCCCAGACCAGTATGGAAGATGATACGTTAGATCAGGAGTACCATGTTTGAAGTGTGGATCTACATCCGAGGACGTGTGTATCAGTGAGACTGTGTATCGAAAGGAGATGTGTTTTAGAATTCCCGGCGTTTGACCCACAGGAAAAAAGTTGCAAAAAGTTGCTAATATTCAGGGTCTATTTTATCCTTTTAATGATGTCTCGACTTAATACAGGATAATTTTACAACTCCTAGCTGTATTGAAATCTGGAACTCAGAATCACTAATATAACACAAAACCATAAGAAAATCGTACCTAACTTTTTATTTTTTAGAAAACGCACCGCGCTTTCGCCCCCCGCTCGCTAACCGCCCAGTATCAGGCGGTGACATTTAAATGAAATATTTTAGTACTGACACATTTATCGGCTGATATCTTTTCTTTTTATTAGATGTGAAACAGAGGTGACAGAATACTTAATTTTTTTTTTTGCATATAGAGCACTCTTTTTTTGAATATATTCGAAACGTTAGACAAAACAATAAAAATGTTCGTGCTAAGTCCCGGTAACTATATTATTTATATGATATAGCTAGGAGGTTTAAAATAATCCTGTATTATTCGGATATTGTTAGTTTAGGTTAAAGATTTCCTAATTCTTCTATGATGAGTTAATACAACTAAACTAATGAACGTTATCCCATCGTTAGTTCAATTCACAACTAACTGCAATCTATGGAAATATCCGGCAATATCTGTAGAGGTAAGTGCGCTTCACAGAGGATCTCCGCGTTTGAAGATCATTACCCGGCTGCAGCGGAACGGTTAGTGGTGTTCTGTGAGGATAACTGCCATGTATAACTGCCATCCGACTTGCTGTAATGCGGCACACTGTTCTTAGAGGAACAGTCATATCTGAGTTGGCTGTGACCAACTGTCGAAATAGAAAACAACATATTGTTCTTCTATGCTGGTTTAATGGGAAAAAAATAATATTCAGTTGCTTTATTTTCCACTTAGATCGTAAAAACTGATTCAGGAAATTGAGGAAACAATGCGGCTGGCAACTCTTCATTAATTATGATTACTCGTATGTATATATAATTGTATCGTCGAGGTCTGTCTGCACCGTAAGTGACAACGTAGTAGTATGTATATTTTGAATTTATAAAGAACTAGCAGTCCACCTTCACCGGTGTGTACCACCGGCTTCGCCCGTGGTACACACATAGCCTATGTCACTCGGGAATAGTGTAGCTTTCCAACGGTGAAAGAATTTTTTAAATCGGCCCAGTACTTTTTGAGCCTATTCATTACAAACATACAAACATACAAAAATAGGTACAAATCTTTCCTCTTTATAATATTAGTATAGAAGTATAGATAGTATAGACAAAACAAGTAAGGCACGTTGAGAAAAGGAGAACTAATTTTGTCTGTCTTCTATACGTACATATAGACCGAAAGGGGCGTAGATACGGAATACGCCCAAGAATTCAACTAACAATATTTTTTACGTGCCCAAAAGAGTTCAGCCTGAAGAAATATTATAGCTGGGGTGGTTTAACACATACGCTATCTATTTCTACACACATCTCTGAACCAGACGAATCCATATTGAACTGCTGCATCTAATTCCAGTCTGAATACGGTGCTCGTTCTCACGGGCTCTACACGGGCTATAATTTCCGCGACGTCGACATGGAATACAAAGTACGGATGAAAAGTACAAAAAAGTAGTGAATCATTTTTAGTACAAACGTAGAGTAGATTACGTAAAGAGACTTTGCTTATCATTTGAATAATACGTAGATTTTTTTCATCATCTTCGGTATCAGCATTCTACATACCTTTGGAAATAGTCCTCTATCAATGAATGCCACTCACCACAATCTTTCTGACATAAGAAATATTGCCTTTGATAGGTACTACTCGTGTTGCAGGTAGGCGGCACGGTACCTTAAGAAGATTACATCTCCGCCTTTCTTCCGCCCACTGATAAGCATAGACCTCTCTTCGTTGGTGACGCCATCCATCTCGGATATGTGCTGCCATTTACTCATTTAGCTGAATAAAACAAGTACTTATAACTCTGTGGTTTTTTGGTAAACACGCTAGTCCAACACTCGGAGGTTCTATGGTTTTTTTTAATTGTCCTGGGTCTCGGGTTTTTATCTCTATAAACGGTGACTTTTCATTGGCTATGGAGTCGAAGGCCACTTCATAGGGATCCTTAGTAAGACCTAATTACCTAGTCAAATTAAAGATTTAGAAAAAAAATGTTGACTAAAACTCGAAGTAAAAACGTGAGATCAATTGGCAGCGTAACATAGTCGTCGTTCACCGCGAGGACTTACGTATTCGTATGATACGACGGGCGTAACTACGTGGTCTCGATCGAAAATAATTTTCGCAACTTTTTTATCTTATGTCATACAAAATTTGGATTACGTATAGGTATGGATAGAAGAATTTATTTACTATACGACATTATTTTTCAAAAGCCAATGAAAAGTCAGCGTGTATGTATTTATAAATTTTTTTTGTTATATGACGGTAAACGAACAAGCGGGTCACCTGACGTATTGTTATATTATTATTGACTGTGTTGTAAATAAACCTATAACATAAATTACAACTTGTTTATATAGACTATCGTGTTTTGTGACGTTAATTTGTTGTAGATTTGAATAAAAGGTATTGTTAAATTAGTATCTCGAAACGCAACTTACGTTAAGGCTAGCCACAGGCTACTCAAAGTAGTCTGTGGGGCTAGCTCAATCAGTGTGATTTGCCCCTATATATTATATTTGTTTCCTTACCAAGCTTAGCATCCATCCATTGGCATCTATATCTACTGTGAGTAGAGTCTGCGGCGCGTTGAGTGCCGCTCGTAAAGGCCCACCTGCTGTCCTGAAAGAATTAATTAGAGGCGACCTCTTAATTCGGCAGGGAAAGAAATAACCTCACCCTGTGGATTACGAGCCGGTGTAATTATACGCGGCGCGCGGCAAGGGTGAACATCCTGTACATGTAAAAGAGGTACTGCTTTTAAAAGGACTTGAAACATGTTAATGCTTTATTACTTTATGTGTAATGTTCGTATCTATGTAATTTCGAAATTTTCAACCTATTTTACACCCATTTGCTGCTATCCGATTATAGAATGAATTTTTGCATACAGATGACGGTTTGGTTGGGCAAACTGTAGGGTAAGCTTTCGGTAATACATATATAAAACAAAGTCATTTTACGCGATCTGTCTATCTGTATGTATGTATATTCGCTTAAATCTTTAAAACTATGCAAGTCGGATTTTAATACGGTTTTCATCAATAGATAGACTGATTTAAGAAGGACGTTTATATGTATAATATTATATAGCCGTGCAAAACCGGGCGGGCCGCTAGTAATTTTTCATCTTATCTATTCGAAAATAGTTGATTGTGCTACAAGGCGTAAAGGTTTTATCGCGAGGGCGCTACTTTGAATCCAGAGCAAAACGAAGGATTTCGCAGTAGAATCACGAGAGTAGCGAGGGATTCTACAGTTAGTATTTTTCTGTTAAACTCTGATTAGGTATATGTAGGTATTCTTTTTTTAAATTTTCCTCATAGATGGAGATAAAAAAAAAAATTGGTTGCCTGTAAAGTCGGTATACGGGCGAAAGTTTTACGTGACAAGTCTATTTATGTCTGTCTCTCTCGCTCTTAGGCGGGCTAACCATGCCCGAGTGGAAGGGACGCGTGCCTCTCACTCGCTCTCATTGTGAGCGCATAACGTGAGCGGAGCGTAACGCAGTTTCTTGAAGTGTCACCCGGCTAACCAATTTATAAGACGTTGTCACGTCAAAAAGAAGAATGTGCTACACGGTGTACAGTAATAGTTTTATCTCGGGCGATATACCTGAATCCCTCGCTTTAAAGTTTATTTATTCTCTGTATATATTGTACGTGTACATAAATTGGTAAATAAATAAATAATCATACTATCGTAAATGTCTTAAATACCTACGCTCTTACATTACAAGTACTTAAAATATTTTCATAGATTGGAAGCGAGTGCCTCCCTGTCCCGGGATGATGTTACCCAGTGGCCTTTAGTTTAAACACACCAAATAATTACGCTGGATAATAATTATATTCAATGGATATATTAAGCGAAATCCTAACAGAACCATAACTTTCAGTTCCAATCTAACTACTTTGATTATCTTAATGTTGTAAGTTCAAAGTTTACATTAAGTTCTGCTGCCTCCATTAGGGTCGGACCACACTCGCGTCGAGTGGCACCACTACCTTGACAATAAAACACGCATTAACTTTCATGAGTGACCCTCGCCGCGCCGCGCCCCGCTCCCTGCCCCGCCCGTGCTTTATTGGCCGTTTTATTTGAGGCAGAAAAACGCTCGTTCTGTATTCTCGTTTAATTAGGAAAGCACAAGACACAAACTAAAAAGTTACAGATATAACTTCTCTGTCTGATAAAAAGGAGTTTTCTTTCTGAAATTATGGAAATATAATTAAAACTAAACTAAATATGGAATGTTACTGGACCATTCAAATTTACTACTAATAAATTATAATACAACTGTTTAATAATTTGGTGTAAACATTTAATTGGTAGATAATGCATAAGCATTTAATTTGATCCATTGTTACTAATCCACAATTAGATTGTGTGTAACAAATAATTAAGTACAAATACATTTAATTATCAAGTCCAGTCATCAAGGTTGTCTGTTACTGTATACAAAACTGAGTTAATAGGACAAAATGTACATATGTGTAACTTCTATGATGTGGAACCGTTGCTTTTTTTTACATCACACAAGTAACACGTTACGCTAACACCATTTAAATCGTTCATATTTGTTTTAAGTATCCATTGTGAGATTTTTAAAGGTACATAGTGTACTGGATAAACACTTTCAGTTCAACCCGACGACGTAATATAAGCTGTAGAACTATGAGCCATAGTACATAGTCGGGCTATATCTCTGTTGTCTCTGTACTCTGTTACGGTGTGCACCGTGCGAGAACTACGGAGCCTTAACGAGAGCCGCCTCTTTGTTAGAGACAATGTTAATGCCGACTACATTGATGTGGTCGATACAGAAGCTTGCTAAGTCGCAATAATGCTTGTTGTATTCGTTTGTCTTACCCACGACATTATACACTTTCAAGTATGTATTAACTAAGGGTATTATGGACTCAGTTTAAATAATAGCAAATATTTAAATAGAAAGTTCAGTCCTCAATAGTAACTTAGCAACATTCCCCAATGAACTTATAAATAACTAGCTTTTACCCGCGGCTTCGCCCGCGTAGATTAGGGGTATGAAAAATAGATAGTAGCCGATTCTCAGACCTACTGAATATGCATAAAAAATTTGATAAAAATCGGTCAAGCCGTTTCGGAGGAGTATGGTAACTAAAATTGTGACACGAGAATTTTATATATTAGATAAAAGACCACACTCTCTTAAGTATTTATTGCTTGACTATATGTTATTCTGCTTCTCTTCCTGCGCTGATCGTTAAAGCCTATTGCGAGAATGCGGATCATGTTAATAGGCGATGCGACAGCAACCCATCAGTATCACTATTGTGATCCTTTTTTCCACCTTCTCGCCCACCATCATGCTAAAAGTTGCCTTTAAGTTTTGCGGCCCTGGGCTCTGCCTGTTTGAGCTGCAAGACCCAAAATACTCTGTCTGTCCCATTAGGAATAAAGACGTGATAGTGTATAGTATATAATTACGATCGTTTTGATGCAGTGCGAACTCGTGTGGGATGGCACTGCAGACCACTAACTTCCACCCCGCTTACCTTTACAATACCAGCGAGGGTCGCGGTCGTATGTCTGGTCGACTTCAATAGCTCTATAAGCCTCATTTTTCAGCTGCCAGACGATGCCAGGAGAATTCTACGGTTGCCGTAGAGCAATCAGTTTATAGACAAAACAAGTTGCTCAGATCTCAATACTCTCTGAACTCTATCGACGTAATTGTATTTTTTTAATACATACATAAACTGCCGTGTCCTTATCCCTAATGGAGCAGACATATCATTTTGGTCCTTGCGGCTACAAGAAAGCTCCTTGAGAATGCAGTTGTAGCACGTGCTGTTTGTCCTTAGTTGCCTCTTACGAGTATGAAATCCACAGAAAGAGATAGAGTGGTCCTATTCTAGGCCGGAAGCCACAAGGCCTTATAATGACAGCCGGGAAAAATGGGTCAGTGTGTTTTCAGAAACGAAAGAGCTCTCGACATTTTTAGGCCACTGATCTTTCATCTATTCAAAAAATATCTGTGGCAGAGGTATTAAGCACTGAGAAATGTGTCTGCGAAGCGGCGCTTATTGCAAAATCGTAAAGTTGATTTAAAATGGCGGCGGTGTCCTGGGAATAGAAGGTGTGTGCGCGGCGTCGGGACTGCCTCATTGCGGGGCTGCTGCCGGGTTACGAGTGTAGTGTCGCAGGGAGTGATCGTAGCAAAGTTTTGTTAACCTCAACGCCACATGAATAATAAATTTTTTATAGTACGATATCAGATTTAAAAAAAATGAGTAACAACGTCCTCTGTGCAACCGCATGCCATCTATAGCGTTCTGCTTCCCATTTGCCCTAACCCCCCTTAGGCCAAGTGAACTGATACCATAATATACATTTTGTGAATATGTCATACATAAACATATGATGAATTAATGAATTCATCACGTCTTTACCCATAATAGGTCAGATAAAAAAAATTGGGTTTTGCGGCTCTAAGCAGAGCGCCCTGGGCTCTAAGACCGCAAGACTCAAAGGCCACTTTTAGCGTAATGGTGGGCGAGAAGGTTAAAAAGGAATCAAAATAGTAAGGGGTTGCTAGCCGCTTCGCTCAATTAACATGATTCGCATTTTTGCCCATTTCCTCGATTGGCTTTCACGATCTACGCGGAAACATTCTACGTTTTTTCTTTGTTGGTATATAAGAAATAATTAAATAGATATAAGTTGATTTTGGGAAAGAGCTTTACGAGTAGTATCATGTACTGAATTTTCTTTTAAATGTCGGCAAGTCATCAAAAAGGGACTTAAGTAGCGCATCAAGTCAAAGCCCGGTTTGAATTGCCCATTTATAATAGTTAGGATACAGATATCCCAATGTGTACCCACTCCGCTAACCTCCCTATTCAATTCATATTGGTCGCTACACGTCGCTCGGAACAATAGGCGGCACGAAGCCGGTCGTTTGTCGTGAGCGTTACTTGCCGTTGCCAAAACCGACGGTAAGTAACAAGAAGCGGCTTCGTATTGATACCTTTTGTTTTGTATCACAATGCCAACATTTCATTTCTTGTTCCAAATGTGACACATAACTCCAAACTTCCAAAGATAGTAAGTCCCTATGATGATACGATTCCGACTCGCACTTGCCCGACTCCACTGTAGTCTGTCCGTCTGTCCGTCTGTCCGTCTGTTCGTCTATTGCAGGAGCCCTGTATTTCTTGAAATATAAAAGAAACACTTGAAATTTTCATTTATTCTGTAGCTGCTATAACAAAAAAAAAGATAAAGTTAAAAATTAAAGGGAGTTGTCATACAAGAAACGTGTTTTTTCACCGTGTTTCAAAACATTGTGCGGAGGTACGGAACCTGTAAGACTCGCACTTGCCCGGTTTATTTGCGCTTGATAATGTTTCTATAGTATAGTTCGCCGATCAGCTAGGACGAGGAGCTTGATCTATAGACTGTTTTGTTGCTTAGTCTAAATGTGTGTCTCAGCGCCGATGTTCCCAATAATATCCCGACCGATATTATGAACTTGATACAAAGTAGGTCAACCTATTTTGCATCAATGAGTTTCACAAAACAAGCTGACCCATTTCTTTCCTTGTATGATTTGGCTTATATTTAAACGCTTTTTAGTTAGTTTTCTTCTTTAATTAATTTTTATTATTATCTTCTTGTCCAAATAAAGTTACCTTAACCTCTTTCACGCTTCGCTTGCTCGTTTTGTAAATTCTATTTAGTTTTTCAGTATCCATCATTTTAGTGATCCTTCTTCTATCTAAGCGCTTACGATCAAGGATCATGGATTCCTAATTCCTTTGGGTAGCCTCACGTAGTAAGTGTAGTGTAGTATAAGGTCCTCTATTTATAAAAATGTACCGTGCTCTTTCCATCAACCGACCGGTTGTTCATCACCCGAGATACAGACCGAGACGTCTAGTTCGGGCATAGACTCCCGGGTGGGGGATGGACTGGGCATTTTTAGTACTTATCAGTTACAATAATATACCTTTGTTTTAAAATTATGTATCCTGTATCTAATTATGTTCCTACCTGCCTTAAAAAAACCTGTTTTGAAGTGAAAACTTCTTTAGGCCCATTGGGCTTTTTTGAGATAGGAGAAACCATCAAACTTAAAAATAATTTAGATAACAAATTATTATCAGTGGTATATACAGGAAATAATCCTGACGACCATTATAATAAACTATTTAGTACTGTTTCCTCTGAGTATTCTAAAACATTAAAAAAAAAAGAGTAGTAGTTCATAGTAAATCACAGTTTAGTGAATGGGCTACTACCGGCATCTACATAAGTAGAAACAGGCTATATGATCTATATGCCCAAAAACAATATAACTTTAATCCTTCTTTTATAGAATATGTTAGAAATTATTCTAAAATATTTAAAAAGTCTGTAGACGAGCCAAGTCGAATAGTATTAGCAAAAAAATAAATAATGCTCCTAATAAAATTAAAGAAACATGGAGTGTCATAAATAAGGAAACAGGTAAAAATAAAACCAAAGAAAATATTTGCCGAATCAAATGTAATGGTAAAAATACTTCAAAAACTGAAGAAATAGTAAATATATTTGATGATTATTTTACTAACATTCCTTTGGAACTCACTTCTAATGTGAGTTCTAGCGCCCAGCGTGCTGAGGCTTTGCTGAAGAGTAATGTTAGCCCTTGTGATTCTAAATTTAATTTTAAGCATGTTAGCCCTAGCGATATAATAGATGCTTTTAAACATTTAAATTTAAAAAAATCAGAAGATCACTGGGGCATGTCAGTAGCCGTAGTAAGTCATATAATACACATAATTGCTGCCGATTTAGCTTTTATATTTAACGAATGTATTGATGAAGGCATATTCCCTAACTTAATGAAATGTAGTAAACTAATCCCCTTATTCAAAAAAGGAGAAAAAACAGACCCTGGCAACTACAGACCTATCTCTATTCTGCCAGTTTTGAGTAAGGTGTTCGAAAAGATAATGCTCAATCAAATGCTACTTCACTTTAAGACCAATAATCTTTTCCATAGCCAACAATACGGCTTTACTGCTGGAAAATCGACCACCGATGCAGGAGTAGCACTTATTACTAATATCTACGACGCGTGGGAAAACAGAAATGATGCAATTGGATCATTTTGCGATCTTTCTAAAGCATTTGATTGCGTTGATCATCCAACACTTTTGCTCAAATTTCGTCAATACGGTTTTGATGATAAGTCAATTAAATTAATAGAATCTTACTTAACTGATAGGCTTCAAACTGTTGATATAAACGGCGTAAAATCACACGGGTCTAATGTGAAAATGGGCGTACCCCAAGGTTCAATTCTAGGACCGTTCCTTTTCTTAGTTTATGTCAATGACTTGCCTTACATGGTTGAGAAAGAGGCTGACATGGTGCTGTTTGCTGATGACACCTCGCTAATATTTAAAATAGATCGACATAACAGTGATGCTAGCGCGGTGAACAGCACCTTATCTTTAATTTCTGATTGGTTTTCGGCCAATAACCTCATGTTAAATGCGAACAAGACCCAATGCATTCGATTCTCTCTTCCTAATATGAATCAAGCCTGTGTTGACATACTAATTAATGGTCAGAAACTCGATCTGGTTGAAAGTACTACCTTTTTAGGAATCACAATTGATTCGAAACTTCAATGGGGCGCTCATATAACTAAACTTTCTAATAGGCTTAGCTCTGCGGCTTACGCTGTTAGGAGAATAAGACAATTGACAGATGTAGCAACTGCTAGACAAGTGTACTTTAGTTACTTTCACAGTCTAATGTCTTACGGGATACTTCTATGGGGGAGTGCAGCGGACATTCAGACTATTTTTCTTTTACAAAAAAGAGCAATTCGTGCTATTTACGGTTTAGGATCGAGAGACTCACTGAGGGAATTATTCAAGGAAATAGGTATACTTACTTTTGCATCACAATTCATATTTGAAAATATAATGTATGTAAGGAAAAATATTTCCATGTTTAATAAAGTAAGTGATTTTACAGATAGAAATTTACGTAATAAGAATGACTTAGTTAGCCCGTATTACAGGCTGAATACAGTCAGTAAGTCTTTTATGGGGAAGTGTATACTTTTTTATAATAAATTGTCAGAATCGGTCCTTGATATGCCAGACAGAAAATTCAAAGCTTATGTAAAGAAAGTACTTTGTGAGAAGGCTTATTATAGGACCGATGACTATCTTAAAGACAAAAAGGGTCTGGCTTGAGCTTGGCGCGGGTCCCTCTTAAAGGTTTGTATACTTAGACATGTCATAATTTAGGTACATTGGTACATACTTAATTTACAAATTGACATTATTTTAAATTTCGTAATTCTTATAATTCAATTTAATTATGACATAATAAACAATGTAATCTCTGTCCATCTATATAACTAATTTTAAGTTTTTAGTTTGTTAGTTGGCGTCTTTGGAGAAAACGTGCAGTGCAGTTTGTTGCCGCTTCTTCTGCACTTGCGCCTAGGAAGCGGCGTAAACTTAGCTTTAAGTAACGATTTGACGTCAACATTTGTGCAAAACAAAACAAAGTGACTATTATTAAGAGATATTATAAATATCCTATGATAATAAAGATATTTTGAATTTGAATTTGAATTTGACTCGCGACACTGTTACCGTAACCGACACCTCACGTAATTGTACAAGTTCTTACTTCTGCCGACCACTGATTTTTTTTGTTGTAAAATGTTGTTTGGTAAATAAAGATAATATAGATTAAAATTGACGTCGTTATTCTGCGGTTGTTTTAGGGAAGTAAAGACCTCTTCGAATGCAATGAACAATTTGAGCCGGAAGTTTCCCAGTCTCCGACATCCAACTTCCCCAAGTGCAATTGACGGAACTCCGCACACAAACTCTACTGAATTCACTCTGCGAGTTTATTCGTTTCGTAATAGTAAAACGCAGTGAGTATCTATTTGCGGAGATTTTGCACAATTAACTCCCGGAGATTAAACAAACTTCCAATTTTATTAAGATATTTTATTAAATTGAGCTATAAAATTTTTGAGAATAAAACTTTCCACGATAATACGGTTAAAAGTTTCGGAGTGTTCTCTTTGGAGCGACATCTGTATTGCCTAACTGATGAATGACATTAGTGTGTTTTCTTTGACAGCTAGCAACCCATCAATATTTTGATTCCCTTTTACAGATTCTCGCCCACCATCACGGTAAAAGTGTCATTAGGGTCTTACAGTCCTGGACCAATGGTTTAACGTGCCTTCCGAAACACGGAGGAACTAGATAAAATTTAGTGACATTTGTAGTCACCCATCTCAGCGCAAAACACGCCCAGGGTGGTTTAACTTGCGAAAGCGCTAGAATTTCGTACTCCCATCGGTCCTCTGAGCTTCTCATCCAAAGCGTTATCCAAAGTGATGATTTAATTTGAAAACAACCTTCATGATTAATGTATGTAAATAAATAAATAAGTAAACTTATTTAACGACGTAATCAAGTCATTGACAATTGACGATCGTCATCAATCGGGTTTCAAGTGGCCGTCAGCAGTAATGCAGTGTTCGTAATTAATCGACTGCAATCGGCCTCGATCGGCCTCCGTCGGCCGCAATCGGCGATCGAGTAACGGTGATCGAGAAGAGTGTCGCAATGCGGCCCGCAGTCACAGAGCAGCGAACTACAGTAGATAACTACAGCCTTTTATTTACCGAGATCACAAAATACATAGCTGTGAGTGTTTGTAATCACCTGAAATCGGCCTCGATAGGACTCTGACGGCCAAGGAGCGAAGGAGCAAAGAGTGTCGCAATGCGTTCCGCGGTCACAGAGCAAGGTTCTACAGGGGATAACTACAGCTTATTATTGGGAATTTAGGAATGTTAAAAACGGTAAATCTTCCATGGTAGTCTAGTACCTAGAAAATAAACAACTTAGAATTTACCAGCTACCAGCAGTTAGTAAAAGCTGATGGAGGGAAAACCAAAAATACGAGTAATGTTAATAGGCGATGCGGCTGGCAACACATCACTATTTTGATTTCTTTCTCCACCATCACGCTAAAAGTGGCCCTGGGTGCTGTCTGCTTAGAGCCGCAAGACCCGAAATGCCCTGTCTGCCTCATTAGGGATAAAGACGTAATAGTGTATATAGATAGATATAATAATGGTATGAACATAGTTACACCGAATTTATTAGAAGACTCGAAAAAATTTACTCTGTTCACGGCGTTGGATACTGTTCTGTCCGCTCTGTGGCCCGTCGCGACATTCTTGTTCAAGCCTGCTGCAATCTATCGTCGGCGAGAGCCTGCACCAGCCGCTGTTAGGGTGGCCCACATTACTGAATACTACTCAATTCTTGTACCATTATAATGATGCTGTTCGAGAGCGGTGGACATATTGTATCCTAGCTGTTACCTGCGGCGTTGCCCGCTTTGTCTGAAGAAACTACAGATTTATTTAGTTACTTATTGATTATTTTACAATTTTACAGTAGCCACATATTTTTCAGCATGAAACACTCATACACTAATAAAGTGTTTAAGTTTATCCCTAATGCGGCAGACAGAGTATTTTGGTCGCAAAACCTAAATACCAGTTTGTTGAAAAAGGAATCCAAATAGTTATGGGCTGCTGGCCGCATCGCTTATTAACATGACTCGCATTTTTGTCCATCGAACGGCTTTTAAGATCTGCGCGGGAAGAGAAGCAGCTGTAATATTCTACGTTTTTCTTTTATCTCAGATCAGGATGGGATAAAAAGCATAAAAAGTATGATTTACTTGAGATTTAATAAAAAGTTCATTCACCTACTTTGCTGCATACTTATTCTCAAGTAAATGAAAAAAAAATAACAAAAATCATTTTTGACAATTATCTGTTTTCTGACGTTAATTATTTATTTTCGGGATAATTTCTATTTAAAAAAATAATGACTGCTATCTATCAATTTAATGGGGTATTTTATTACATGTTTTGTCTATAATTAAGATGGTTAACCGAATAGAGCTCTAAACATCATTGCATTAATGTGGCGCCGCGACACGCTGTGGTTGGGGTAAGGTCGAACCGTGCCGCTCGCACTGTTTACAAATATACCGCTCCGATCAGTGCGGTTCTACATTCACAATTTTGCGCTTAGTGAACTTTGTAATCTTTTTCTGATCAATTACTGAACTGAGGCGCTGCTTTTTCCATACCTACATATATTTATCCATACATTTTGTTTTATATACTTGTATTCTCGTACTAAGCGTGACGCGAGTGTGAAATGACTAGACTGATTAGCGCTACGCTGACACTCTTCAATCATTATGTAGTCTGTAGGTTCAATCATACTTGTGTAATATCTAATTGGCATTTTGATCTAAGCACGTACGTAGGTACTTCATTAAAAAAAATGTACACTCGCAAATGTCATAATTTTTGGTACATACTAGATTTACAAATTGGCATTGCATTCTCAATCCACATAGATAATTTCAATATGGAGAAAAGGCTGCAATACAGTTTGTTGCCGCTTTTTCTGTACAGTGCTTAGGAAACAGCACTAATCATAGTGTTCTGACGTCAACAACTATTATGAAATATAAAGAGAAAAATTTACATTAATCAAGTTTAATAAACATCCAAAGATTTTGACTTTGACTTTAACTCATTAACTAGTAATAATTTTAATGACAGAGGTTAAAAGTGACGAATAGAGTTTGTGGAAATATTATTCAAAAGTTGAAAATATGCAGCGGTAAATGTTTTCTTTTAGAAGCGTTTTAAAATGCACAAAAAGGATAAGTTTTAAAATTGTAAGCGTTGCGACTTAAAGTTTGTCCATTAGAATTTTCCGAGCGATTTGCACAATATTGAAGTTGTTTTTAAATGTCTATTTATAGCAGTTTATTGTAGGGTTTATTCACCAGACGGTCGATGTCTGGAGTGTCTTAGAGCGGTGACGACACACAATACGAGTGTCACAACGTCGCGCCGCGACGTCGGCGTCACAGCAGTAATTGACGGCTTAACAAGTTGCAACAACCACACATTATTCATTACTTGCAATTTTAGTGTGTACTCGTGTTTTCTTACATGCTGCTTTGCTTTAAAACTTAGAATGTCTCAGCTGCTCCTATTTTCGCATATGTATCAATTGCTCGACCGAAGTTTAGCAAAAGTACGCCCGCAATATTTTAATGACCCACTATTCATATTTTAATGACACACTATACCGCACCTACGTCGCGTTATGTAGGAAGAAATAAATTTTCCGGGGCGGTTTTGCGCGGTCTAGGTTGTAGAAGCCATGCAAGGATTTCCTTGCATGGTTTTCGCCCAAATGGGGGTAATTCTTTGATGACCCATTTCAGAAAAAGCATAAAGGGCACGCCTTGGCAAGTTTGGGGAACTACGGTCAACTTATCCCTTTTGGTCGACGTCACTCATTCGGTCCTATGCTTTAACTGCCTAGTCCAGGTGCGACGCGGCTTTGACGTCAATGCATCTCATAGATCACTACTACACATTATAACTTAACATTTAATATACAAAGTTTATTTATATTTAAAGGTATGATATATAATATCACCCAGGAAATGTACCTTTTACTGTTGTAAGTCGCGTCTGTTCCGTGTCAAATATATAAAACTCCGGCGACACAAGATGTTACAACGACCGGCTTCTCGAAGGAAAATACCTCACTTTTGTTCAAAAACCTTTTTTGCGACTAGCTTTGGTCCCCTAGTGTATGACCTATAAAAAATATTATTATCAAACTTAACCTCTTACTAAGGTACTATATAAATAAATATATATATATATATATATATATATATATATATAGGGACAAATCACACTGATTAAGCTAGCCCCAAAGTAAGTTTAAACTTGTGTTATGGGATACTAACTCAACGATACTATATTTTATGATAAATACATATATAAATAAATACCCAAAACCCAGGACAACTTGCCCTGGCTGGAGATCGAACCCAGAACCTCTGGATTAGCGGTCTATATACGCTTGTTAATGCAGACTCATCCCATGTTAGAAGAATACCGCCACTCCATTTCACGCAAAGTCACAGGTATGGCCCTTCATACAAATCAAACCATCAAAAGAACCTGAGA
Organism: Acrobasis repandana; assembly: GCA_963576875.1. Lineage (NCBI taxonomy): Eukaryota > Metazoa > Arthropoda > Insecta > Lepidoptera > Pyralidae > Acrobasis > Acrobasis repandana. The sequence continues at coordinate 20,689,144 of OY756229.1, read as the reverse complement.
ACGGGGAAGATATGCGGGGACGCTGCGAGTTTCCGTTCTGTACGTTAGTACATTATACACACAAAGATTTGCTTCATGTTAGAATTAAAATAAAATATTAAAGGTATCTTTAATACTTTATATATATCTTCAAACATACATTCTAATATACAAACACCGGGTTGCCCAAGAATATCAAAAGCAAATATTTTTTTTTCAAAAAAAAATAATCTCCTGTTCCCACGGACTCAGCAGTGTCTCGTTGACGCACGTCATTTGTCTTGAGCACTTCGGCGCAAATGAAGTGACGTCACGACTGAGCGATGACGAGCATTTCTGCGAGAGCCGTCATAACCGACGCTCATTGGGACGGCTGCTGGTACCTGCAAGAACTTTACCTTACTTTATTAAACCTTGTCAACTTGTCATCCGTTCATCGTGTGAATGCTTGACGACCTCCGTGGCGTAATGGTTAACACGCCAGTCCGCCAGCCTAGAGGCTCTGGGTTCCATTTCTAGCTAGGACAAGTTTCAAAATTGCCTTTTTCAAATTGTTCTGGGTCTTTATGTTTATATGTATTTAATATATTATATACTTTAGAACCAATTTAAGTCTTCTATCTTCATTCCATCTTAAAATATATGAGACCTCTCCAACCCGTCTGGCCAGCGCGGAGAGTGTAGGCCAAATCATCTAGCTAATCTTACTAAGTATAGCTCTGGTAGTATAGAGGGGGTCGTGCTCCTGCAGTGGAGACTAAACAAGACCTGATGATGATGATGATACTTTTTTTTGGGGCTGGCAACCCTGGAGCTCATAGTATGTCAATTTTAAAGTAAATGTATAATTGACTAGGTGTAACGTAATTAATAATTAAAATAGTTTGTGCAATTTTGAAAGAAATGTAATGTAATAAATAGAGAGCAGCTCTACAGCTGCATTTCATCTGGCCTCACACCGAAGGATGCCGGTGACTGTGTCAACTGTGGGAGAGAAGCCACACTGTGCCTAGTTTTAAAGCACCACGTGAGGAACTTCCCCCTGGCCATGATTTGCCATGGCCCGCTTGGAAAGCTCTTAATAGACTGCGAACCCGAGGTGTCCAAACATCTGCACCTTGGATGACCTGTACACCGCTTCCGAGAATGCAATAGAGGTGGCCCTTTTCTGGTCCAATAAAATATAACCATCGACACGATAACAAGAAGACTGTGTCAAATAATGGACAAGAAGCCGGGCAAATTGAAACGGTGGGCTGCTTTGTTTTCGTTCAAATAAAATTATTGTTAATCTAATCAAGTAAGTACAGTGCAAATCAAATAAATAATTGTAAATAATTAACTAGGTTTGTTTTCAGATTGTTTTAATGAGAACATTATCGCATATCAAAAAGTTGTAATATCAATAAATTAAAATAATTATATATTTATGAGCGTTCCGTAGTGAATAGGAATATTATTTATTCAGCTTGAAATATTTTACTTAGCTCCTGGGTCAATCCTCGGCCTTACACTGGTTCTACAAAAGCAAAACTGTATAAAGCAATACGAGTGGTGAAAACGAAAACCGGATTAATCTGATTCAAACTGAGAAGAAACCACTGAGAACGGTGGTCAAGTCCGACTTGGACCTAATACTTCTGTATTCATGTAGGTATATCTTATATTCATGTTTTGCAAAAAAATTAGCGTGCCCCCGTTGGCGTGTATTTAATCAATAAAGTACTCGTATATTTAGTCGCATCTCAACAAGATTGTTTGAATTATCTCCGAACGCGCGTCCTTACTTTTCAAAGGTTTTGTTTATTAATAACGTTTACCTCACATATAACAAAGGTAATCTAAAGTTGTGAACCATGATCCTAGAGAAAGCTAGAGAAAATTAACTGGAAGGACAAAGTAGCCATCACGAAAGTCTTGAAATTAGAGCAGGCGAAAAGAGAGTCATACAGATGGATGCGTACAGTATACAGCCTCAGCTATATCCGATTACATGTAAGGATAATAATTAATACGGCACGAATAATTAATGCATAGACAATAACATGACACGAAATAGAAGGAAGAGAGGAAAAAGGAAACCACAGGCACAGCTATATCAAACAAAGTCTTCAAGAAGAATGTGCGACGTCACATCAACTTGTCCAAAAAGTAGCGGCTAGCGGAAGTCTGGGAATAATTTTAGAAATTCTGTGCTCTATTATTTACTTAACTCTAAAAAAATATAATTTAAATACTGTGCATTTGCAAATCATTACAATATAATTAACTAATTGAATCAAACTCCAAAATCAAAGTTATTAATATTGTAATCGATTTCAAAGTACAACGGATTTTAGTACAGAAATAAAAATTACTAAAGAAAAAATTATAACAGAGAGTGAACAAATATTTAAATACATAAAACTCTACAAATATTTTAAGTGATACTCGTAGAATCAATATTTTTGTGCAAAATATAAATCCAAATTTATAAATAATTCTACCGAAACTTTAAAACCATTAGTTTTTAAATAAATTGGTGGTCTGTGCAGTATACTGTATAATAATGGGTGAACATGATGGAATCATCCTTGTATTGACGGTGGTGCAGTGCCTGGGCCTGCTCCTCCTGGTGACGATATGGTTTATGTGCCCGCGGTGGAGATCGGTGCAGAACTGCATCGGAGTGTTCCAGATCTTCGTGGGCACGGTGCACTTGCTTCATGGAACTGCTGATATCATTTTTCGCTATTTAGTGATTCATGGGAACTACAAAAATTTCTCAATATCCAAACATATTTTAATTTGGTATTTAACACATACTTCAAGAAGTGAATATTTTGTTTTTAATTATTTAACGTTGCACGTGTGCTGCTCCTTATGCTCGGTGTTGACCGCTCACGTCAGGCTAGTGTTCGTGCGCATGACAAAAATCACTGGCGAAAACCGGAAGGCTGTGGCCTTTATATGTGGGATTTTCACCATTATTAAGATTCTCCAAAAGATTTCTTTTATTTGTGTAGAATTTTTAGGTTTTACATTATATTTCAAATCCTTGTTACAGTTTGTCTGTGATGGCGCCAGTATTGGCATTTTACTAATTCTTAATGTTGTAATGTATATCAATACAGCAATCTCAGTAATGTTTTCAACACAGCGCCTCAGCACGAAGCAAATCATGTCTTTGATAGGCGTTGCCATCTTTTGTGACGTAACCTTGATTATAAACTGGGCTTTAGTTTGGATTTCATTCTCCTTCGCTTATGGCAATAAAGAGAATGCAGAAAATGATATAACTGCAGTTTTTGCTGCGTATACTGCACTTTATACAACGTTTAGGATGGTGCCATTAATACTATTATTTTTGTTAAAAAAATCTACGAGAGATGTTGTCAAAGTGTACTTCAGGAAAAAAATAAATCTGTGGCGAGCGCGGCATGCGGCTTTAAACTAATTTTTTAAAATAACTCGTATTTCCACCAAAAAAGAAAAAGCTATTAAAATCTTTTTTTTGTGTTTATCTGCATATTTCTTTATTTAACCATAAATATTTTTATTTTATTTTAATGAGTTACTTCATTTATTTATTATCTCTTATATATATATATTTATATATATATATATATATATATATATATATATATATATATATATATCCATTTATATTTATATATCCGTTATATATTAATTAATAAACTGCCACTGCGTTGGCAAAGATGCATCGACTGCATGGGTGATTACTTTGAATAACAGACTGTATGGTCTATTTCTAAATCACATACCGTTATTTGATATTAAAGAGATGATATTTGTTTAAATAATTTATTGATAGAACTGATATGAGTACGAACGATGAATGATAATGTAGTACTAAATGGGTCGCGGCGCGGTGCGCGTAAGATGCTGACATAAGCAAAATGTACGCTGTATACATCGTACACAGACATAAAAAAGTTTGAAAAAAACGTTCTAACTGGATTGCACTCTGGGAGTGCCGGCAGAAGTGAAAACTTGAATATTAACGTTGTGCATTTTTGATATTTTCGAATGGTTAGGGAATAATTTTGCACGAATTCCTTTAATTATCAGTATAAAAGTATTTATTTATTGCGCTATCGTACACAAACATGACAATTTATATTACATTAAAAAGTTTATCTCTCAGCTAAACGAAACAGCAGGCGCAGGCATACATTTTCGCCGCGCCGTAGAAAGAGAGGGGGATACTTCCTCTCCTACGCCGCGCCGGCTGTCTACTCTCCATCCGCCTTACGAATTTTCGATCAGGACACGTGTCCTGACGCGAGTATAACATTGTTTACCCATTACAAAAAAAGTGCACAACGCCGCTTAAGAAGTTTTCACTTCAAAAACATTTTCTCTAATCTCATGTCGTAAAATTAAAATTATAAACTTTAGAACGATTTTATAATTACGTATTTTATGAACACAATACCAAAATTTAAAAATAGAATCACTATCATACACTATCAACACTTCTTCTGATTTTTTTATTTTTGTTAATGGAACGCTATAGATGTTGTTCACCATTTTTACGTATGGCGTTACAAACAAGTTTTGATTGTATTTGCATTGCATTGTAAAAAAGGAACTAATTAAACTATGTCCTTATAATTTATTATGGCACCTCATTCATACGTTTTCAAGTAATAAATGTTTTGTTTTCTTTTTGCAAACGTTTTGGTTTGTTTCTAAAAATGTCTAATAGTAATGAATATGAAGAAAATAGGACTCAGCCCGAGATTTTAGATATGGCGATGGAAATCACTTACAATCTATTACCAGCAAAGTCGAGAAAACTATATGATACCTAAATGCTATCAGGACTTGTCATGGAATATGCCTACGAGCGTGAGGACGACCTGGGACAGTGTCATAAACTACTATTACAACATGCCTAATCGAGCCAACTGGAGAACCAAGAGTTGGCAGTTTCTTCACTCAGCGGAATAGCTTAGCGATCTACAGGAATATTGCCAGCATGTTGGGCACTACGCCTTGATGTAGAGCTTTAGATGTAATATCCTATTTATAAGTAGTTTTTATAATTTTTGAGATTAGATTTATGTTTTATAAAAAGCTTAGTTTTAGTTTTGACATTCATTTTAAAAATATTACATATTTCGATAATTACAGTATATATTGGGTTCGTATGTCGATAATATATCTTAAACAAGAAATTATAAGAGCAATTTTGTAACTTTTGTAAAAAAATTAATCGTTTTTAAGTTGGAAATAAGAGCACATACCTATTGTATTTCCAACTTTCAGAATATTCTGTTTTATGTTCATTTCATAATCATCTCCCATCGACGTCCCTAATAATTTATTAAAATAAATTAGAATTTACTAGTGTGTATTTTGTCTTTTATTTACGAGTATCAATGATAAGATATTTCCCTTTTCAACAAATCTTTTTTACCACTAACTTAGTAGACCTAGTTAAGTTATTTTTTTTCGTAAGTACTAGTAATTGAATTTCGTCAAGGCATGGCCTCCGCGGGCGAGTTTCTCGAATCGGCTCTGGACGCGTCTCCACACGGCGATAACATTGCGGCGATTTGACGTATTCACTTAATGTAAATTAAAGGCTCATTTCTTTGGTCGTTCTGGCTCGCATTCGGGGTGCGAGATATCAATAACGCATGCGGGGAGCAGATTTCACTAGTCGATAGAGTAATGAACAGTCGATGTACAGACTTGGTCATCCCGCATACGGGGACTCCCCGCATGCTGTATATCGACTGAGTTATCTACCAATCGACGGTTGAAAGGCTATTTGATTTTTGCGACATTTTAAAAAAACTGAATAAATGTGGTTCAAACTTTTTATACTTCGAAAAAAATTCGCTGTTATGAAACGGGAGGTTCACCACGACTGTTCATCAAGAAATCGTTTTTCAGATTACTTTTCGTTTGTCTTAGTGTGCTATAAATGTACTGTACGTGTAAGTCTTTTGGCAGACACGTTTTCGAAATTCATTGTTTTGACAACGAACAATTATAGGACCTCTCGCTCACTCAGTGACCTTCAAAGTTTTTTCGTTGATCCATGATTGGTCAAGTGTTCGAAATGACAGTAGTTGGAACGGATTTGCTTCGAAAATTCCTACGGCATGTCTGGAGGTGCCGTATTTCTGTCGTTGTCAAACTTAGTATTGGAAGTGTTAGGAATTGAAGCTTGTGAAACAATCTTGAACAAGTATACTTTATTGTATAAACTTTGGGTTTTGAATAATTTTACATAGTTTCAGAAAAAATTGTGTCAATCAATTTGAAACACATTTCCTTCCAACAAATCGTGTACCTACTTAAATTGCAAATTGGAATCAACCGATTTATTAAACTTTGCTCTGTTTATTTTAATAAATGTTATGAATAGTTTGCTAATATAAGCCAGTAGCTACTGATGTATTCAATTAACAGTTGTTTTGTACTAAGGCCTGAAAACTGCGAGTAATTCTATCTATATAATCCAATAGCAGCCATAATTTATTTCAGTCCATATATTTATAGACATTAGTCAAGTTTCATATTCGTAGGCGAATATCAAGCAACCGTGGTTGAGACTGGGTTGGTAACAAGTTGCATCATATATTTTTTAAGGTTGTCCGCCTTTTGAAGTCAGCTGACATCATCAACGTGAAGCTATGCTAGCTAAAACCCATGTTAGCCATGCACGTATTTTGTAGTTTGTTTGTCCATCCCTTGCTACATAACAAAGCAACGTGATTTTGTGCTCGGGTATACTTAGGTCACCAGTGGTACCGAAAGCTCGGTACGGTGAGAAGCTCGGTGGCTCAGTGGGAGTACGCATTTCTAGCGCTTTCGAAAGTTAAGCGACACCAGGCGCGGTCCGCACTTGGATGAGTAACCACAAGTGGCATACAAGTTTTCTCGAGCTCTTAAGTGTTCCGGAAGTCAAGATAAGCCATTGGTCCCGGTTGTCATCATTAGATAGCAGTCGTCAAGCTATCTTCTCTTGCATTTGGGGTTCACGTACGGAAGCACGTCGAACCTTTGGGTTATTTGTACTTACCCCCTTGCTATACTCACCCGCCTCGGGATTTCTGAAGAAGAACTATATGAGCTTCAGAATATCACCTGGATAGTGCCTGTAGTTCTCTGACGCAGGATATTCTGATCCAAAGAGGTCCATGCGCTTACCAGCTATCGACTTGCAGTAGTCCAGCTATATCAGATGCCTTAAGGCAGCTTGAAAAATCTGACACCAGCGTTGGCCACTCAATAGTAATAACAACAATAGTAACCACATTTGAAAAATGCAGATTTGCGGGAAGAAAATCACACGCAAAGCTACATAATAATAACCACAGAATTTGTGTAAATAAATTGTTTATCTCAATTTCTTAAAAACAGGTTTGTGGGCTTCTCCCACTTGTACATACATATATTTATAAATTTTAATTTATCTGCATTCATATTTTTTTATTTATACTCCTTTATTGAAAGTGATGGTCTGTCTTTGCCAGGTCTTTGCCAGTCGACCACGGACTTTGCGTTGCGCGCGCTCGTTGCCCTGCGGCGTCATGTTGCGCGCGAGTTTTGGTCGACTATCAATGACCATCCTTCTCGCTCTCGCTGCTCTCTGGCTTGTCATTTTTCACTGTTTAAAATCTAATTTTTTTTTAATATTTACTTTGTGTTCAGTTTTTTTGTCTTGTCTACTTTACTTCTACGTTTTTCTACTTTATTTTCTACTGATTGTTTCGCTCGTGCACCTTCTGTTTTTCTTGTGTCTCTTTATTCTTGTGTGTACATAAAAAAATATTTACATCTTCCATTTGTTTGTTTTTTCTACTTCTTTACACACATTTCCTATCTGGGACGCTCTGCCCAGGAGCTCCCATACTTCAGGGCTACCCTTGCCTCCATAGGTTTAAGTACCTACAACTCTTTTATAGGTAATTGAATAAATATATTATTTTGATGCATTAAAACACTTTGTACTCTTGTTATCTTCCAGATCAGATGTGATAGATTTATGGGTTCTTTATTCCTCTTGTTTATTCATTATTTCTTGCAATTTCAAGGTACAGTTAGAAAATTTGATTTTGATCTCACTGTAGCTTTAGTGAAAAGGGGGATTCGCCCGCGGCCCGCGGCGAGAAGTACCGCCGTAACGAACTATTATTACTCATCGCGAACAAATGTAAGTCTAAACAACATGCGTATAAGTTATATCTTAAATGTTTTGGTAGCTCAAGTCATGAAGATTTGCGATATCGGTTCTTTAAAATGTTGCAATTACCAAACTAAAATATATTAAAAATAAGTAAAACGATTCAACTAACCTAAATTTTAACAAAATTAAACGTTTAAATAACCCAAATGACGTAAATTATTAATTCGATGAAGAGCAAAGTAGGCTAAGCGACGCGTTTCAATATTCTCCTAGAAATCAAAATGGTTCAAGGGACAAAATATTATATCTAATAAAAAGGCAAGTTAGTGCAAGCGCCTCTGATATTCAAAATAATGTTAAGCAATATGATCTAAGATAAAAAAGTCAAGACAGCTTAAGTGACGGGTCCTCAAATTAATCCAAACTCAATATCACAAAAAATGTCTCTTAAATTAAATAGCCTTTCAACCGTCGCAATGAAAATGAGCCAATTGCGATTCCCTCACCCGCCATTTGCATAAATTTTATTTAATTATTTTTCTCTTTGCATAAACAAGTTAAAAATGTGGACTATATTTCGTAGTTGGTCACATATCTGAAGCTCTTGATACATTTTGAACAAAATTATGTCATGATCATAGAACCAATACACATGTGTGTGTCAAACGTTGGCCTACCATGGATCGACACATTTTACCCTACTGTCTTATGCTCTCTGATATTGTATGGCAGTTGTCAAGCTATGCTAGATCACAGCACTTTGATTCATATCTCTCCATATTGTACTGATTTGCGGGGGACATTGTAATTTCTTTTGTACATGAATATATGACAGCATGATCAGAGAGGGACTATTTTTGTATATTTGTATAGGTACCCAAACAATTGAAATGTAAGTTTATTTTAAATAAAAGAACATTTTGATTTAAATTATGTGACGTTGTTTAAGCTAAATGTTACTTCCCCATTATATCACGTTTTTTATAATACAAAAATGTTTAAATTAATTAATTGTAATAATACATGCCTACTTCCATGGGAAACAAGCGTGAATATGTGTGTATGAATATTACAATGCTCTTGCTTAAAGCTCACTGCGAATGCACTTCGTCTCACATTCGCGGGCTTCCAAACAGCTTTTATATTCGTCTGCCGTGTACCATCTGCATTAGTTATGAGTTTCGTCTTATCTGTACGCGAACTGTAGCTATCACTTTACACTTCTTGTTCTCAAACGTGTAAAACTTTCAGTAATATCCTATCGAGAGTTAACTTCTTACTAATATAACAAATTTAATTGTTTAGATGTCTGTTTTTATATAATCACGTGATCATTACCCTTCCTTTTGGCTTTGCTGTAGTCAAGCAAAAAAGCAAAATAGAATAGAATACAATTTTCAACATTTTATTATAGGATTAGATAGGAAATAATGATTTAAGTATAATGATAAGAAAAAAATTACAGGTATAGATACACATACACAACAAATTTTAATCCGTTGTAAAGTAGATAGAGTTTTTGAAAGTGGCTTAGGTCCTAAGACCTTGAGGCCACTTTCAGCAAGATAGTGGAATAAGGAATCCAAATAGTGTGGGTTAGCTAGCCTCATCACCTAGTGAAACGATTCCTTGAGATTTTCGCCCACTTTCCCGATCGATTCTCACGATCTGCGCGGGAAAAGAAGTAGCTGGTACATTCTACGATTTTTCTTTTTTTTCCAGATGAACAGAGAATATGCCTGATGTTATAATAATAATAATAATAATAAAACGGCGTTGGGACGTGACGACCCCATCGTCCACTGGATTTCCAGTGCAGTCAGTCAACGCAGGGCAGCTTGTGGCGAGCTGGTGGTGAGTGGTGACACCACGGACCCTACTTCCAGGGGGACCAGACACACATGCGCTTACACACGCACATACACACAGATACACACCCCCCGCCTCTGTCATGCCTTGACCGGCCGACCAGAGTGGAGTCGCAAGAGCAGAACATACGCTCCAGGGTGGAAGTGTATTGCACCTAATGGCGTAATAACGGGGAAACCCGCTCTCGGGGGTAAGCCCCGTGATGGTGAAACCGGAGCCGCTCTCTCGACACCCTCAGCTACCCACATTGTGTTGCGCCCTGGCGGCATCTTCGTGGCTAGTTAGGGTGCCCACAGGCAGTGTAGCCAACGAGCAGCAAGTCACCATCTACCAGGCTAAAATTGTTGTGAGAGATTTTTAGGTAGATGTCCGTATCTCACTCCATATCACAGTTATCCAGTCCACTATCATCCCATCCACATACCCCAAACCAAGTAAATCCCTTCCTGGCAATAGTTCGGCAGCTATGGAGGACTGTCCGTTAGTGCATCTCAATGGAAAGATTAAGGGATGCAGCCATCTCACTTTTTAGATAAAAAGGTACTCAAAGGCCTCTTAATGTTGGCTTTGGCCCCATGAACGCCTCAATGGACCGGGTCCCCATGGACCAGTGGCTGAAAAGCGTACCGACATAATAATAATAATAAAAAAAACACTTTATTGCACTGAAACACTAGAAAGACAATAGAACACACAAATAAGGAGTACAATAGGCGGCCTTATCGCCAAGGCAATCTCTTACAGGTTATACTGATTAAACAAACCGTTTAAAAAACCTGAGAACTCGACATGTACATTAGAGGTAAATATTTTTTCATTTCAGTACAAGGCATGCCGAGTCCTGCCGATTTCAATTAAAGTCCGAGCTAATACGGCCAGCTAATGGGCGCATACATTAAAAATATTAGTTTTCGCATCATCCCAGCATCCACTCCCGATACGAGCGGTCCATCGGAATCGAACCCGTGACGTTGGCGGGGCGCCAGAACATGTGGCCTTATTAAAACTGCTTTTATGTGGAGAACGTTGGATGCAAATATCCATCGATGTAGGAGCTTACTTTGCGAATATTATAATTTTTATAGCAAACAGATTTTGCTCTTACTATTAGGAGTGGAACATAACGTGGGATAAAATAATTATATTCATTTAGTAGTCTTTCAAAACTATATACATATATGACTTTCAGATAGCAATGAAAATGAACAGAAAAAACCATTCGGCAGAAATAAAATAATAAATGGTAAACTAAGGCACGGACTAAGTGAGAGACAGTGCTCTGTAGTTTGCAAAGTTACGCGCGACGGTCGGCGACCTGCGTTGCGACCCTGGTCAGCGACCTGTGTCGCAACTCTGGTCGGCGATGTGTGTCAAGACCCTGGTCGGCGACGGTTTGCGACCTGTGTTGCGAAGTGTCGCGTGACAGTAGGCAACCTATGTTGCGACCCTGGTAAGTGACCTGTGTCGTAACCCTGGTCGGCGTCAGCCGGTAAGCTGTGTCGCAACCCTGGTCGGCGTCAGCCAGCAAGCTGTGTCGTAACCCTGGTCGGCATCAGCCGGCAAGCTGTGTCGTAACCTTGCCGGCTGACGCCGGCAAGCTGTGTCACAACCCTGGTCGGCGACCTGTGTCACGATACTAGTCGGCACAACTGTCGCTCGTATAATATCCCTAAGGTAACACTTTTTTATACAGTTTATACAGAGATAGGAAATGACGTCACATAAGTTATACAGAGACGAATATAAAAGCTCGCGTATGAGAAACGCAGTGCATTTGCGGCGGGCGGAATGCTGGCACTCGCTTAAACATAATGTGTTATGCTCCAAGCAATGTGAGAACAGGAACTTGCTTATAGACACGGGGTTGGACTTCTTGTTGGCTGTTGGACTTTATAGTTAAGTATTACTCTTAACAAAGCTAGTTCCTGTTTGCAAAGTCATCAGTTTGACAAATACAAAACATATTTGAATCCATATTAGAAGAAAAAAAAATACAATTTAAGTCAATTAACTGTTCATATAAACATTTTAAACTAAACCTTAAAATAAATTTTAGTCTTATTACGAGTATTAATTAAAAACACGGCCAAGTGCGAGTCGGACTCACCCATGAAGGGTTCCGCAGCAGCAAGTAACATAATATAAAAGTTCTAAAGGTAAATTGCGGTATACGATTTATGACGTATTAAAAAAAACTACTTACTAGATCTCGTTCAAACCAAATTTCGGTGGAAGTTTGCATGGTAATGTACATCATATATTTTTTTAGTTTTATCATTCTCTTATTTTAGAAGTTACAGGGGACACGCACACACACACAAATTTTACCACTTTGGAAGTGTCTATCGCGCAATCATCAATATCATTTTTGAAGACCTATCCATAGATACCCTAAACGTATGGGTTTGATGAAAAAAAATTAATTAGTTTCACTAAGTATAGGGAATTCCCAAAATTTATTGTTTTTGTTTTCTATTTTTGTGTAAAAATCTTAATGCGGTTTACAGAATACATTTACTTACCAAGTTTCAACAGTATAGTTCTTATAGTTTCGGAAAAAAGTGGCTGTGACATACGGACGGACCTACGAATAATAAATTCTCTAGAAATGTAACGCTCCTACATTCACCGCTTCGATTCTGATTCCATTTACGCAAACAAACTAACAGTAATAACAACGAAACACTCAAACACACACATAGACAGATATGCATGCGATTTGTCGCGACAAGGTCACGCTTCGTCGTCGGGTGGGGGTGGTCACCGCAACGAGCGGTGAGGTACAACGCGTGGCTTAGGTACATTTTTCATAACACTTTCCACAGATGTCAAGTATGGATTATAAAATGTTTATGAAAGGTGAGTCCTGTGTTTTTTATGTCTGTATAACTTCTACACTACTTCACGGCACATGACTGCATTTTTAATGAATCGATTACCTATCGCAAAAGCAGCAATATTCTCAAAGAAAACTTCTTGAGACGCAACCGCACGACTCGAGTGTCACAGCAAACTGTCGCGCCGCGCAGTTCATATTTTAAGCCCCGCCGCCACGGTACATATCGCGTGGAATGATTTTTCCGGATTAGTTATGCTTCTAGGGATTATTATGCGTAGGGACGGACAGAAAGACAGACAGCCAGATATGACGAATCCATAAGGGATTTTTGCCTTTTGGCTACGGAACCCTAAAAAGGGGCCTTCACTTTATATTCTTTACGGATGCAGGAAAATGAATAGCAGTTCACAATGGTACAAAGAGATGTATAGATATTTATTTTGTGCACTTACGTTAGGTACTTTAAGTTCTAATTTTAACACAAAGTAAAAAAACCGGTTAAATGCGAGTCAGACTCGTACATAAAGGGTTCTATACCTCCGTAAAATAATTTAAAACGCTGAAAAAACATGTCAAAAAATCTTGTATGACGGACGAACTCTTTTAATTTTTCACTTTATCTTATTTTTTGTATTTGTTGTTATAGCGGCTATAGTAGTACATAATCTGTGAAAATTTTAAGTGTCTCGCTCTTACGGTTCAAGAGATAGAGCCCTATTACAGACGGATGGACAGACGGACAGACAGCGGAGTCTCAGTAAAAGGTTGGCACCGTTTAGGTACGGAACCCTAAAAAATATAACAAATATATGCTAATATATGCCATCAGCAAATACGGCCTACCACCAAATAAAATACCTTTATACTAATATAAAAACAAATGATTATAGACATACACATAAAAAATTATCGTAAAAATACCGTGAAATCGAGACGGAGACATGACAGCAATACGACATTCGCAATATAAATACAAATGCTTTGTTTTGTCGCAGTTGATGACGAGCGGAGCCGATATCAAAGGCGCAAACATAATAAGTTGTCGTTGGAAACAATGCCGCTTCAAAGGTGAGAGATTGCGTAACGGATACCTCCGAGGTACAGGGGACCGATGTAAGGAATACACATTTCGAGAGGGAGAACATTGGGATCAATAAATTGCGACAACACAGTTTAAGCTAGCTTCAAAGTAAGTTTTGTATTATGGGATACTAACTCAAAATTCATGGGATACGAACGCGCTTGTTTGTGGCTGTAGTGTTGCTACCGCTTTCAGTTCACTAGTGTCGCCTAAGTTTTATTTTCCTGACACCGGCTTTATTTTTGTATTACTATTTACTAGTCTGTTCAGTATGTATCAATTCCTGTCTGACCTGTGGTGCACAAATCTGGTCTGAGTCTCAAGGATTGCCAACGAGCGCAACGTGTACTCCGAATCGATAGAGTGAGAAACATCGAATTACGCTTTAGGACCAAAATTGTCGATGCAGATGTCAATAAAGTGGATCTGAAGTTTAAGCGGGCCGGACATGTTTGTCGTATGAGACCGAAAAGTTGGGCAAGAAAGGTGACGTGGGTTCCAGAAGGATGCCGGCGTAGATTAAGGACAAGAAAAAAGTGTAGGGACGACATTGAAAGCTATACGAGTATGAGTGGATGGCAGCCAACTGAGCTTTGGATTCCAAAATGCGGAGGCCTTGGCAGACAATGAGACACTTTAACGGCTAACCTAAACTCTGTTTATTATGATATTAAATGTGTAGAATAAAATGGCAAGAGCAGCAGGCATGGGTAACAACCCAATCCATAATCATAACCACTCAAGAGTGAACGACTGAAAAGAAATCTATTGCATTAGTTGTCCATGACGTGCCTTGCTTGTGTCGCGACACCGGCTGACACGGTGTACTTTAGATTGCATTGTTTGGTCCGGCTTATCCCCGCATGCATAATACAGCGAGTTCACACCAAGTGTTCGCAAACTTTGTGCGCCGCGCGCCGGCTTGCGTCACTTTAAACGCATTTTACTACTTACAAACTTATTATACTTGTTTCAAGCTTTTTATTTCACAATTTAAACACTGTTGTTTTATGATAGTTCATATCTTTTAAAGTTGGTAAGAAAAGTTAGTGATTTTGTCAAGCCGTCGCTTTGAAATAAAAAAATGAGCAATTATAAAACGATAAATGGTTATTTAAGGTTTTGGTTCCACGCCACGACGAACTTTCACATTTGAGATCAAGAAAAAAGCTTATCAACATAATAAAATCAATGGTCTAGATATTTGACAGTCCTAATCATACAACTTAAACACGAGCTAGTCCCAGTAAGTTCTTATAAATAAATAGATAAGCACAAATAGAGATACATATATAGATAGAGAAAAAAATTCCTCCCAATAGGAATTTTCATCCGAAAATAGTTTTGAGTATAGAGTTTTTCCGTTCCATATGATTTATCAATGCATTTACGTATTTTGAGTTGATCGGATCAAGTTATAAAGGTAAATTCTTTATCTTATTATTACTTCCTGTGCCTGTTTGTATAAATACTGCTACGATATTCTTAAAAATTAATTTTCGGTGCCACATTACGTAAAAATATGTTCATCATTGAATTAATAAACCAACTGGAAAGCTTTTCTTTACTTCGTTTAATACGTTGAAAATGTTTACTTCCTATCGTATTTATAAAGCACAAATTTTAATACACCATCAAAAACCCACTTCTCCTGGAGCACTTGGTACAGCAATATTACACCATGTTCCCACGTTTTGCTTTCAAATTAGCCCACATCTGAAGTACCTCATTTTCAAAGCTTCTAAAACTTTGAAATGAGGATTTTGTACAGCCGCGCTGGAACCATAACGTTTTGGACTTTCTACAGTTCTTATTATTGTTTGAGCAAAGTTCATATTTGAGCGGCAGTGTTGTGATTAATCTGTGGTAGGCTGTACGGAGGAAGTAAAGATTGCGTTCAGATATGGGTCACGGCACGGAAACTCGCAGAAAGAAGATCTCATTATCTGACCTTGGATAAAAGCTCGATTTCGCTTTCACGGTTTTTATTGATAAGGGTTCCTGTATAGTTTGAATACATGCTTTGAATATAAGGATCTCGATTGCGGAGGACGTTCTGTTTCCACGTGACCTTATACGAGTACTACGATTTATTTATACGCGGTCGCAGGTAGTTGTAGCTCTTTTTTAGGGTTCCGTACCCCAAGGGTGTAAACGGGACCCTATTACTGAGACTCCGCTGTCTCTCCGTCTGTCCGTCTGTCCGTCGGACGTTTTAAAACATTGTACGGTGGTACGGAACCCTTTATGTACGAGTCCGACTTGCACTTGCCCGTTTATTTAAGTAAAATACATGACCTTTATCGACATAAAAAAAACTCTGCTAAATCCTACTTTCGGAACAAAATATTTGTTTCTTTGATTCTATTTGACACTTAGTCAAATAAACTATTATAAAAAACAGGAAAGGAGCATCAAAATAAGTAATTAATAATATAATAAAATAAATAATTACTTATTTTGATGCTCCTTTCCTGTTTTTTATAATAGTTTATTCAATAATTTTTTACA
The DNA here is from genome assembly GCA_963576875.1 of Acrobasis repandana. Lineage (NCBI taxonomy): Eukaryota > Metazoa > Arthropoda > Insecta > Lepidoptera > Pyralidae > Acrobasis > Acrobasis repandana. Next base: position 20,672,716 of record OY756229.1, on the reverse strand, counting down.
AAAATAAAAGACGGATATATTGTGATAAAATGATAGGTACCAAGAGAAATCAAAACAAGTCTATGTATAAATACTCGTAGACAATCAAATACGAAGTACTCGTAGCTTTAAAAAACTAAAATTGTTTCGTTGACGGGAAGGCATACAAATAACAAAACTTTTAAAATTATTCACTCGTTACCTAAAAATATTGCATCGCAAATAAAATGTATGAATATGTATGGTTTTACAGAATTAATAGCCTTGCTCTTTGTTTTTATTCGTATCACGAAAAACTATTGCCTGAATATAGATTTTATATTTTTAGTTAGAATTTACACGCTAATGGCGTGGAGTATTATGTTAAATTATATCTGAACACCTTTCCGGGATATACATCAAAAACTTTTAATAATCTACCTGATCTTTTTTGGCGGCTGGCAACCCAGGAGCTTATATGTCAATTTTATTGCTCCGTATTTAATATTGTAAATTTAAATATTTTTATAGTTTAATTCATTAAACAATATTATTTAATCGTAAAATGAGATAGGTGCTTGCATAATTCATAATTTGTTTGTGTAAATTTAGTGTATTTTGTGAAATAATGGTGTTCCAAGTTGACGTTCAGTGGGTATAAATTGTTACCGGCTTTTTACAACTTTTACAAGGTAAGAACGGTACAATATTTAATCCCGTTTATATATTTCACTAAAACCCAGCGTCCTTTGTGCACAATTTTTCATATTTGCGAAAATTATCGTACATAAACACATCTAATTTTGATGTAAATTGACAAAGTAGATTAGGTTATGTTATTGTTATTTTTTAGTTAGGTGATCGGTTTTGCTAGCTTTATCGTGCATCTCTAGCCTTTATTATCTTCCCTAGACATTACATCTGTCGCTTTTTGTAAAATATGTCCTCCTCAACCCGTGCTGAGACTGCCCGACAACTGGAAATCCAGCTGAAGCAAGTCTTACTCGAGCTCAAGGCAGAAAAAGAAGACAACGAGAAATTATTACTGGAAAGGGAAGATAATGAACGCGAATATGTATTGATGAGAAATAACAACATTAGACTTGAACAAAAACTCTCTGAGAGTCTTCAGTTATGTGATGATTTGAGTGAGCAGCTGAACCGATCAAAGTTAGAAATAGATTCTTTCCGCCAATGTGGTGATACGTATGAGCAGACCCTCAGACGTACCACTGAATTAGAAAAGGAGTTGGGTGAGGCATACAGACAAATTAATAGCTATGAGCAAGATGCCCAGATGCGTCAGTCAGCAGAGGTGTCCAGCCTATATGACCAGCTCATTGATAGTGTCGCTATGTCTCCCTCAACTAATTCTCCAGTTATTGATCTCACTAGTGAGACATCATCGAGTAGTATTGATTTAGATATCTCAAAATCAATGATTAGTCATAACCAAGTTAAAAAATATGTAAAACTATCCAAAAAAATTAAGAAAACTAATAATAAATTAAAAATTAATCTCAGGAAATCATGTTTATTAAAATCCAGTTCATTAAATTGTAAATTGCAGTCAGAGTTAGAGTTACGTAATAAACAATTGGCGGAAAGTCAGGAGTCATATGAGGACAACAGGATTAGACTTGAATCTCATATTATTAAGTTGCAGGAGGACTATTCCAAATTATTCTCTAAGTATGACCTCCAACAAAAACAAAATACCGAACACATGCTGACTGTGGAGAAATTGATTAACGACAGCAGGTACAATCAAGAAACTCTTGATTTATTAACTAAGCAATGTACCTGCGGGCAATTCACCCAGCCCACCATCAGTGTCTCCACACCAGAGCTCTCTCCTTGTGACGGTAGTTTGTGTAGTAATGTGTCTGATTGTGTTGACTTTATTGACCCTCCATGTAATACTATAGTATTTTCTGACAGTATAGGTCGCAATATGGGTTGCATGTTAAACAAAATTCTAGATAAAACTTGTATAAATTACTGCTTCCCGGACGCAACCTATACTCAAATTTTAGATAAAATTAAATCAACCTAACTGAATTGTAAATCTACTGTTGTATTATTAATAGGCAATAGTAACAAAGTAGGAAAGAAAGAAATAATCAGCTGTATGGATTATTTATCTGAACTAGAAGTAAGCAAAATAATATTATGTGCGTTCCCATATCTACATTGCCAGTCTCCAAAAACTAACAAAATTATTCACTATCTCAATATTTTGATACATAATATGACATGTCGTTATAGTGATAAATTAGTGTTTTTTGACACTAACAATTTTATAAGTAATTGTCATGTGACAAAAGATAATATTTATCTTTCAAAATATTTTAGACATAAGATTGCTACATTGATAGCAAATAATATTAATTTTTGGACGAGTTTACATTGTAAACAAGATTCTAGTTTTAAGACACCTACAGACTTACCAAGTTTATGTAACGGTAATTCTGTAGACTTGACGACAGATTTAAACTGACCATTCGGACAACGGGAAGGCCTCATGAATTAAGAATACTTCATCAAAATTTAGAAGGTCTTTCCGGCAAAGAATTATTAGTAGAATTAGTTTTAAAAGAAATGGATGTGGATATTTTATGTTTGACTGAACATTGGCTGCATGAGAGTCAGATGATGTTCAGCCTAAACAACTATATTATTGTTAGCTGCTTTAACAGAAAGTCTGCTCAACGAGGGGGTTCTTTAATTTTTATAAAAGATTCTTTCCGTAGCAAAGAGCGGAAGGATATTGTCAGACATTCTGTTGAGCGCTGTTGTGAGGTGGCCTGTGCCGAGCTTGATCATCATATAATTGTTTGTGTATACAGTCCACCAGATAGTAATTTCAAAAGTTTTTTAAAAGCAATGGACCAGGTTCTTAAGTCCTGTTCAACTAGTAAAAAGAATTTAATTATTTGCGGTGATTTTAATGTTGATATTTTAGTACATAATCCAAAGAGCACACAATTCCTAAATCTTTTTAAGTGTTATGGATTAGAAAACTTATTTTTTGAGCCAACCAGAATTACAGCTACATCTGGCACATGTCTTGATAATTTTTTTAGTAATATTCAATATTGTTATAAATCTGTTATTAATAAATTGCCTTCAGATCATTCTGGTGTATATGTAGCTTTTGTCAAAGAGTCCACCAGTAATTTGAGAAAAGATAAGATCTTGTGTAGACCGATTACTTCTAAAAACATAAAAAAACTTAAAAATAATTTAGATAACAAATTATTATCAGTGGTATATACAGGAAATAATCCTGACGACCATTATAATAAACTATTTAGTACTGTTTCCTCTGAGTATTCTAAAACATTAAAACAAAAAAGAGTAGTAGTTCATAGTAAATCACAGTTTAGTGAATGGGCTACTACCGGCATCTACATAAGTAGAAACAGGTTATATGATCTATATGCCCAAAAACAATATAACTTTAATCCTTCTTTTATAGAATATGTTAGAAATTATTCTAAAATATTTAAAAAAGTTTGTAGACGAGCCAAGTCGAATAGTATTAGCAAAAAAATAAATAATGCTCCTAATAAAATTAAAGAAACATGGAGTGTCATAAATAAGGAAACAGGTAAAAATAAAACCAAAGAAAATATTTGCCGAATCAAATGTAATGGTAAAAATACTTCAAAAACTGAAGAAATAGTAAATATATTTGATGATTATTTTACTAACATTCCTTTGGAACTCACTTCTAATGTGAGTTCTAGCGCCCAGCGTGCTGAGGCTTTGCTTAAGAGTAATGTTAGCCCTTGTGATTCTAAATTTAATTTTAAGCATGTTAGCCCTAGCGATATAATAGATGCTTTTAAACAGTTAAATTTGAAAAAATCAGAAGATCACTGGGGCATGTCAGTAGCCGTAGTAAGTCATATTATACACATAATTGCTGCCGATTTAGCTTTTATATTTAACGAATGTATTGATGAAGGCATATTCCCTAACTTAATGAAATGTAGTAAACTAATCCCCTTATTCAAAAAAGGAGAAAAAACAGACCCTGGCAACTACAGACCTATCTCTATTCTGCCAGTTTTGAGTAAGGTGTTCGAAAAGATAATGCTCAATCAAATGATACTTCACTTTAAGACCAATAATCTTTTCCATAGCCAACAATACGGCTTTACTGCTGGAAAATCGACCACCGATGCAGGAGTAGCACTTATTACTAATATCTACGACGCGTGGGAAAACAGAAATGATGCAATTGGATCATTTTGCGATCTTTCTAAAGCATTTGATTGCGTTGATCATCCAACACTTTTGCTCAAATTTCGTCAATACGGTTTTGATGATAAGTCAATTAAATTAATAGAATCTTACTTAACTGATAGGCTTCAAACTGTTGATATAAACGGCGTAAAATCACACGGGTCTAATGTGAAAATGGGCGTACCCCAAGGTTCAATTCTAGGACCGTTCCTTTTCTTAGTTTATGTCAATGACTTGCCTTACATGGTTGAGAAAGAGGCTGACATGGTGCTGTTTGCTGATGACACCTCGCTAATATTTAAAATAGATCGACATAACAGTGATGCTAGCGCGGTGAACAGCACCTTATCTTTAATTTCTGATTGGTTTTCGGCCAATAACCTCATGTTAAATGCGAACAAGATCCAATGCATTCGATTCTCTCTTCCTAATGTGAATCAAGCCTGTGTTGACATACTAATTAATGGTCAGAAACTCGATCTGGTTGAAAGTACTACCTTTTTAGGAATCACAATTGATTCGAAACTTTAATGGGGCGCTCATATAACTAAACTTTCTAATAGGCTTAGCTCTGCGGCTTACGCTGTTAGGAGAATAAGACAATTGACAGATGTAGCAACTGCTAGACAAGTGTACTTTAGTTACTTTCACAGTCTAATGTCTTACGGGATATTTCTATGGGGGAGTGCAGCGGACATTCAGACTATTTTTCTTTTACAAAAAAGAGCAATTCGTGCTATTTACGGTTTAGGATCGAGAGACTCACTGAGGGAATTATTCAAGGAAATAGGTATACTTACTTTTGCATCACAATTCATATTTGAAAGTATAATGTATGTAAGGAAAAATATTTCCATGTTCAATAAAGTAAGTGATTTTACAGATAGAAATTTACGTAATAAGAATGACTTAGTTAGCCCGTATTACAGGCTGAATACAGTCAGTAAGTCTTTTATGGGGAAGTGTATACTTTTTTATAATAAATTGTCAGAATCGGTCCTTGATATGCCAGACAGAAAATTCAAAGCTTATGTAAAGAAAGTACTTTGTGAGAAGGCTTATTATAGGACCGATGACTATCTTAAAGACAAAAAGGTCTGGCTTGAGCTTGGCGCGGGTCCCTCTTAAAGGTTTGTATACTTAGACATGTCATAATTTAGGTACATTGGTACATACTAAATTTACAAATTGACATTATTTTAAATTTCGTAATTCTTATAATTCAATTTAATTATGACATAATAAACAATGTAATCTCTGTCCATCTATATAACTAATTTTAAGTTTTTAGTTTGTTAGTTGACGTCTTTGGAGAAAACGTGCAGTGCAGTTTGTTGCCGCTTCTTCTGCACTTGCGCCTAGGAAGCGGCGTAAACTTAGCTTTAAGTAACGATTTGACGTCAACATTTGTGCAAAACAAAACAAAGTGACTATTATTGAGAGATATTATAAATATCCTATGATAATAAAGATATTTTGAATTGAATTGAATTGAATTGATTAAATAAAAATGCTTCTTCAGTCTATATGCGTATTTGTATGGGATGTAAGTTAAGTTATCTATCTATATATAAAAGCGAAAATCACTCACTCATCACAAAATCTCGAAAACTACTTAGCCAATGAAGATGAAATTTGGCAGGAAGGTAGATTGTGACTAGGAGACGTCCGTTAAGAAAGGATTTTTGGAAATCCTTTCCCTAATGGGGTGAAATAGGGGTTGGCAGTTTGTATGAAACTTCGTAATTTTTAAGTGAGACACATGAAAATTTTAATGTATTTTAGTAGTTAGTAGAAAATAATAATGCAATTATTAAATTTTAAAAATTACATCTCTATAAGTAGGGGTGAAATAGGGGTTGCAAGTTTTTATGAATCTTCGTAATTTTTGAAGCGATTGTGTAATCTAAGCGGGCGAAGCCGCGGGCAAAAGTTAGGTAAGTGCATATTTATTGTTTATTTTATTATGTGGTTTTTACCAATATTACTGGCAAAACTTGCTTCATAATATTTAAATTCTTAATACGAGTATATTTACCTGATCCGCAGGTTAACGCCCATTACTAGATCGCCTACTACGACCAGCGCAGGAAAAAAAACAGCTGGTGAATTTAATGTTTTTCTTTGTTTTTAGGCCACCAAATAAATGTTATTCATCGGCAGTACTAGACTATTTTCTTATCGGTACTTGTAATTTAGTAGGTCAAAGTCCAATGAGGCAATATTTAAATGAGTATTGCATTGCAGTACGTATATCCATAGTGCCGACGTCGGTACGTCCGCTGCCAACAGTTGTATAAGTTCTCTTCCAATCGGCGAGTCTACTTCAAGCGCTATACATTTGTCGAGGAGTTGAAATACTATGTGGTATAACATATACCACATAGTATTTCAACTCATAGCGTCAGTTATATATTGTTTATTAAGGCATACACTTAAATCTTAGAAGTTGCTCTAGATGAATGCAAATATTAAAAGTTTTAACTCTACGGATTTCAATAATTTATTTCTCAAAAGAATACAGAGATATTCACTTACAGAGAATCATGTAAAATACAAATTAAAATTATTTTCGACGAGCGTAGAAAGTATTTAACATATATACAGATAACAAGTTAATTGTAGTTAAGTAGACATGTACTTATAATGTATGTTCACATTGTAACAATATAATTAGTAAGTGTGTTACCATTTTGTAAATTGTTGATTGTTCCAGTTTGTAAAATAATACGGGAACTTTTTGTGAGTAGTTATACTTATTAAAAACTAAAAAATCGTATGAAACTGCCAGGCGAAGTTTTCTGAGTCTTTTTTCAGTGTGATGGTTTCAGCCGACACAAGGTAGTACGTTTTAATTAAGTACAGATATTTGAAGCGGTTAATTAAGTCCATAATTTTAAACAATTTTGCCAATAAATTTATCAAACTACGAAAAAGTTCCTTCACTTCCCATACGTGACTTCTTCGATTTTGATGAGAAGTTTTTTTTTTCATTAATTGTAAAAAGTAGGTACTTTATAATAATGGACTGAATCACACTTTAAAATCATAAAGCACCTTGTATTTTATAGATAGGTAGAAACAGAAACCAATGTAGTCATGAATGACTAGCCTAGGTAGAGACTACCTGAGAATTTGCAACATTTTAACGATCAGTGCGGAAAGTAAAACCGCTGATTTTTTAACGTTTTTTTTCTCTTCGGCATGGAAGAAATAATGGTTCTTACCTTCTGTAAGTTTGCTGTGGCGGGCCGGCCGCTAGTTTATCGCCACATTTGTTACGGATCCAGGGCAAGACTCAGAAGCAGACATTACTCATCTCCCCGCTACTTTGTACTCAATATTGCTTACAAAAGAAAGATGTTCTGTCCAAATAAGGTTACGGACATTAGGGAGTAATGTAAATAATTACGGACTTTCCTCAGTGATCAACTTATTGTGTTCTTTGACGTTTTCTTTGTTCATAAAATAATGGAAGATTCGTGTATTTACAAACGAATTTGACAATATTGAGTTACTTTCGGTGGTTTGTTTCCAACAGTGATCGTGTCGATTTAGCTTGCTAAATTTAAAAAAAATAACGTATTTTTACAAAAATACTCGTAAAGTACCTATTAAAATTTACGATCATTTATTTTAAATCAAGGGCTGTAAAAAAGGTGTTGACATATAAAATAGAAATAACCTCCAAGTTATTCTTGTCCTGTGCGCAAAATTTTACGCCTAGGACTGCAGTGACACTGAATATTACCTAAGAAAGTTATCTTCTTCACTTCTTTATTATATCGAGAAAGTATCGATATACAATTTAATTAAACGCTTTTCTCCCAGTGGTTGGCCGCGACCTAGTCAGTTATCGAGATGCTCCCATTTATCCTTATTCATTGAGACTCCTAATCTTCTTGACCTTTTAATCAGCTGATAGCGCGTTTGCATTTGAAGACCACATCTTGATTTCGCATTTCGTTCCATGTCTTTATTGGGGTATAAAAAAGTAGCTGTAAAATTTTGTGTTTTGTGCTGAACGGTGCGTCTTACTGCTGTAAACAGTAGTCATCTCTCGTACAGGTCGGTGGATGGCAGTTTTTTCTATGATATCACTTTTATCGTAGCTTTTTTCGTTTAGAAATCTAAACATATCGATATCATAATAATAAAACATATTTTTTAGAAACCAAAGTAGAATTAAATTTAAATAAATAAAGGGGCAAGTGCGAGTCGGATTCGTACATTAAGTGTTCCGTACCACCGTACAACGTTTTAAAACGCTGAAGAAACACGTTTCTTGTATGAAGACCCCCTTTAATTATTAACTTTTTTTTATTTTTAGTATTTGTTGTTATAATGGTCATAGTAATACATAATCGGTTAAAATTTCAGGTGTCTAGCTATTACGGTTCAAGAGATAGAGCCCTGTGACAGATCGAGTTAAAAACGCTGAAAAAAACACGTTTTCTGTATGACGACCCCCTTTAATTTTAATTTTTTTTTATTTTTAGTATTTGTTGTTATAGCGGCCATAGTAATACATAATCGGTGAAAATTTCAGGTGTCTAGCTATTACAGTTCATGAGATAGAGCCCTGTGACATACGGACAGACGGACAGACAGCGGAGTCTCAGTAATAGGGTCCCGTTTGCACCCTTCGGGTACGGAACCCTAAAAAATATAATTCGGAGAAAAACACATCATTTATTTATAAAAATGTGCTTATTTAAACAAATCACCAAATAAATTAATAAATAACGAAAATTAATTTAGATTTAAAAAACATAGCCTAAAACGATATCACCAAGCTCAACGTCTCAACGAGTCGAACGCGAGCAGCAAAGAGGGGCGAGCTATTGCTCCGATTCAATAGAACGGCAGTTCAGGGCTAGTCGCTTAAATGTCGGGTTTTAATTTTGTAGCTCTTCTAACAATTATGTATATCTGAAGTGAAAAAGTGCCTGCAAAATATTTAAGTTGTGTTAAGTTTTTACTTATCTTTTTATTTAAGTTATTATTCATTACATATTAGATAAATTGATAATATTTATACTGAAGAACTAGAAAATAAAATTAAGTATTTTTATTCTTTAAATCATACAATTTCTAATATTCCAAAGTGCAAATGTTACAATCGTTTACCGCACTAGATACAAAGTGCTTTGAATCGTTCAAGTTATCTGGAAAACCTGCTTCAAGTTGCACATCCACTTGTAAGTGCACATAAAGGTAGTGTTGCGGGGATCAACGCGGGATTGGGACGGTTGGGATCGCGGGATCCGCTCGGCTCGCAACTTCGCCTGTCGTATTGATCACTTGCAGGATTTGAATCCTACTTGCATGTGAAGTTCTAGACTAATCCCGATTGATTTGGGATACAAGCTGTTAGACAGTTCGCTATCGAATAGTATTCGAGTATGAAACTATTTTAGACGTAGATTCCGATGATGTTACATGCATACATAAATATCATAGTACCTGTTTCCTACATCTTACCTCTCCTTTTTTAGAACGTCTGCAATCTGATCGCAAAATATTCGCCAAGGTCGACCCTGTCCCACTCTTCCTATCACCTTAGGCCAGCCTTATAAATATTTTTTGTTAATCTCTTTTCAATCCATCCTTTCTATATGCCCAAACCATTTTATAATCCCTTTTTCTACTTTTGTCACTACGTCCTTTTTCACTCCACACCGATCCTTTATAGCATCATTTCTTATTCGATCTTTCAAAGTAACACCACACATATTCCTCAGCGCCCGCATTTCAGTTGCATTTATTCACCTTTCATGTTTTCTGTGCCATACCCAACTCTCACTACCGTACATTAAAGTAGATATTGGTACCCCTTTATGAACGGCAAGACGTGCCTCATCTGATACCTTTCCACCACCCTCCTGCTTGCCATCTTATCTGATTCGATCACGTAGAGAAACACCGAGCATAGCCCTTACCATAGCGTGTTGCGTTGCGTTTAGCGACCTATGAAACCCATAGTAAAGGACCACGTTTCAGAGCCATAGTCAAATCGATATAATATTTACACCTAAATTGATTCCATTCAAGATTAAAGTTATTTATTGCGCGCTATACATTACCACAGACGATTAAAAAAATTACATAAAACTAAAAAAATATAGATAACTGTAATGTTTTTTAACAATATCTACTAATGAGTACTTCGCCCCAGTTGTCTGTAGGTCGGGCCATCCATTTTGCGATTATACAATAAAAATCAGATAGACCTGTCGGCCATATTTCATGACTAATGTTTAAGTGCGGGGCAATTTAAATATTGCATTTATCGGTGTTCTGACATAGACTTTTAATGAATGGACTTGGTGGACCAGGTGGCTATAAAACGAATATCTTATAGTGAGTATGGTGCGGCTTGGGACGTCTTCTTGTAGGTACGCTTTGCGAAATACATTCACAGTCGCAGGATGAGATCGAAACATGTCGACCAGTAGCTAATGTTTTACGTGAGTTACCTACCCGTGTATAATAATAAAGTATGTTACCAATTTAAAGAGTGCAAACTTTTATGCAAGCACATTCTTTTTCGGTCAATTGCTTAAAAAAGATTTAGAAGGACAGTTATTTTATGATTGAACATGTTATGTCATATAAATAAATATATAGGGACAAATCACACCGATTAAGCTAGCCCTAATGTAAGTTTTAAACTTGTGTTATGGGATACTAACTCAACGATACTATATTTTATGATAAATACATATATAGATAAACATCCAAGACACAGGACAATTTAAAAAAGGCAATTTTCCCACATGCCCTGGCTGGAGATCGAACCCAGAACCTCCGGATTAGCGGTCTAGTGTGTTAACCATTACGCCACGGAGGTCGTCAGTCAGTATGTATTACGGAATTCTTATTAACTTGTGCCTTCAGCTTTACTTTATAAATGGACGCACACATTGATCTTGAACAGTCTCCATTGCATGCTAAAGGAAAAAATATTATACAAAAGTTTTACAAAAACCTGTTACTAAAAGTAGGCATAAAATATCCGATAAGATCGATGAATGCGAAGATGGAAAAATTTTGAAAAGTTTTTACGTACTCGTAATATTATTGAAATTTCACATTTCCCCATAAATCGTCTCATGAAGTCCACGGTATTAGAATTTAGTAAAAACTGTATGAGCGGGAGGCGTGCGGGGCGAGGCGGGGTGTTCAGTGGTGATTTATGCGCTAAATTACAGTGCTATCTGATACAGCGTCTTAGCGAGATTTATAGGGAGACTCGACAGGTCAGACAGCGCCTCGTCATCTTTCCTGTCTTGTCGTAGCTGAATTATTATCTGGCTAGAATACATGTATTCGTATAATGCATTCCCATTGAGGGCTGATGTGAGACAGACAGCTGGTCGGCACATTCTCCTCTACACCGTACAGTCTATGGCATGTTTTAGTGGGAGACCTCACGGAGAATACGGATATCATATTTAGTGGAGAAATATCGGAAAACTGACTCCGGGCTACAAAGCAGCACGATTTGCTCTTGTCATGTCCATAGCATAATTTTACCTATTACCCCTTAGTTATTGTGTAAGAGCACATACACACGCCGCCGCCGCCGCGGCAGCGGTTTTCACAGTGTGTAAGAGTCAGTACAAATACTAAAAAATCCTAACGCACGGCGCCGCAGCGGCGAAAACCGCTACCCGAGCGTTGTAGTGTGTAAACGCTCTAACAGGTTCCACTTTCAAAGTTCCTATTAAGATTTCTAATTTTAGCTTATGGCGTTACTCTACACATCTATCTCAATTTAGCAAAAAAGTTTGCTTTAAGGTGCTAAATCAGGAATAACCAATTGTTAGGCCAACTGAGTAAAATTTTCTTATTGACTTTATCAAAGGATCGCAAGGTTTGAGTCCAAACTCTTGAGACTCAATAGGCGAGAAGATAATTCAAGAAGATAAGCGGCTGATACATTGAGGAAAATTCTCATTCCCAGACAATCATAGTAGACAAAAATACAAAATTAATCCAAATTGAAAATATGTGATGAAAAAATCCGCCACAAGTGGGACTCGAACCCACGCCCCTCACGTTAACGCCGTGAGTGCACTACCAATTCATCTATCCATTCCATCAAATGTGATGAGAAAATTCGTCGGGGTGATTCGAAGTCACGATAGCACAATCCGCTAGTTTCCAACAAGTCAAATCAGACACTTTTTTCTAAACGTCAAAACAAGCATTATCTATGATATTTGTATGAAATATCGTACTGTGACGTCATAGTTTTTAGCGCTCTTAATATCCGTTTTCTTGCAATGATAAATCTAAAATCACGTTCAAAATGGATGTGATCAATGCCAAGTAACATTATTTTGTGACGTTTTATTCTCTTAACAGTTCCAAATTATTTATTTTTGACCTAGGAAACTACCCAGGTAGTGCACTCACGGCGTTAACGTGAGGGTCGTGGGTTCGAGTCCTTCTCGTGGCGGATTTTTTCAAATACAAAATTAACTTTATCAATTGTACAAAGAAATCTCCACGCGCCTAATCGACATTTCTGGGGACCTAATAGCTGGTGCACATTTTGGCCTAAGATTAGGTCAGACCATTCAGCGTGGCAATACTGCCAGTCTCTTAGGCACCCTGCCCTGCTAGCGTAGTGATCTGGAGTCAACTTTTTATATCATATAATGGTTTACTTTTATTTAGTCTATTATTTTCTTTTATTTAATTTGTATTTAGGCTTTAGTTTAATTTATTGATGTATTATTATCATTGTCTTATAAAAAATGTACAGACTTAATCAGTATTCATAAGCCAATAACGTGATTAGGCGTTAGTATTTGCGTCCGGGCCGGATGGCGCCGAGCCAGGCCGGACGCCGCCAATGACCGGCCGGCTCTAATCAACACGCAAATTATCAATTACAGAAATTAGGATCGGGCTTTGAGCGTAATATTCGAGAGCAGCTGACACCCAGGTTCGTAATGTAAGATTTAAAAACATGCTGGTCTGGGATAAAGAAGAAAACTTAGAAAGTACCAACTGCTTCTTTTCCTTCGCAGATCGTAAAATTCGATCGAAGGAATGGGCGAGAATGAGAACCATATTAATAGTCAATGCGGCTAACAACCCATCACTATTTTGATTCCTTTGTGCTCCTTATCGCCCAACGTTACGCTAAAAGTGGCGTTTAAGTCTTGCAGCCGGCTTTGTGATGCTGTCGGCTCCATGTCCCAGGGATCAAAACGTGATAGTGTGTGTATGTATTTCTGGTTGTAAAATCGCGTTACTTGTTTTCCTATCAAGCGGTGGTTAGTGACAAATAATAAAAAAAATATTTTTAAATAAGGCATTCGAATAACATTATTCATCTTAGCCACCATCGAAGATCAAAAATCCAAAAACTTACTTGAAGGTAGTAATGTATGGTAAGGTCAGCATATACTTAAAAGGATTAGTCAATCCGTCAATTAAACCAAAGTTTTTCAGAAACCCACGTTGCTTATTTGCAAAAAATATGCTTCTTATACAAAAGTGTTCAACTGACCTGACAACTTACCACATTGTCCTTTTTTCTATTCAAAAATGTGTGTAGGCAATAACATATAATAGTATAATGGATTACCGTAAAATTTTGCAAGAAATATTTCAGATAAACCTACAGAAAAGTGGGCAAAGATTTGAATAAAAAATAAAGTGTATAAATTTTTCCCTCATCGGATCAGCGATAATCACACGACAAATGAGTCGCTTGAAGCGGGGCGGGGAGCGGCACGCGTGAGCGATGCGAGCCATAACCGAGATTAAACTGTGTGTCGCTTTTTTAAAAGTACGACTGATTACGACGCGGCAGGTGTGTGCGCGATCCATCTGCCGCCGTGAAATATCGCCGTCGTTGCGGAGACGGACGGAACGGGGCGAGAGGGGTGAGACAGGGGGGCAAAAGAAGGGGGGGTTACAGTGAGACGGGGAAACGTCTCCGCGAGAAAAAAGTTACAGCATCTATCACGGCGCGGCGTGAGCGGGCAATGACGCGAAAAAAGTGCAGGTTTTTGCGCGAGCCGCGCTGGCCTGGCGGTTCTTTATCGGGCGGCCTGTCCTTGTGACGTAGGACTTATCGATGGAAATAATGACGTGCGAAATGTTTTTATATTTTGAAATTATCAAACTGAAATAGATTCTAGTTGAGTGCATTGCAGGCTGGCATTTCATCACACACGTTTACAACTGACACACCCCTTCGTCAGTTAAGTGTAGCTAGCCCCCTAGCTTAACTTGAGCTAGAGTCTGATTCTTCTTCTGTACAACCTATATTATTCCACATCTGGCCTACCGCATCCACTACTGGACTAACGAGTCCACAGCTGGGAATAAGAAATTTTCTGCTGGACTAACGTAACGGCCAGACTAAGTGATTATTTGTCATCAAATATATCGATTGAACTAAATTACTTTTATTAAAATTTCTTTGATACTGGTCTAGAAGAATATAAAAAACTTACAATATACCAGCTGCTTCTCTTCCCTTACAAATCATAGAAAATTATCGAGGGAATGGGCGAAAATTCGTATTATGATAATAGGCGATGCGACTAGCAACCCATCACTTTTTTTTTCACCTTCTCTCCTACCATCTCGCTAAAAGGTCTTGCCCTTGACCTTTAGACAAAGGATAAAGACGTGATAGTGAACCTATATAAAATATTAATACATATAACTTTATGCAAAAATCCAGAGCCTGCTTCCACTCCAGTGAAATTTTTCGAACAAATTCAGTCCAAGATACTGAACAATTTTCATAAAAAAATTAACGATAAAAAAAAAATCGCCTTTCCATACAAATTTGTGCTTAGCCAAACGGATGTTGTGTGGGAGGGCGAAATTTTTTTTATCGTTTTTCAATATATGTTTTCATAGAAAGTAGTTCTCTATAATGGCCTTTAATTGTTCCAAACATTTTGCTGCTGGTTAAAAAGTAATCCTGTAGCAAACAAAGTCAATGTCTAGTTTTTGTTTATTTTTTCGCTAATTAATTCAGGGAACTATGGAAAGTTTCATTAGCGAAACTAAGAAACAGCATTTCGAGCTGACTGCGAGCTTTCAGCGTACAAGCTCCAAGCAAGCGCCGCTAGAAGCCCGGTCCGCGGGGCCAAGTTCGCAGATAAAACTCCCGCCCTTTACAAAACAAATACTAACTAACCCAGTATTCATTAAACTTACTTTTTTTTTAAATTATGCTTGTCTTCATTTCTGATTTTTTTATATTTGACATTAAAAGTCAGAGACAAATTATATTTCAATTAAATAGATCAACCAAATGTTTTAAAATGTATTTGTTTTAAGTTACTATACATAGTAATTCTGCTCAATATAGACAAAATAGTAGCGGGGGCATTTCCCAGCAATCAACACAAATCAGGCTCATCAAGGTTGTAGATTAGTTTAAGAACACTCTATCGATATTAAAAGTGGCCTTTGGGTCTTGCCACCAAATGACCAAAACAAAATGCTATATCTGTCTCATTCTGGATAACGACTTGATGATGAGTGTGTATGTTTATCGAGACTGACAATATTGTACATCAGTGCATGCTGCCATCAAAACGCTGATAAAACATAATATCATCTTCTTCCAGTAGGTTTCATCTTTAAATTAACGCCAATAATCTTCGTAGCTATAAAACAGGTATCTGGAATAGGAAATACTTGTTGATTATCTATGAGTAAGTTGACAAACAAAGCAAGGTGTGAAGATAAGATATCTGAAAGGAAAACACTGCTATAGTTTAGCAGTCTAAGTGCCTTGCAAGTATAACTTATTTTCTACTCATTGTCCCGCAGACTCATATAAGTCTACTATAAATGAACGACACAATCCCCGACTTCTGTACAAATGGAGTAACCTCCATCACAACAAACTAGCGCGGCATCGCTCGCTTCGTTAGCGAAAGAATATTCGCGGCGCACCCTGATTTAATTTCATGTCCAATAAAACGCGGGCGAGAGAGGAGGTGTGGCGAGGCGGTGCGGGGGCTGCGGGAGGGGGCAGAGGCGAGCTAATCTCATTTGGTCGGTGCACGGAGCTTTAGGAGAAACTGCTTTTATTGCAGCCGGGATCGTCGTAGCGCATCCAAATAAATATAACATAGAATTAACACGCCATACAATTTACCTTAATGAAAAGATATCATCATCATTTTAGCTGCAAGAAGTTCGCTGCTGACCACAGGCTGCGCAAGACGTCAAAGCCATAGACAACTATCACTGCTACTAACGCTGAAGTGCAGGTGGCTCTGTCGGATCCACAATTACGTGGCCTAAATAATAGGTGACTTATTTCTCTTTTCTGCACTGTTTTCGGCGTTATCGGTGGTAGTTGTAAGAATATTGGAAGCAGTCATGCTCATGATCACAATTTTAGCCACAAATCCATTGCTAAAAATTTAAAGTGCTCTGTATGCCCCGCCCACTGCGACGTGTGATCCACTGAGCTTTGCCAGTAACTGTCGTTCTTCTATGAACTTAATTTCTGATTCGATCATGTAGAGGAACACTGATATCCTTCTACAATTTCGTTAATGCGTAGTATCGCTATCGGCGATTTTACGCCCGACGCTATAACCGACTGCAGTGATCGCTGATTGAGTCACTTTACCTGTTGGATTTGCAGATGTAAAATCACAGCTTTAATTCTCAGCAGTGTCCCTTATTGTAATTTTATTATCATAGATTAGATTTTTGTGAGTTTGGATATTTATAACTTTACCTCTCAAAAACGGTGAAGGAAAACATCGTGAGCAAACCTGCACACTAGTGACTGTTAAGTTTAAAAATGTGTGAAATGGAGAAGGCAATGGTAAACCACTCCAGTATCTCTGCTAAAAACAGTAATTGTGTGCGTCTCTTTCCATACACTGACGCCGACAAGAGCATGGCTCTTAAATGTAGACAGACAGATCTCAAAAATGGCTGAATAGATTAGAATGTAATTTGGTATGAAATAATTTTTACCTAGACTAACACAGAGTATTTTTATTTGGCTTTTTAGGCATTTAAGATGCAGTACTAAAGTAAATAATGAATATTAGAAATGGTGAAAAAATAGTACGCGAACGGGACTTTAACCAGCGACCGGATATTTATACGTTTCTGTATTCCAACTGAGCTATCGTGTGTCCAAACCCGTCATTGTTAAGTTTAACACATATACATACATTTTATCCTGAAAAATGCGAAGTTCTCGTAAGATTTTCAGTATTTAAGACACCATAAATGAGGCGAAGCCGCGAGCAAATATTTAATAAATGGCAGATATAAAATCTGGCCATTAAGGGTTGTTAAGTAGTTTAACGTGTAGTTTGATTTTATTTATTTAACGCTTGATTTTAGTAAAAATGGCTACTTCTGGTACCAATTGTAATATATGAAAAAAAAAAACAAATTTTTAAGCACACCATAGTTTAGTAGCGACAAGTTTTTTTAAGTTTGACCTATATTGATGATTTTTCAAAGAAAATGCTCAACTAGTATGATTTTAAAAAAATAATCACGTTATCATAGGACTGCTACGTCGTACTCGTAGCACCTGCCTACGCCGAAGCAGCTACGCGTAGATTCGCCGCCGAATAACCACTTTAGCACTCTGATTGATTGCTCAGTTCCTTGGTGGCGAGGCCACCTCGCACCTGGGGTACGATGAGAACTGAAAGCCCATAAAGAAGTATCTCTAAAGTTTTATGTTTTTTATTAAAATCAAATATTTATTCAGTAATTAGGCCTTTTAGGCACTTTTACATGCCAATAATTATAGTGTACATTACGTGTAATGTTTATTTATATTTAAATTATTTTAACTTTGTTCAAAAGCTACCGATACTAGCGTTTCGCAACGACCACTGCTGAGAAGAAACGCCGAAAGAAACTCATTTACACAGTATTGGTCGCCTACGCGCCAGAAGAGCTTTGTCGGTTTACAAAGATATTATGCCTAATACAATTTTATCACAACATAATATGTAAAGCTTGCAAACGAGTGCCAAATCCAATTTACAGAAATAAGTTACACTGAGTAGTCTTAAAAAACGGGGCCGAGCTGACAAGTCCAGTTGTTTGTTAATTTGTACGGCAGTCGACTATATCAGATGCCTTTAAGCAACTTGAAAAATCTGACGCCAGTGTTGAACACACGAAAAACAAACAAACAACAATTTGTGTATTGCACAAAAGAGTTAATTTATATTTCTTTAATGTTAATCTAAGAAAAAAGATTAATACTTAAAATACCAGCTGCTTTTCTTCCCACAGAAATTGTAAAAGCCAACTGAGTTATATTATGTACAATGGCGGACTTATTACTGTAAATATCTTTTAAAATCAAGTATCTGTTTTCTTGTCCTATAATAATAACAGCCGCGACCTATGACTTAACGTGGCTGCATGTGCGTAGGGAAGCGAAGAAGTACTAGTCTTCGGCATCTTTGGGTGACCATTGACATGCATAATATTTTTTGGAGAAAAAAAAAGCGGGAAAACGCATCCCAGGCTCTGAAGTAGCACAGCTGAGGATGCAGCCGAGAAGGTGCTAAGATTAAAGAGTGACGCTACCCGATTGCTCGATGGAACTACTTATAAATTAAGTATTCCAATAAGGAGTATATGAATTGTGTAAACTCCACCCAAAGCTTGATTGGAAGTGATTGCTATGCTTTAAGTCTGCCTTAGATAATTTTTCTGTTTTTCTCTTTATTTTTGTAATTTCTTTGTTTATGGTGCAATAAAGAATATTTGTATTGTATTGTGATAGATCTGTACAAGTTCCAACGCGTAAAGCTCCAGATGTTTTACTGTACAATAAAACAGTCGACTAAACAGGTGATTGAGCTATATTTTATTTTCTGTCTAGGGATTTTTATCCCTCTTGGAAACACCTTTGATCGGAGCCGAGATCTAAAGTACAATATATATACTTTTAAATTTCTGAGAAAAAAAAGATAATTAGATGTCTACGAGATTTTTTAATAGTCAAGGTTGAATTTTGTGTTGTTAAAATTAGTTATCTATTTTAATCTATTTCCCTTGTATAAGTCTGCCACAAATTTCTGACGATCACGTCAGAAATTTGTGTCACCAAACTACGCTAGTCCGCCACGTCCCCAGACTTGGCAAGTTGGAAAATGTTCTCTTTCAAATTCTTCTATGTATTTATCATAAAATATATTATTGTTGAGTTAGTAAAGTTGATTCCATTATACATGTTTAATACTACTTTGGGGCTGGTTCAATCTAAGTAATTTTCCTTATGAAAAAAAATAATAATTATAAAATATCACTTAATTATCATACGAGTATAATCGGAGAATCAGAAGTTAATAATGGCATAGGGTATATCTGGTAGATAATGCATTAGCGTTAAGTTTGACCTATTGTAATCAATCAAATATAAGATTGTGTGCAATAAACTTAAATAAAAAAAATAGGGCAGTAGAAAATAGCGCTAAAAAGGGAAGCATACGTCCTGCGGTACGTTTATGTAAGCTAAGAGTGATCACCGTGCTTTAGTTTAGTTTTAATTTAAAAACATAAAAAGTTTTTCTTAATTTGCCTCAATTATGTAAATAAATAAATTATAGGCCATTTCCCAACTTCGAACATCGAATCCAGACTTGCATGTTGACCATTGACGTGACATTACACGACAGAAGTCGTCAGACTTCTGTCGTGTAATGTCACGCTTGGTCAACATTTTATGTACTTATAAGTAACCAGACAAAGTAAAAAAACATGGTAGCTTTAATACACTAAAAAAAGTAAAATCTTGCTTTTGCTGGCTACCGAGAGAACAACGTTAGTAACGTTGTTAGAGCCGCGCCTTCAAGTAATTTAATAGCTGAAGCATTGTTCCTCACTCCCGCGCTTACAGATTGTTATGAGGCTGTGTCCTCGTTTTATTCGAATATAATGCAATGAATTATTATGCGGTGTCCTTACTGAAGCTCATCAAAAGACCCAAAATGAAACGTACTTGCCTAAATTTTCGAAATTCTACCTGTTGAATATTTATAAATTGTTTTGCAAATAAAGTAGAAAAGTGGCCAAGCAGTTTAGGCACTAGCTCTGCGTCTGTGAGGCACGAGTTTGATCCTCACCAGGCGCGACTTGTACCTCTGAGTACTCATGTATAGTAATTTTCAACTACCAACACTTGCTTTTCCTGAAGGAAAACATGGTAAAGAAACCTGCACACTAGTTGACTAGTGTGTTACAATGTCTGTCGTCCCTAGCTGGCAGTCATTGACAGCTATGTCAAATGCCTTTAGTTAGCTCAAAAAATCTGACACCATTGTTAGCTATTATCACACTGATGAGAATAAACGTAGGAAATTTAAGTAGGTATACATTTTTGGCGCGATGCAGGACTTACTCGCGAATTCGAGGAGTGGCTTGTGATTCAATATTCAGACGTATCGGATTTGTCATTACGCCCCAATACGAGCGCTGGTACGTATCTTGTTATCGAGTCGTGACTTGTTTGTTTTCGTGTGTATAAGTGGCCAACTGGTGTCAGATTTTTTAAGCTGCCTAAAGGCATCTGACATAGCTTGACGACGGCTATACAAAGATTACAGTTGGGACCAACGGCTTTACTTGCCTTCCGAAGCACGGAGGAGCTCGAGAGTTATTATACGTGGCTGGGCCTATATTACAAGCTCGTTTGCTGGCCTTGTATGTATTTACAAAAATTAGTCTATTTTATATTTATTTTCTAATAATATTCACATATCTGTAAAAGGTTATTATAATCTTTTATTTATAATAATAGCACAATCATGAATAAGTTAGTATGAAATAACGACAGTTTAATGCAACGAGTGAGAGTTTAGTGAAGATCAGTAAAGGTTATTTTATATTTTGTCAAAGTTGTTCAATAAATACCGATATTTAATTAACTTTTCCGCGAACTTGATATTGTAAATAGGTTTGAAAAAATATTCAAACTATTAGCATTATAATGTTGATACTGAAGTTTTTTTTTATGAACACAATTTAACGTCTACGGCAACGACGGCATTTTAATAATTTCAATATCCCGTTATGTTACCAAATAAAATGATTATCGAGAAAAAATCAAATAGACAATGCCGCAAATAAACTTCCGCTTTGCTGTGAAAATATACAATTTATATACAATTAAAATTAAATTTCAATGCAATTATTGACAACGGTGATTGTTTAATTACGGAAACAGCATTCGGATGTCGTTTGTTACAATTATGCGTCATTTCTTTTTAATTAAATTCGTAATTTGATGTCGTTAAAATAAAAATGCTTCAATAATAGTAAATATTTGTACAATTAGTTTGTTTGTATACATATCTACGAAACATTAGTCCAGAAGACAAAAAAACATTACGTAAACAAACATTGGTTTTATCACATTTCCATGCTGGTCTGAAAGAACCAAAAAAAAAACTGTTCAAATGCGAGTCGGACTCGTACATGAAGGTTTGAAGGTTTCCGTACCTCCATAGATTACTTTAAAACGCTAAAAAAAAACGCGTTTTTAATGATGGTCATCATATAAAAAAAAGTGATTTTTTCAGCGTTTTCAGCCCATTAATTGTTAACGTTATCTTATTTTTAGTATTTGTTGTTATAGCTGCCACGGTAATACATAACCGGTAAAAATTTCAAGTGCCTCAATATTACGGTTCAAGAGATAGAGCCCTGTGACAGACGGACGGACAGACGGACAGACAGCGGAATCTCAGTAATGGGGACCCGTTGGCACCCTTTGGGTACTGAACTCTAAAAACGTAGAATCATCTAGCTACTAAAAGTAGAATGTATTTTCTGATGGGGCAGATCGTTCCCTATAAGGCGATTGGGCAAGAATTTGAATTAAATCAATAGGTACAAGGTGTACAAGCGGCAAGACTGTGGAATGCCTTGCCTGAATTAATTAAACGTGCGCAATCACTTTCTGCTTTTAAAAATAAAGTCTTTCAGTTATATTTAGAAAGTTAATCCATGTTTTTCGTCAACCCTTGATTCGTCATTTCTACATATCTATAATATATATTTATGTATACATTATTTATAATTATATACTTATATTATATATATTTATATCTATATGCATGCATGTATGTATTTTTTTATACTTATATATATATATAGGTATATATTATCATGAACCTGTTATTATTTAAGTATTGTATTTTAGTCATATACACCTCGTCTGCTAACGTATCTTTATATTCTCTCCATCCATCGGTTGTCTGGAAGAAATCGCTTTTAGCGATAAGACCGCCCATTGTACATTTTAATGTATTTTTTATTATTATTGTATATTTTTTATTCTTGGTGTACAATAAAGTATTACTTACTTACTTAGGTAGGTGATGCGGCTAACTAACCGTCACTATGTTCCTTAACGAGCTCACCACATTTATCCCAATTATCTTTGTCCAATTAACTGTTTAAGACAAAACCGTTCGTCATTGGTTTAATCCACAAATTATATTTCAACATATAAAGGTTGGCCCAAAACACCGTTTTTACAAGCTTTTATTTAGTTTCATCTGTCTCGTTGTGTGTGTACGTAAGTACCTAATCAAATCTTGCAAGCTAAATTAGATCCACTTTCCAATATTCGATCGAGTTGAAACTTCACATACTCATGTAAGTTGGTTGACAATACAATATTATGGAATGTTGCCCATCACTGGAATAGAAGCATTATACAAATCACATTATTTCCAAAAAGCATACCTACCTTCAAGATATTTTAAATTCATGATGACAGCTCAACACAACGTTTATCTGGTTTTCTTAAGCACGATAGTAAAATATTTTTTGGGTCTTTTGATGAGCTTCAGTAAGGACACCGCATAATAATTCATTGCATTATATTCGAATAAAACGAGGACACAGCCTCATAACAATCTGTACGGTTAGTTAGCCGCATCACCTACCTAAGTAAGTAAGTAATACTTTATTGTACACCAAGAATAAAAAATATACAATAATAATAAAAAATACATTAAAATGTACAATGGGCGGTCTTATCGCTAAAAGCGATTTCTTCCAGACAACCGATGGATGGAGAGAATATAAAGATACGTTAGCAGACGAGGTGTATATGACTAAAATACAATACTTAAATAATAACAGGTTCATAATAATATATACCTATATATATATAAGTATAAAAAAATACATACATGCATGCATATAGATATAAATATATATAATATAAGTATATAATTATAAATAATGTATACATAAATATATATTATAGATATGTAGAAATGACGAATCAAGGGTTGACGAAAAACATGGATTAACTTTCCAAATATAACTGAAAGACTTTATTTTTAAAAGCAGAAAGTGATTGCGCACGTTTAATTAATTCAGGCAAGGCATTCCACAGTCTTGCCGCTTGTACACCTTGTACCTATTGATTTAATTCAAATTCTTGCCCAATCGCCTTATAGGGAACGATCTGCCCCATCAGAAAATACATTCTACTTTTAGTAGCTAGATGATTCTACGTTTTTAGAGTTCAGTACCCAAAGGGTGCCAACGGGTCCCCATTACTGAGATTCCGCTGTCTGTCCGTCTGTCCGTCCGTCTGTCACAGGGCTCTATCTCTTGAACCGTAATATTGAGGCACTTGAAATTTTTACCGGTTATGTATTACCGTGGCAGCTATAACAACAAATACTAAAAATAAGATAACGTTAACAATTAATGGGCTGAAAACGCTGAAAAAATCACTTTTTTTTATATGATGACCATCATTAAAAACGCGTTTTTTTTTAGCGTTTTAAAGTAATCTATGGAGGTACGGAAACCTTCAAACCTTCATGTACGAGTCCGACTCGCATTTGACCAGTTTTTTTTTTGGTTCTTTCAGACCAGCATGGAAATGTGATAAAACCAATGTTTGTTTACGTAATGTTTTTTTGTCTACTGGACTAATGTTTCGTAGATATGTATACAAACAAACTAATTGTACAAATATTTACTATTATTGAAGCATTTTTATTTTAACGACATCAAATTACGAATTTAATTAAAAAGAAATGACGCATAATTGTAACAAACGACATCCGAATGCTGTTTCCGTAATTAAACAATCACCGTTGTCAATAATTGCATTGAAATTTAATTTTAATTGTATATAAATTGTATATTTTCACAGCAAAGCGGAAGTTTATTTGCGGCATTGTCTATTTGATTTTTTCTCGATAATCATTTTATTTGGTAACATAACGGGATATTGAAATTATTAAAATGCCGTCGTTGCCGTAGACGTTAAATTGTGTTCATAAAAAAAAACTTCAGTATCAACATTATAATGCTAATAGTTTGAATATTTTTTCAAACCTATTTACAATATCAAGTTCGCGGAAAAGTTAATTAAATATCGGTATTTATTGAACAACTTTGACAAAATATAAAATAACCTTTACTGATCTTCACTAAACTCTCACTCGTTGCATTAAACTGTCGTTATTTCATACTAACTTATTCATGATTGTGCTATTATTATAAATAAAAGATTATAATAACCTTTTACAGATATGTGAATATTATTAGAAAATAAATATAAAATAGACTAATTTTTGTATATACATACAAGGCCAGCAAACGAGCTTGTAATATAGGCCCAGCCACGTATAATAACTCTCGAGCTCCTCCGTGCTTCGGAAGGCAAGTAAAGCCGTTGGTCCCAACTGTAATCTTTGTATGGCCGTCGTCAAGCTATGTCAGATGCCTTTAGGCAGCTTAAAAAATCTGACACCAGTTGGCCACTTATACACACGAAAACAAACAAGTCACGACTCGATAACAAGATACGTACCAGCGCTCGTATTGGGGCGTAATGACAAATCCGATACGTCTGAATATTGAATCACAAGCCACTCCTCGAATTCGCGAGTAAGTCCTGCATCGCGCCAAAAATGTATACCTACTTAAATTTCCTACGTTTATTCTCATCAGTGTGATAATAGCTAACAATGGTGTCAGATTTTTTGAGCTAACTAAAGGCATTTGACATAGCTGTCAATGACTGCCAGCTAGGGACGACAGACATTGTAACACACTAGTCAACTAGTGTGCAGGTTTCTTTACCATGTTTTCCTTCAGGAAAAGCAAGTGTTGGTAGTTGAAAATTACTATACATGAGTACTCAGAGGTACAAGTCGCGCCTGGTGAGGATCAAACTCGTGCCTCACAGACGCAGAGCTAGTGCCTAAACTGCTTGGCCACTTTTCTACTTTATTTGCAAAACAATTTATAAATATTCAACAGGTAGAATTTCGAAAATTTAGGCAAGTACGAGTATATTTGCTTCTCTCGTACTTTTTAGAAATATTCTGTAGTCACAAATTAGACACGTAGTGTACATACAAGGCCAGGAATCATAACTAAATTATTGCATTCATTTATTTTAGCTGACGTTTCATCCGGGTTGCACCGAACGTGGTGTCAGCCTGAAAGCCAGGAATGAGGCTGGCTCAAAAGATTAATATACGAGTATTAGTTCTAAAGAAAAGCCGTGTATAGCAATCTACCTAATTCTCGAATAAAAACACCACGGAGCTCGTGTTAGCGCGTAATAACAAATCCAATCCGTCCGATTATTAAATCCCAAGCCGCTCGTCGAATTGGCAGTAATTCCTACAGACGTTTACACGCCAAAAGATTTATTAAAAGCGGGAACATTTTCAATATGTGCTTATGTGTTCATCATACAAGTATCTATCATGAACGACCTTCCTAACATAAAACATGTCTACTGTTTTTAGTATTTTCATCTATCAAGGTATTGCAAATTGTAACGTAAGTCTACATAAGCGATGTTTGTTTGTATTTTGACGTGTAAGTGCCCAACTTTAGTATCAAATTTAAGGTGCCTAAAAGCATTTGATATAATTTGACGACAGCCATCTAATGACGCAGTACTGCACTACTAGTTTTCACATTAAAAACCCGGGCGTGGTCGCCAATTGGATTGGTGATCACTTATTAGAGTTGCGCTCTTGTGCTTTCCGTGTCTCTCTTTCTTCCACTAGCTTACATGTTTTAACATTTAATTTTCTCGGTGACCACAATTGCCATAAATTATCATGTGCTGCATGGTCCTAGCTAGTCTGCTCAGAGCCACCAGAATTAGAATGCTCCATCTGCCCCATTGCATCACAAAGACACGATTGTGTGTATAATATAAATTTACTTGCTTTAGAATAACTCAAAGAGTAATTTACGCCGTATATGTTCCCTCCGCCGGCCCGGCCACAGCCCTTCGTTAGCTACAAGTACATAATTGTCCTCATTATGAACCGCACTCATTTATTTGCCTGCAATAAGAGTCGGCTGCAGTGCTACATATTACTACATTATTACTCGTTTTGGTACGCAATCGTTATTGTAAGTTGCGGTGGCTGGTTCTGCACCATAATTAGGGTTATATCATACAATTTCTGTATAATTTAAATAGTTGACTATAGTAGTATATATTTTTTACGACTTTTAAAAATCAATGATTCGGAATTATCAAATCGCTCAAGATTGTGGGTCATGTCACAAGTGGAAAGTGATGGGACTATCGGAAGGGCTCTACGACCTGAAGTTTTTACCTCCATATTTGTCATTATTTAAGTAAGCTAACTAAACTGTACCTATTTTTATAAGCTTTCATTAAACTTGCACCCTTTGTTTATATGTATATATTTATTTATTTATTTACATGTACCGACGATAAGTTGTCCGTTTCAAATAAAACATTTTTCACCTACTTACTGGGATTCGATACAACTAGGTATTTTTTGCATAAACATGTGCTTAGATGGCAATACGACATAATGATGTCATCGACCAAAATAAACCCAGCAGCTAGGAAGGAGCTACCCTTGGGACCTCACCATGGCTATCTTCCAAACTGACGCGAACACATCGAGTTTGAGTTTTGTTTGATTTAAGTATCTTCACAAATACTTTGGTATTTGATGATATCTAAGTCTATTGATGAACTTGTAAAAAAAATGTTCATTATGTAACTTATATAGCATATTAATGCATTGGAGTCACTGATGTATCAGTAGTAGTGACCAAGTTAAAGTAGAGATGGGCTGGACACATGAACAGATGAAAGGATGGTCGTTGTGTGCGTAAAATTGCAAAGAGGCTGACCGCAGAAAAGTTGGGCTTACCTTTGCGCTGGGTCGATGACATCTACAAAATATTAGTGAAGACATGAATGCGGACTGCAAAAGACAGGGTAAATAGAAACACTATGAAAAGACCTAGGAATAAAGGACGAAAATAATAAGAAGAGGTTATGATAACTTAGGTGTAGGCATATAGCATTAAGTACATGGCGCAGAATATTAGACAATATGTGGCTCATTAAAGTGATTGGAAGAGACGATGTCTTAGTGGGTTGAGCGCTCATGAGATGACGTGAGATCTGGTGGGTTCGAATTCTACTCATCGCAAACTTTGCTACATGTTTCCAATTTACTTTTTAAAATTCCGCATCTGCATTTTTCAAACGTATGCACTAGCTTTATGCACATCGAATTACCGATAACGGCATCCTCTCTTGTTTGTGTTTATTTTAATAACAGCTTATTACTCATTTAATTACTGGCCCATTGCTGTTTTCCATTACGCCCGCTGATTGTTGGAGCAATAATGGAGTAATGATATGGGACTGGAAATATTTATTTATTGAAGTACAATCTCAGATATCAGAATATTTATAGTACCTAGAGGTATATCTAGGACCAATATTATTCTGAAATCCTACAACAGACCTACACAATCCTACAAGCCTTGCGTGCAGGCTTCAAAGAATATGACATGCAAGCAAACATATTTGCAGGTGATATATATATTATACACGGGAGTAGGCAAGGACGGGATAGCAAACCTATTTCGTTACGTCAACACTCATATTTTTTTTCATGCATGCTCTCGAGTATGTATTACACACAACCTTCATCTGTTTAGTGATGAAAACCACATTTAACCTTTGCTTAGTTTAGTGATGAAAACCACATTAAACCTTTGCTTAGTGTAGTGATGAAAACCACATTTAACATTTGCTTAGTTTAGTGATGAAAACCACATTAAACCTTTGCTTAGTGTAGTGATGAAAACCACATTTAACATTTGCTTAGTTTAGTGATGAAAACCACATTAAACCTTTGCTTAGTGTAGTGATGAAAACCACATTTAACATTTGCTTAGTTAAGTGATGAAAACCACATTAAACCTTTGCTTAGTGTAGTGATGAAAACCACATTAAACCTTTGCTTAGTGTAGTGATGAAAACCACATTAAACCTTTGCTTAGTGTAGTGATGAAAACCACATTTAACATTTGCTTAGTTAAGTGATGAAAACCACATTAAACCTTTGCTTAGTGTAGTGATGAAAACCACATTTAACATTTGCTTAGTTTAGTGATGAAAACCACATTAAACCTTTGCTTAGTGTAGTGATGAAAACCACATTTAACATTTGCTTAGTTTAGTGATGAAAACCACATTAAACCTTTGCTTAGTGTAGTGATGAAAACCACATTTAACATTTGCTTAGTTAAGTGATGAAAACCACATTAAACCTTTGCTTAGTGTAGTGATGAAAACCACATTTAACATTTGCTTAGTTAAGTGATGAAAACCACATTAAACCTTTGCTTAGTGTAGTGATGAAAACCACATTTAACATTTGCTTAGTTAAGTGATGAAAACCACATTAAACCTTTGCTTAGTGTAGTGATGAAAACCACATTTAACATTTGCTTAGTTAAGTGATGAAAACCACATTAAACCTTTGCTTAGTGTAGTGATGAAAACCACATTTAACATTTGCTTAGTTAAGTGATGAAAACCACATTAAACCTTTGCTTAGTGTAGTGATGAAAACCACATTTAACATTTGCTTAGTTTAGTGATGAAAACCACATTAAACCTTTGCTTAGTGTAGTGATGAAAACCACATTTAACATTTTCTTAGTTAAGTGATGAAAACCACATTAAACCTTTGCTTAGTGTAGTGATGAAAACCACATTTAACATTTGCTTAGTTAAGTGATGAAAACCACATTAAACCTTTGCTTAGTGTAGTGATGAAAACCACATTTAACATTTGCTTAGTGTAGTGATGAAAACCACATTAAACCTTTGCTTAGTGTAGTGATGAAAACCACATTTAACATTTGCTTAGTTAAGTGATGAAAACCACATTAAACCTTTGCTTAGTGTAGTGATGAAAACCACATTTAACATTTGCTTAGTTAAGTGATGAAAACCACATTTAACATTTGCTTAGTTAAGTGATGAAAACCACATTAAACCTTTGCTTAGTGTAGTGATGAAAACCACATTTAACATTTGCTTAGTTAAGTGATGAAAACCACATTAAACCTTTGCTTAGTGTAGTGATGAAAACCACATTTAACATTTGCTTAGTTAAGTGATGAAAACCACATTAAACCTTTGCTTAGTGTAGTGATGAAAACCACATTTAACATTTGCTTAGTTAAGTGATGAAAACCACATTAAACCTTTGCTTAGTGTAGTGATGAAAACCACATTTAACATTTGCTTAGTTAAGTGATGAAAACCACATTAAACCTTTGCTTAGTGTAGTGATGAAAACCACATTTAACATTTGCTTAGTTTAGTGATGAAAACCACATTAAACCTTTGCTTAGTGTAGTGATGAAAACCACATTTAACATTTGCTTAGTTAAGTGATGAAAACCACATTAAACCTTTGCTTAGTGTAGTGATGAAAACCACATTTAACATTTGCTTAGTTAAGTGATGAAAACCACATTAAACCTTTGCTTAGTTTAAAAGATCTTAGCGTACATACATACAGAAGATCAAATGGCGGTTTTTTTTTAGATCTATGAGTATGAATTGATACTCGTATATTATATCCCTTCACAAAACATCTATATAATAAAATAATGATGAATGATTGTAAGAATTCATAAGTTTAAAACAATGGAGATGTGATTCACATCTTATCAAGAAAAATTGTTTAACCATTGTTTTAAACTTATGAATTCTTTCAATCATTCATCGTAATTATATTATATAGATGTTTGATATTTACTATGAATAAAAGCTTAGAAAAAGCAAATTTTAATATACTATAAGATTTCAATCGATAAACCTTGACACCATAGTTGATATATATATATTTTTTATTTATTTATTTAAACAATACATTTAATACATTAATGTTTAGTCTATTTACAATGCCATCATAATCTCTTTTGAGATTTACCGTGATACGATTATACATATGATATGCATTACAACAACTGAGGTGTTATTTTAAAACCCTTTTTGTTGACACGCCCGGTGCCGATGATTTAAAAGTAGGTACTCGTACCTGCATCACGCGCGAATATAGCATTAAAAAAAACAATTGCTTTTTAATATTACGATTTGGTCATGTTTATAAAGAGATATTTCGATTAATATTATTTTAGACCTTTAACAATGGCAAGGAGCCATTGTTAGTATTTAGTAGTTAGTAGGCTAGTATATTTATATGACATATAACAACATATAACACTTAGTACTATAACAATAATATTTATTTTTATCCTCGTCCCTCGCCAAACCCAAATTCCCACAATTACGTTAGTACGCGCAATAACACAAGTGGAGAAGGGTCGGCCCGGCCGCTGTTGTAAACTAACCTTAATTTACTCACTTGTATACTAGTGTACTCCCCGCTACATCGAGTTTATTTTTGTAGAAAGTCTGGAACAAGACTTACATTATAATGATACAGGTGTTACAGGAAATTATTGCTCAGTCCGTAAAAAATACATCAACCGTTCCATCGTAAAGGAAATGTAGGTATGAAAATGGTTTAATCGTCGCCTTCCAATCGAGCTGAGCTGCAAAGGTCTAATATGTTTTTTAAAATCTACAGAATGGAGTTGAAGTTTAAGAATTAACGTTTTCAATCTTTAAATTTACAACAAATATACCTTACTAAGTAATAACGCAATCAATTAAAAAAAAAAAACTTCTTTGTTTTATATCTACATAATAATATCGAACTATTACAATGACATGTGGTCCACGGCAGAGTAGAATAGGACCACTCCAAGTCTTCCCGTGGATGTCGTAGAAGGCGACTTAGGAAACACAAGCTGAACAAAGCTTATGAACATCAATGAGACCTCTCCAACACGTCTGGCCATTATGGAGAGTGTAGGCCAAATTGTTTGACTGCTGTGGCTATTAAATGACTCTGGTAGTATAGAGACGGTCATGCTCCTACAGTGGAGACTAAAAAAGACCTAAAGATGATAATGATAAGTTAACTAAATAAAAATGGCGAAAACTTAAATAAAGATAGTACCAATAAAAAGCTATCAAATATCCTTGTTAACCTCAATTTAATATTAATATTCGTAAATGCACAATATTGTTTCACAATTTGACAATATTATTTTTTCTACCGTGCTTTCACTCTGACGAACAAAATTTTTATTTTAATTCGATTCTAAACTCGCTGCCAAATATTTCCATTCACGGAGCAGGAGTATCTGCTCTAAAACAAAAAATTCAATCGCACATCGAATCAACGTTCATTTGTATGGGTTCGAGCTTTTCCCGTTACCAATTTACCGTTTTGTAACAAATCCAAATCAAATTATACGGCGATGTAGGTCGCCCGGGTTTTAATCCCAGAGCCTGGCCGGAGACGGAGAATACGAAAGGAAAGGAGATACAGCTTCATAAGTAGGAACCTAAAATAGTGTTAGCAAATGTAAACAAGATAGGATGACGGTAAGTACATGATATGTATAGTCAGTAAGGTAACAGTCACCGGAGTTTCGTTTTTCAGGTGTCAGATTTTTCAAGCTGCTTAAAAGCATCTGACATAGCTTGACGATTGCCATACAGCCGATAACATGATGGCAGCCAGGACCAACGGCTTAACATGTGCCTTGCAAAACACGGAGGAGCTCAAGAAACTTTAATGGCACTTGTGGTCTTGAATGAGTGTGAACTGAGAAGACTTCTCTTCATATGTGACTATATACTGAACGTGCCTGTCAGATGCCTTTCGGCGGCTTGAAAGATTTGACGTTAGGTTGGCCACTTACACACACAAAACAAAACATAATAATTTCCTAAATTCCTAAAAAAGACCGAATTTCTTTATAAAAACGCTATTTTTTATACGAATAAATAAACTATTTCTATGTTCAAAGTATTTCTCTCCAAAGGGGAGAAGCGGCGAGGGGGAGGGGGTACGACAACTAGCATTTGCCTGATGAAAGAGCCCGTACAAATAAATGATATAAGTGTGTGCGGAAGCCCCGCGCGGCGTGATTTGATCCAATCTTGCGTAATCAGAAACGCAGAGCCCGGTGCTTGCGAGGAAGCCTTACCAGCGTTTTATTTGACGTCAAAATCATCTATACTTAGAAAGTACAGTTGCTATTTACTTTGTATTGCAAACTTTCCTATCACTTACTGACTGATTTTGATAAGATTGACTATAAGAGACTTATCTGAGATAAGTCCGCCTTTCCTCAGATCTCGTATATATATATTATAACAAGCTTTTATTTAACTTGCCCTATTTGTTGTTGATTTTTGGGTAAATTCTTGCCAGCACTTTCCAGCTTCTGATTGAGATA
The DNA here is from genome assembly GCA_963576875.1 of Acrobasis repandana. Lineage (NCBI taxonomy): Eukaryota > Metazoa > Arthropoda > Insecta > Lepidoptera > Pyralidae > Acrobasis > Acrobasis repandana. Next base: position 20,639,818 of record OY756229.1, on the reverse strand, counting down.
AAATTTTGTATGCAAGTTACCTATTATGACAAGAAGCTGATCTGATAATAGAGCTGAATGGTGGCTATGGAATCCTGTAATAAAACGACGCAACCCTGTCGAGTTTGAACTTATTACATTGGTCTTGAAAAGTGGCTTCAAAATAAAAGCTTTTACGAAAAAATGTTTTTTTTTTTTTTGCAAAAAGAAAATCCTGTGATATTAAATGTTATTATCATTCCTCTTCATTTCTCCTTTTTGTTCTTCCAGATGCAACCTCAGTAGTCAGACTCCGGCTGTCGTCATTGTATGGCAGACGTTAAGTTACGTCAGATGCCTTTAGTGTTGGCCACTTACACACACCAGTGTTGGCTACATACACACACGAAAGAAATAAAGTAGTCAAACAGGAATTGAAAGTGAAATTTTCTTTGCAATGTAGTGACATTAAAGGATCAAACACTGTATAGTGACGACCTATATATATATATATATATATATATATAAAATAATAGTGTATACGATAAACAAAACAAGAACCAAAAAATACGTCAATAAAATGTACGCTTTTTTAACGAACGCTGGTGCACGCCTCTAATCCATATCCATATGATTTTAAAACCCATTAGTCAAATATATTTAAAACATGAAATGTTATTCAACCTCATGTCCGATCGCTTCAATCCAAATTGGACAACATAATTATGGAATTTGCAAAAACTTCGTTGAAAGAGTACATCGACCACGCGTGTTCCACGAGTATAACACATACAATACATACTATGACGTCTTTATCCGTATACAGAGAATTTTGGGTCTTGCGGTGCTAAACAGACAGAGCCTAGGGCCTCAAGACCACTTTTAGCGTGATGATGGGCAAGAAGGTGGAAAAAATAATCAAAATGGTGATGGTTTGCTAGCCGAATCGTTAACATGATTCGCATTTTTCGCTCATTGCTTCGCTCGGCTTTAACGATTTGAGCGGGATGAGAAGCAGCTACATTTTAAGTTTTTTCTTTTTCCCAGACCAACATGAAGAGAGGAGGTTAAATGTTATATGTCTTACACCAAATTAAGTCAAGTTAAAACATCTTGCAATAAAATTTCAAATTCCATGATAAAATTCGCATTCCAATGTTTTCAGTAAGTCGACTAGTAGGTGGCGTCGACGAGTTTATTGACAAACACCTTTACTCTAAACCTTAACTTAAAATTCCTTCCACTTTTATAATATGATTGGGGCAAATAATTCACTACAAATCTTTTATTGCCTTAAATAGCTTCCAGTGCTTAGATCTTATTCTAATTAAAATCAGATAAAAACGTTTTCTGTCAAAGTCAAAAATTTTTATTCAATGTAGAATAAATATATCACTTATGGTCATTATTTTTAGTGCAAAAGCTACCGATACTAGCGTTTCAAAATGACCACTGCTGAGAAGAAACGCCGAAACAAACTAATTTACACAGGTCGCCTGGATATTGATCGCCGGTTAGGCTTTGTCAGTATAAAAAGATATTGTGTTCAGACACGTACATAAAATCTGATGAAATATAGTCCCCTTAGTATTTCCCAGATAGTGTGGAATAGGTACTCTTTAATTAAGTAAAAAATGGAAAACTTTAAGCGTTCTTATTTATTTTGCTATTTCATGAAACATTTCCGATATCTGCGGCGCAGTCTGCTCTTAATTGGTAATTTTGTTTTAAAATGGCGTTATAAATGGCGGAAAATATAACAGTTTAATTAGCAGCTGTCAGCGGCGATCGTGCGGCATTCGGCGACTTGTACGAGTATCAATTAACGGTAATTTTATAGCAGAGTAATAGAGCAATGACAGTTCGGAGTTCTACTTGTGAGTGCTAAGTTGCAGTACGTCAATAAACCATCAACATCGTTGTGTGAACACGTTCCCGATCGCATCAGTAGCTGTACTGCTGTAACAAGGCCCGGGTTTGCTTTCAAGATTTTTAGGTGAGGAAGAAAAATCCGCAATGATTTTCGGGAGTAGCGTTTAGTCTTTATAATGCTCTCTCTAGCATTATATAATCTTGAATAAAAGCATAATAAGGTTCTTATTTAAGTTCAAATAATTTTTTACTTACCAATTGACAAGCAGAGCATTCGTCGCATATGGACATGGATAGGCCTTAGGAGAGAGCCCACACACATACCGACGCAAGCCCTGGAGTGGACTCCCCAGGGCAAGCGGAAAATAGGCCGTCCCAGCAGACTTGGCAGCGCACTGTGGCAGCGGAGATGAAGACAATCGGGGTAACCAGGCCCGAAGTAAAAGTGCGTAGCGAAAGACCGATCATAATGGCGAAATAATGTTGAAGCCCCACCTGGGGGCCTTAGGACATTAAGTCAAGTCAAGTCAATTCTAAAGGAGCAGCAGTATGCAGCGTATTTTTATTGTCAAACCATAATTACTTTTATTTGTATAGTTTATATTATTATATTCTACTGGAAAGAACTGGATTGCAGCGGCCAGAGTCAAAACAAGATAGTTCAGACGAAGGGAGACTCATGAATAAAAATATTGTTTTTGAAAGCTGAATAACCAAATAATACACAGCAACTAAGTATATGTTAGGACTTGCGGAGTATAGTTAGCTTTAACAAATGAGCGGGGGTCCCGCGCCGCAGATAAAGTGGTGAGCGGAGGACGCGCCGGATTGGACGATCTGTAAATGTTCTGAATTTGAAAGCAGATGGGGCTGCGAGTACCAGACACTATGGCCTGCTACTGAGAAATAAGAGTACGACAATATTATATTACATTTTTATTACAAACATTGTGAAATGGACAATTGTACCATCGATGAAGTTAAGACCAGCTCGATGCATCTTTTTCAGAATCCTCGTATAAAGCGCATTAGTAACATTTTGATAACTTAGAATAAAGCATCGATTATACCGGGTAAAAATGTAATTACAATTATTATTGAACATGTTAATATAAAAAGCATGGAGTATGGTATAAAGAAATTCGACAATCTCAAACATCTAAATTAGTGTCGTATTCAACTTAATTCATATAAGATAAATTGAAAGACGATAACGTGAAATAGGCATTGTTTGAATTATGCTTATGTATATATATTTTGACGACCACCGTGGCGTAATGGTTAACACGCTAGACCGCTAATCCGGAGGTTCTGGGTTCGATCCCCAGCCAGGGCAAGTTGGAAAATGGCCTTTTTCAAATTGACCTGGGTCTTGGGTGTTTATCGATATATAAATTTATTATAAAATATAGTATCGTTAAGTTAGTATCCCATAACACAAGTTTAGAACTTACTTTGGGGCTAGCTTAATCAGTGTGATTTGTCCCTATATATTTATTTATTTATATGTATTTGTTATAAAATATAGAATCGTTGAGTTAGTATCCCTTAGTAAGTGTCGAACTTACTTTGGGGCCAGCTCAATCTGTGTGATTGGTCCTTATATATTTATTTATTTACATATTACAATGCTTGTAACAATGTTTTTAGATATTGTTAACGTCAGGGACGTAAGTTAAGATTTTGTTATCGTCAGGGACGTGAGTTTAGATATTGTTAACGTCAGGGACGTGAGTTTAGATATTGTTAACGTCAGGAAAGTGAGTTTAGATATTGCTAATGTCAGGGACGTGAGTTTAGATATTGTTAACGTCAAAGACGTGAGTTTAGATCTCACTTGTGGCGAAATTTTTCCTCACATATTTTTAACTTAGATATTGTTCCGAGCATTGTAATGCTCTATACACCAATAGTTATCTACACTTCTACACTAATATTATAAAGAGGAAAGATTTGTACCTATTTTTGTATGTTTGTAATGAATAGGCTCAAAAAGTACTGGGCCGATTTAAAAAATTCTTTCATCGTTGGAAAGCTACACTATTCCCGAGTGACATAGGCTATGTGTGTACCACGGGCGAAGCCGGGGTGGACTGCTAGTTCTCAATATAGAGGTATTGTCTGGTCAGTGAACTTACACTCTGTATTTTCTTTTGCTTTTCTTTCACCGTTTGTTCTACAGACTCGGGCGCCCGCTACAATACAATGCTACAATACAATAGTATCCACGTTACTGAGTGTTTGTGTGCGGGTTCGTTATCCAGGTACCTACGTCTCGGTTCTAAAGACGAATTGTTTGAAGTTGCAGTGGGAATTAGGTGGTGAGCTCAACGATTGTTATTTATACAGGTACAATAAGAATTTAGTTTACATTTTGCACACACACAGCTTCAAAATCAAACGTTTGAAAACGGCTGAACGGATTAGGATCGAAATACTATTAGATATATTTTTACTGGTACAGGATACTTTGTATCCCGAACCAGTGTAAGTTTCCCAATTGCCAAATAACGAACTGCCGATGACCACGCGGGTCATAGTAGTAAAATAATTCCAATAGTTACATTAATATTCACTAAGTGAAAACTTGATTTTCATTTTCGTTTTCAAGAAGATAATTTATTCTATCGTTCGTGCACAGACTTAGGGTTGGAACATATCTGTTAGCACGAAACAGCATTTTCCTATGCTGGTATCCTTTTCTGTCGCTCAATGCGGCAGCATCGCCAATTTCACAGCGTTCCGTCGCTTTTATTCTAGCATATGACTATGGCTACAAATAAACATTGAAAAAAAAGGGTTTTGGGCGACAATCAAAAAAGAATAGCATCATAGGAAAATGCTGTTCCGTGCTGACAGATGTGTGCCAAGTCCCAACCTCTAAAAATAACAACTTGAGTAAGAATTTAATTTAAAACGAATATATTTTATAAGTTGATTATAATGATTATATTCATACTATTATCTTCTATTCTGGTCTGGAAGAAAAGAAAAATCGATTGTACCAGCTGCTTCTCTTCCCGTACAGATCGTAAAAGCCGAGCGAGGCAAGAGGGAAAATGCGAATCATGTTAATAAAAGGTGATGTGGCTAACATTCCATCCCGATTTTTATTCCTTTTTCCACCTTCTCGTCCACGATCACGCTACAAGTGGCCTTTGGTTCTTGTGACCCTTGGCTGTCTACTTAGAGCCGCAAAACTCTGTCACATTAGAGATCAAGACGTAATAGTATATGTATATACATATATTATGTTAGAATTGATATTTAATACATCAAACATTTGCGAACTACCGGAGCAGTTACCGTATAAACTTAATACAAATGGTTTAACAGTCAATTGAAGGCGCCAGTTAAACTAGGCGTTATGGCGGCGATAAAATTAACGAGACGGTGTCGTAACCGTGTCGCCGAACTGAAACCGCAGGTCATAATAATTACGATAACTGTCACCACTGCTGTAGGTATTATTAGAGTTACTGAACAAGGGAGCGAAGCTGATTTTGCACCCTAGAGCTATATCTTGGAATAAGAATCATTAACAAAACACAAAACCCTAAGAAAAAAGTATAATGTAAAAAAAAATCTCCCATATTTCTAATAAATGGCTAGCCTACTTCTCGTGTCAAAAGCTCAAAATGTAATTAAATTGTTTCCCTTCAGAAGGTTGCCACTTTTACATCGTTGTCTGTAGCCTCACATAGGTCACGCTTGGTGCAGCTGGTGGGGCACGATGGGCAGGACAGGAGGTGTGACATAGTCTGGTCGTTATGACCACACTGACCATGTGTTGCAGTTGGGTCAATACAACCGCAGAATAAATAATACTAACGTACAGAAGTCTCACTCAGCAAATAAATTCAAAGAAATATCTACTCAATGTCATAAGACACATGAAATTTTTTATGTATTTAGTCAGTCAGTCAGTCAGTTAGTAGAAAATAATGCATTTATTAAATTTTGAAAATGACATTCCTATAGGGGTGAAATAGGGGTTGCAAGTTTGTATGAATCTTCGTCATTTTTGAAGCGAGACACATAAAATATAAATATTTAGGGATAAATCACACATTTGTCCCTACTCACACTGATTGAGCTAGCCTCAAAGTTTTATTAAACTTGAAATATTTTTTGTGGTTAGTAAAACATAATAATCCATTAATTGGATTTTAATAAATTGCGACCCCAGTACTTACTTACTGCGTTGACTCAGTGACCCAAAATTGATCTTGGCCTCCGACACCAGAAGACGCCACTGTTCCCTATTCTGCGCCATCTGTAGATCTTCTTGGAGGGCTTTGACGTCTTTGCAGGCTTCGTCTCTCCAGCGGTATCTCGGACGACCCACCGGCCTCTTCCCGGTTGGTCTCCCCATGTACGCTCTTTTCACGGCACGATCTCTTGACGGCACGATCTCGTTCCATCCTCTCCACGTGGCCCAACCATCAAAGTCTAGCCGCTTTGATCTCTCCGATGATATTGGGCATGGCCATTAGGTCTTCTACCTCCTGATTTTTCTTAACTCTCCAGGTACCGTCTTCCCGTTTGGTTGGTCCCAAGATTTTTCTGAAAATCCTCCTTTCCTCCAACTAAGAGTTTACTCTCCTCTTTTATTGTTAATGTCCTAGATTCGCATCCATACATAAGAATTGGCCTTATTACTGTTTTATAAATTCGTATTTTGGTCTTTATATGTATTATCTTGGAAACTAATATTTTATGGAGTGCTGCGGAATATCTTAGGGCGTTTTGGATACGAATTTGTATCTCCTCTTCTCTTCGGTTGGTATCAGTAACAGTGCAACCTAAATACCTGAATTTTTCTACCCCTTTGTACGAGGCATCCCCTACTAATAAGTTTGTTCTTCTTTTCCTTGTGTTTTTATACCTTTTTATAAGGAAATATTCTGTTTGCGACCCCAGTAAAAATCAATCTAATTTATGTAGTCTACGCGGGCGAAGCCGCGGGCAAAAGCTATAATATGCAGGTATACTGCTCGCATCAGTTATTATCAGATCATTAGTTACTCAATCAGGAGTTTGTATGTAACGCGTTTGTCGAAGCAGAAGATCAAAAGTACTAGTACTGTTATCTCGAGCGAAATACGGTTATTATTATATACATATATTATTACGTGTTTGTTCCTAATGGGGTAGACAGAGCACTTTCGGTAACGTCTTGCGACTCTGAGCAGTAAACAGACAGAGCCCAGGGCAAGATTTTGAAGCCACTTTTAGTGGGCGACAAGGTGAAGAAAGGAATAAAAATAGTAAGGGGTTACTAGCCCCATCACCTCTTAACATGATTTACATTTTTACTCATTTCCTCAATCAGCTTTTACGATCTGCGTGGAAAGAGAAGCAGCTGGTACATTCTAATATTTCCTTGTTCTAACTCAGGTCTCAGCTAAAAGGTCTCTCCCAGACCAGCTGGAAGGATATGCTGGTCTGGGAGAAATCTATAGTATAGATCCATATCTATTTAAAACTCAATAGTATTTTCTAAAGTCACTTTCTTTTTCTTCAATGTGAACTTATTTTGGGGTGATAATGCTTTAAATTCAATACTAACGTTAGTTTTACTGTTTTTTTTATAAATGACTGATATACGAGTAAGTAGTCTATGTTATTACCGTCTGTCGTCTGGCAAGAGCGTATAAACTGGGTCAAAGCCGCTTAAACTCGCGTCGAATCTCTATATTGCCCAGAATCTCCAATTACTTAGCGATGAGCGATCCAAATCACTTTTTTATTTAAATGGTGGCCTTTTGCCGACGTACGTGCCGTTCTACACGAGGCGTTGCGGCATCACACCGCAACGCCGCTGCCAATGAGATGTCGCCGCACTGGCGATCACACGGGCGGGGCGGCGACGCTGTTACGTCGGCAGCAATGGAGGGAGTTTCGGATATACAACTGAGCAGTTCCACTCCGGCGCCACACTGCTTACACTCGACTCGCCTTGTGCAAGTCCGATGTATACTGAAACTATTTTATAGGTAGAGTCAGTACTGAATTTGGCCCGATGGCGTTATATTGACCCAACAACAACACAGTGTCAGTGTGGTCATAACGACCAGACTATGTCACACCTCCGCTCCTGCCCGTCGTGCCCCACCAGCTGCACTAAGCGTGACCTATGTGAGGCTATAGACAACGCTGTGAAAGTGGCAGCCTTCTGGAGGGAAAAAAATTAATAACATTTTGAGCTTTCGACACAAGAAGAAGAAGAAGTACTGAACTTTCGCCATGGAACGTATATCGAATCATGAAAAAAATGTTTGCCTTCCTATACAAACTAGGCTCATCTGATCAGCTAATTTGTATGGGAGGGCAATTTTTTTTTTCATATTTTCATGTATGTATGAAAAATTGTTCAGTATCATGAACTGAATTCACTCTTAAAATAGTTTCAGTATATTTAGTTAGACCCTGTATATGCCGGACACCGCAGCGGCACGCTGCCGCAGCGCGCCCCGTGTGGCGCGGCTCTACGACAGTACGGGGTCCATGTTAGAACACTGAGCCAGATTGCTCGCATTCTGAGAATGGTAAACATTGTTGCACAATTCATAATACAAAGCTGCTCGCTGAATTTCAGGGAAATGAGATGAATTTGTAATGTAGTATGATGTTAAATTTATCTCGTTTTCCGTGTAATATATTATTAACAGCTTTACGCTTTAGCTTCGCATGGTATTTTTTCTTGCAGAAATCTGGAAAAATTTATATGATTCAGAATATTCCCGCCCATTCCCTTGATAGGTTATTATGACCTGCGCGAGAAGAGAAGCAGCTCGTAATTTCTATTTTTTTCTTTTCTTCCACCACCCCCAGGGAAGAAAGTTATCGTCGGTAGGTATTAAAACCGAAAATTTCAAGTTTATTGTTTAAACAATTTTTGATATGTCTTACAAGACGTCTGATTAGTTAATCCAAGTTTGTATGAAAACCTTTTTAGGGTTCCGTACCCAAAGGGTGCAAACGGGACCCTATTACTGAGACTCCGCTGTCTGTCCGTCTGTCCGTCAGTCCGTCTGTCCGTCTGTCCGTCTGTCCGTCTGTCCGTCTGTCCGTCTGTCCGTCTGTCCGTCTGTCCGTCTGTCCGTCTGTCCGTCTGTCCGTCTGTCCGTCTGTCCGTCTGTCCGTCTGTCCGTCTGTCCGTCTGTCCGTCTGTCCGTCTGTCCGTCTGTCCGTCTGTCCGTCTGTCCGTCTGTCCGTCTGTCCGTCTGTCCGTCTGTCCGTCTGTCCGTCTGTCCGTCTGTCCGTCTGTCCGTCTGTCCGTCTGTCCGTCTGTCCGTCTGTCCGTCTGTCCGTCTGTCCGTCTGTCCGTCTGTCCGTCTGTCCGTCTGTCCGTCTGTCCGTCTGTCCGTCTGTCCGTCTGTCCGTCTGTCCGTCTGTCCGTCTGTCCGTCCGTCCGTCCGTCTGTCAAGACCCTTTTTCTCAGGAACGCGTGGAGGTATGAAGCTGAAATTTATATCAATTACTCAGGTCTACTGTCCCTTGAAGCTGTGAAAAAATCAAACTTCTAAGCCAACGCAATCAAAAGATACAGCCGTTTATGCCGCAAATTTTCGACACTTGCAAGGGAATCAAAACCTACAGGGTGCTTCCCGTGAACTCAGAATCTTGAAATTTGGTACGAAGCAACGTCTTATAGCATAGATAAAGGAAAAATTACGAAAACCATAAATTTTTAGTTACATCACATAATATATATTTTTTTAATAATTTTAAACTTACTTCCCATTTCCTCATAAACGCGTAGAGGTATTAAATTGAAATTCATACCAAATACTAAACCTTGCAGGTTTGTACGGAACCCTCGGTCCGCGAGTCCGACTCGCATTGGCCGGTTTTTTTTTTTTTTTTTTTCATATTTCGACATAATATGTTCCTTGGGGAAAGTAGTTCAGTATCATGGACTGAATCTACCCTTAAAATAATTTCAGTATATTTAGTTAGACGTTATTAGTGGAACTCCTTCAACTAATCATCTGCAGAACCTCTGAACAAGCCGAACAACCGGCCTACAATTTCAATATCAGTCAATCAGGCTGTCATCATTATTGGCCCGTATTTATCGGGCCCCCACACAAACATATCTCCGATCCTTCATTATACCTTACGTATGGGGCCGCCGTCCCTCTGTTAATGTCTGCTCAATAATATACGAGAAGCTATTCTATCAAATATTTATTCATGCAATGAATTTTTATGTGCCGTTTGGTTCGACCCTGCATTGTGAAATACCTTCCCAGCTATTCTTGGCCAAAAACTCTCTCTTAATCTTACGGTAACAAGACATCAAATTTCATAACTGGTTCATATTTTACGAAATCACCGATACGATTTTCGTGTACTTATAATGATGGGCAAAGTTGCAGGTAAAAGAAAGTTTGGGAGCAGAGAGAAATCCTAACTAAAATACTTCCGGGACGACCTGGATAGCAAGCGTTGCTGCAGCTGCACTGAGTTGTTCCGCCAAGCTATAGGAACCAAGAAAACTATACTAAGCCGATCGCCAACCTTCACAAGTTGAAGAGGCACCTTAATAAGAAGCCCTTCTTGTTTATTTATGATTAGGTTTACCTTTCCTTCTCCACTTCCGAAGTGGTCTTCGGCAAACTTGGGTGACTATTGCATATCATTTTTGAAGATGAAACAACTGGTAAATGCGTCTTAGGCTTTGAAGCATTGTAAGGTAAGTGCTACGATTTTATTTTAAAAATCAATGACATGTTCTCCTCGCCTTGGCTCTCCTTCCGAAGATGGACATGAAAAGACTAACATGTCTTTATCGCTAATGAGACAGAACCCAAAGCCGTAAGACCCAAAATCCATTTTTATGTTTGCCGCTTTGCCCCATAAAAGCAATCAGATATTACGAGTATAGGTACTATGAAAATAACTGAAATAGACGAGCCTGGCCGTTTCGATATCAGTACATTGTCTGATTTTCCTTACCGCAAAAGCTGCCGAACTAAGTTTCTTGGCAGTGACCTCAATGTGTTTGTCCCATTTTAACTTGTTGTTCACAGTTAAGCCGACTTGGTATTGGGTGCCCAATCTAGAGGTTGGCCATTGACTTTACCATGATGATGGGCGAGAAGATGGAAAAAGGAATCAAAATAGTGATGGGTTGCCAGCCACATAACCTATTAACATGATTCACATTTTCGCCCATACCCTCGATCGACTTTTTTTAACTGCGCGGGAAAAAAGCAACTGATAAATTATGTTTTTGATTTTCTCCAAGACCAGCATGGAAGAGTAAAAGTCAGGTATTAATAAAAGTGGCAACATTTATTTGCTTATATGAAAATTAATTTAGTTCACTTCTCAAACTTTATTAAGGCCGTACCTGAATTTTTCGGGGTCCAGTGCTGCCTCCATTTAAAATAAATCATTTCAAAGAAAACGAAGACATTATTTAAAATTTTGCTACTATCATATCCTAGATAACCCTTTAAAGTATTTTATGAACTACTGTTTACAGTTTATAATGAGAGCATTAAGCTTTACTACGCACATTTGCCAAAAGTAGCCGTTTTTGGCAAATGTGCGTAGTAAAGCTTAACGTTCTCACTATAAACTGTAAACAGTAGTTCATAAAATACTTTGAAGGGTTATCTAGGATTTGGTAGTTGCAAATTTTTAAATAATGTCTTTGTTTTATTTAAAATGGGGGCAGCACTGGACCCCGGAAAATTCAAGTACGGCCTTAAAGCCTCGTTATTAAAAAGTTTGAGTATCACAGCACAATTTTTTTAGAATTTGATGTATTTTCTTCATAAATTCAATTGATTTTATGAGCGTAGGCTTTGAACGAACTTTGAATACATTAAGAGCAACATCAGGCACTATTGCGAAGTAAATAAGTTTTGGAGATATAAATTACGCAATCCTCGGCTGGAACATATTTCGTGTGGGGACGTGGCGGGTCCTAAAAGGTTTTATAACGAAGCCCCCAGCGAAATATCGCTTGCCATTGTTTGTCGGGTAGTAATTATTATTGTTCTTGGAGTAATTATTTTTCTTGTTTTATTCACGTCACGTGTAATGTATTCTAAGAATATTGTAGTAAGTTTGTAAAGAAAACATGTACTCAGCTCGCATTGCTGACATAATAAAGACTTGTGACCATATTTTTGGAAACTGTGTTTAAGCAGCATACTGTGTTATAATATGAAAATATAGTAACAGCTTTACAAACCATTTTTATCCACTTGCGGGTATTTGATTGAGCTGAAATTTCGCATGTGAATCAGATGATAACACAATATAATGATGTCATAGAGCTTGTCCTATAATGGAGACGAAAGGTGGCCATAGGGTTATATTATTCAAAAGACGCAAGACATATCAGCCTTAAGGCCGCCCGTTACATTTTTGTAAAAAAGTTAAATAAAATAAATAAATAAATATCAAGTTAAATTCTAGTTTCAGGTGGTAATTATGAAGTAAACGTGGTCACGCTAAAAGTGGCCTGGGCCTTGCCGCCCTGGGCTCTGTCTGCCCCGTTAGGGATAAAGACGTGATAGTGTGTATTATGTAGTAATAAGCAAGAAGGTAGTCACAGCAAAAGTTTGCACAAAATTGAGATTCTTTGTAAACAACTAGTAAGTGTTTCGCTATAGTACCAGTTCGGCACCAATTTCAGATTGGCTTCGTAATGACTGATGGATTCATTTTATTGCACGCGTTTTGCGACGTGATCTAACGTAACGGTCCGGTGGTCCGCCATAAACGGTCTGGTGGTCCTCGCGAACGGTCCGCACGTCCGGCGTCGCTCGTAAACTAGCTCAGCATCGGCAGATGAACAGGATTCATGGCGTTTTTATCGGTACATGCTCATTTGGAAATTGAGGTTTCGGCTTTTAGAACTCACGTATATAGCCTACTTCTGAACGCATATGCTTTTCTACCACGCAGGTCATTAAAATGGGGCGTAATTTTTTTCAGGGCATCGGCACTGCGTCTGCCGCTTTTTTAGTATTGTAGGCGTCCATAAGGGGATATTAGTCGGCGACCAGTGTCACCTACTGTCACACGACCGCTTAAGCCCGCCGACGACCTTCGAGAGTAGGCAACGCTGGTCGCGGGCAGTCGCTGGCACACTATCGCTCGTCTGGCCGAGCCCTAAGGTACAACAACTTATCATCGTCCACTGGTACACACAGCGCTGGTATGAAGTTTTGGTGGTGTAGCTATATACAAGTACATTTATCTTCTTCTTCTTATCGAGTCGAAATGGTTACACTGTAGCTTCAATTTCAAATCACCAGTACATTTATCACAAATTTATATCAAAAGGCAAATGATGCAAATTACTTTTACCATAAAATATAAAGCAACTTTGAAGTAAATCAAAGAAGTATCATCATCATCTTCCCCGCCTTCTCCCTATTTGGGGTCGGCTCTGTGTGTCAACTCTCTCCATCGTTTTCTATCATTTGTTATATCTGAACTACTAACCCCCTGTCCATAATGGCCCGCTTAACACATGTCCCCCACGTCTTTCTAGGTCGTCCTCTATCTCTGTGGCCATCCACCTTCAAGTAAACCATTTTGTTAGCCAGATTTTCTGCATCCCGCCACTTGATATGACCGTATCATGTTAAACGGTGGCTTTTTAACTTCTCTACAATCGTAGCCACCTTTAAACTCACGACAAGAAGAATAATTATTAATAATTGTTATTATTGATGTCTACGATTCGCATAGGAGTAACTAGTGCATTATTTGGTTTATTTGGCTGATCTTATACTGGCTTAAAAAATTATATCAATCATAAATATGTAATATACTTACCGCTGGAACTAAAAGCAATAACAATATTTCACGAAACGGTTAGATTTTAAGGGTTAAAGTTCAGGGTTGTTTAATTTTGAACGCGATGTAAGTTCCGCCGTAAAATAAAAACAGGTGGCGCCTCCTTTACGAGTTTCAGGTTTTATACCTCGGTATCAATGAGAGGTAGCAACTGGTGACGTAAAATTTTACTTCTTCTTCTTATTTAAGAGCTTAGTGGCTCTTGTCGATGGAGTATGCGCGAAACCTCTCGGTTCTCTGCCTTACTCTTTAGTGCTTGTAAAATTCTAGTTAATAGTAATGCCGAGAAATTTCTTAGCGACAGATTGCTAGTCCATCGCTTATTAACACTTAGAAGCATTACCAGTTTAACGCTAATTTCCCTTACCTAATTTTATTATTTGCTGCTTTATTTAGTCATACTATTAAGGTCCAATTTCATATAGATCGTTACTTTGCAACTCACATGTACGAATTTGCTCGTTCATCAAACATGCATAAAGCATTCACAATTTTGTTTAATGCTCGCGAACGCCGACATATTTCACATTCGGCGCCCGTACAGTGGAACATAAACATCTACTTTCGTGTAAATAATGCGTCCCTTTATCGGTAGCAAATGGCCGGGATCTTTGTTATATTTTTACGCGAACTTTACTTAAATGTTACTATAAAAATAGCTCTGTGGAAAATAAAAAAACCATTAACATTTGAATTAATAATTTCATGGAATACTTCTTATGGAATAATATAATAGCTAACAGTTGTTGTTGTCAGATTATTCCAAACTAGTGAATTTGGCAGGTTCCTCACAAAGTTTTATTACTGAAAATAAGTGGTGGTAGTTAAAAATAACCGTACATGAGTACAGACTCAGAAATACTTACATGTCGCGCACAATTATATAAGGATCGAACTCGTGCCTCACAGTCAGCACCTAGACCGTTTAGCCACAACCGCTTCCATAATGATATCAGAAACTTTTAAAACTTGATCGTGTGAAAAATCTGCTGTTTCCCTACCTCTATGCAAACCTTTAAGGTTGTACTTTTGAACTTTATAACAGTATGGTATGCAAAAATCAGCATGAAAATCGATGAAAAGCCCTACTAGGAGTTTTATCATTTATTTTAGACGCTAGGAAAACTACTCATGGATATATAGAGCTATATTGCCTCTCTACAATTTCTAAAATGACCGATTGGAAAAGTTATCTAAAAAATATAATCGGTAAAAAGTGAATGCGCGTTGCACTTCCTTCGGACAAAGGCGGAAGCATTCCATTGATGGTGCGACAAAAACCTCAAATTGTGCTGCGCTTTGTGCGGCCCGCGTCAGCGACAGGCGACGTAGGGGCGGGGCGGGGCGGGGTGGGCACGGTTTGCAGCGGACGGCCGGGGTAGCTCCACAGTCATATCAACCATATGATCTTTTTTGTAAGCGAACAGGCATATGTGTAATGTAAATAAAGTAAAGTGTAATCGGTCCTTAGTTTTGTATCTCCGCTCTCCAGATTCTTTTTTACCAAGGAAGTTGTGCTGGTCAATAGTTACACAACCAAGAATTTCCAAAACAATAAGAAATGCAAAATAAAATGCTGGAACTATATATCAAATATGGTCCGGCTGACTGCTTGATGTCGACGTTAAATGAAAAGTATATTTACGAGAGGTTCTACAACACCAGAATCGTAGTCTTCCAAATTTCTAAGGGCTCTTACAGACGCGACCCTGGTCGGTAACGGTCACGTGACAGTTCGCGACACTGGTTGCCAACCGTTACCTCCTTGTGTCGCGAACTGGCGCTGGTACACTATCGCTCGTCTGAGCCCTAAGAAGAGATGAAATGATCTGAATCTAGTCTAAATTTACACGATATTACTAAAATTACTTTCATCGGATCATTTAAATCGAGCAGACGAACCCCTCTGCAATATTGTGACTCCGTTCGATCGCTCTTTGTCACCCCGTGTCAGCGTGAATGTTGCTCCGATGTGTCCTGTAATTGCAAGTTGAATGGAACTTCGTTAAATTGTGAGTTAACATAATAGTATTATTCAAAATTCAAAATTCAAAATATCTTTATTATCATAGGATATTTATAATATCTCTTAATAATAGTCACTTTGTTTTGTTTTGCACAAATGTTGACGTTAAATCGTTACTTAAAGCTAAGTTTACGCCGCTTCCTAGGCGCAAGTGCAGAAGAAGCGGCAACAAACTGCACTGCACGTTTTCTCCAAAGACGTCAACTAACAAACTAAAAACTTAAAATTAGTTATATAGATGGACATGTAACGATTCGCAAATTCGCATTCGTTAATTTCATTCTCAAATAATTTTTATCACATATAAAGCTGGAATTCGATTCAATAACTCCTTGTACGTCATCTTAGTCATAGATTCATTGTTCACTCGTTCCCAGGAACTGTTTATCGAATAAGCAAAAAATTGACCGTAGCTCCGTCCTATTCTATAACGTTTGGGCTGTCCCTTTTCAAAGTCATAAACATTGTTTTTAATGGAGGCGGCGAAGCACAAAAAAAAACTTAAACAAACAATTCGCCAGATTGCAATTTTAGTGGGTGCAGAGTAAACTATTATTGTGTGAAAAGAATTCGTAATCGTTCACAATTTTGAGTCTATTTATAGACCATCCGTTTGTTTATATAATTTCACTATATTTTATATTAAATTGCAATATTTATGATGTATGTATGTATGGTCATACATAATTTCAAAAATCATCTGAGTTCAATTTTGTATGGAAAATGATAAGAAATCATTATCACGTCTTTATCCTTGACGGGTTGGACAAAGTCCATGGCCGTGGGACCCAAGGATCACGTTTGACGTAATGATGGATGCTAGGATGAAGAGAGAAATCAAAATAAATAAATAAAGTACAAAGAATTTTGTACAATATTATGTTAATTAAATCTAGGTCACAGATAAAAATTCTAGATTGTCTGAGTTCGATCCTCAGCAAATAAAAATCAAAACAAAACAAACTTTCGTTATGTTTTGAAATAACTATAAAGTTTATACATAATTTGTTTGTAATGGTCAGTTTACACTGAGTTTCTTAGTATTTTTCCTTTGCCAAAATAAAAGAAGGAAATTATGCTATATTGTAATCAATTATTCTATTTATTTTCATACAATACTTGTATGGTCTTATATAAATCTATTACATAGATATTACATACAAGGCTGGCATCTAACGTCATTAGTTAAAAGAAAATGGACAGGGCTCTGTCACATCGTTGGGTTCAGAACGTGAAAGTCGAACTCCGGTGCACATGGCGTGGTTTGTTATCGCTAGGACGAAACTAACACGAGCTCCAAAGCAGCATAGCTGAGGACGCAACTGGGAATATGATTAGATGGAGAAGAAAGTATTTCTGTTTACAGAAATAGAATAAAGATAGATATTTTATTATTATTTATCAATGTAACATTTGTTGCACTATAATCTGTGTATGGTTTTGTATGTGAAATCATATATAAACTCCTTTAATTTCTACATTTATATACTTTCTAATAAACTATTATTTACATATATTTTAATATATATTTACTTTGTCAAAATTGATGGGTAAATATATTTATTTTATTCATTAATCATAATGTTTCACTATTCATATAATTTTATATGAAGTGAAAATAAATTTAAAAACTTTTATCTAGACATATCTAGATTTGATTTATCAATTTACAAAAAAACATAATAAATTTATTAAAAATCTACATTCGATCACCCAAACTGATGTTGCCTAGGACTGGTTACGTCATTGTTTTTACAAACTACCTGGAATTGGTTTGAGGCGGGATTCAGCGGATAGCGAGCTTGTTGAGTTCGAGTTCCGGTTTTATATGCATTGCTAGTTTTGTAAGAACATAGTTTCGTTTGTTCACTTTAGAACAGACAATGTATGTATACAACTAAGTTTGAATGCAGTTTATGATGGCATTCTCATTTCGGGGTAAGGTTCCTTTCAACGGGACTGGTAGACAGGAGACGAAGGGGTATTCATCATCGGGCAGCCGGGGCGTGCAAACGTTCTGTAGGGAGATGGAGATTTTTACGTCGATGTAATATTTTTAACTCAAGAAAAGAAAAAGTCTTGAAGAAAAGTGTGGGGAAACGATAGTTTGACAAAATAGGTCGCTTTATCTTTCTCGCGGTGTCCCTTGATCGGTTTTAATTAGGAATATAATGGTAAAATGTATTCCGAAATTAAAATCTTAGATTGTTTGAATTTTTGTTATTAATAAATAATTTAGTTTGTCCCTAGTAAATTTTAATAAGTTTAATTAATAGTTTTGGTTTAAAATCAGTGCCAATCGTGTTGATTTCAAGAGGTGAAGTGTTCGACATTGAATTTTCAGAGATTCTATGTCGTTCAATTTCGTCTTTTGATGTCAAGGATTTTGGTGTAAATAATATTTGAATTTTAATATTTTGAACTTTGTTTCTATTTGGGGCTTAATGGTCAAACTCATCGTTTATTTCTATTTCCTTTGGTCTCGCTAACCTGAGGGCTCTCTAAAGAAATAGAAATTCTAGGTAAATTTCCAGATTTGTAGCGGGTCTGGCAGGATTGGTTTGTTTCAAAAACAATTCTGTGTTAGCTACTGGTTTTAACAATCTGAACTTGCAACATTAATAAGGAGACGCGTCCGGAATCCGTGTGTTGTTAATACATATTAAGGTTGCGAGAATTAGTTGTTGAAACTATCCAATTAGCTTGGTTAGTATTAGACCAGTCTAGACTCCCCCTTCCCTATGGAGTTGTAGATTGGAACCGACGGGCGATAGGTAGGTCGGCTGACCCAGGCCACTCCGCGAAGTCGTTAGCAGCTAGAGGAAAAATGACAGTTTAGTTCTAATTCCACTACACACCAGAGTAGGATTCTCAAATTAGGATTTGTAGGCAGGTAAATTTTAGCTCAGGGCGAGAGAAACTCTCTCAAAACTTTTAGCTTTAGCTTTAGGGAACTTTCTCTTACACCGGAGACTGTTCGATACCTAGGTACACTAGAATTGATTCTTACACCGGAATCAATTCCAACACACACACACATTTAGTGGGAATGGGGTAGTCTTTTACACAAGTAGCTTTAGCTTTAGGGAAGATAGGGACCGTTAGGTTAGACTAGGAATTACATTAACTATGCCAACAGTTAGTGTAAAATAACTTTAACAAAAATATCTTCATTAACTATGAAATATGATTGATTTGTTCAATAGAACGAAACTTCAATTATTGTTAAATAACTTTAACCAATTTATGTTCATAAACTATGAACAATTTCTAGTTTGTTCAGTGGAACAATTTGATTTGTCTTGGAAATGCTGAGACATGAATTCGGATAAATCTGAATTACTTTATCATTTATTTGTTTGGACTTGTCTGGATGAGAAATGTACTGTCATAATTATTGGGTGATGCAAAGCAAGCCCTGGCTAATTATCTTTATGCAAAAGCACAAGAGAAAGGCCATATTCTTCGTTTGTGATGGTGCAAATCAAGTCGGAAAAGTCTGAATTATTTTATCATTTATTTGGATTTGACTGGATGGGAAATGTAGTCTCACATATTGGGTGATGCAAAGCAAGCCCTGGCTTTTTATCTCAATGTTGATTCACGAGAATAAGGCCATACTTCGTTTGTGAAGATGCAGACCTGTTCGGGGAAAATCTAGATTTATTTATCAATACGTTCCTTAGCACATGTAGAAATCATGTTTGGAATGTGTCCTTGGTTAAAAGGATTTATATGAGAAAACCAACAATTTTGGAATTATCCGAACTGCTTTTGAGTCAAGGCAAATCCATGACATGTTTGATTTATGTCCGCTGAATGAACTAAGTCTTACGACTTATAACTTAGCATTCTGAATAAGAGTGCCCTACCTATTATAATTTGATCTTTCAAACATGGAAAATTCAAGTTGAATTGATACTATTTCTTCAGAGGAACTTAGTTGTTCGAAACAATTATATATTTATATTTTTAGTTTCTTCGGAGACTAATCAATGGTTTTAGTAAAGCATACTTAACCATTTACCTATTTAACTATTGTAAAAATATCATCTTCTATATTTATTTTAATATCAATGATATTAAACAGTTCTTTCATACATGGAAAAGGCATGTGGAACTGATAAATTCTACATACAAAATACCTAGAAGGTAATACTTCTAATTTAAGAAATATATAATTTAAGAATTGCGAATATTTGGTTTCTTTGGAAGCTAAATTATTGGTCTATTTATTTATTGAATTGAATCGTATTGACAAAATTCTACTCTGTAAGATTTATTTATAATCTGGAATACCTTCTAACTATATCTATTTGTAAAGCCTAAGGTTTTATAAATACTATATTTATCATTGGTCTAACTAAAATACATTTTACGATCAATTCGAATATTTTATCAACTATAATAATTTCTATTTATTTAAATATTAAATAGAAATTGAATGAAGTACTAACTTAGGTAAATAGTGTTTAAATCTAACACATCAATAGTAGCGGATTGTAGGTACGTTGTATGATTTGACCTACTACTACTACTACTACTGACAAGACAGACTTCTTATATTGTTGAGTAGTATACTCTTAAAGTATTTAAGATACCAACCGATTTGAAGTAATGATTAAAATCATAGCTCAGTCCGGAACTATGTAAAAATTACAGGTTCTGATGCGGTTGATATCGCTTGGCAAGACTTTACTTGCGTCCTCTTCTATGTCTCTAGCCAGTAAAGGCTCATTAAACTTAAATATATTTGTATAACAAATATCTGAGCACTATATTTGCTGTCCCAAGGCAGGGAGGATGTCCAAGTCATTTGGTTGTGTCCTACTAGAGTCTGGCGTACGGAGGGGCCACTCTTTTAGCCATATAAAAACAATACTGAGCTTCTAAATCATTATATATATATATTTCTATATACATAATTATATCTACATATTTATAAGGTGAAACATACTTCAGGTCAAAGCTAACTAAGAAATAAACTTAAAATATAATGCAAATTTTGATTATATGAATCTCTATATATTATTTAATACATAATAACATAAACACTATTTCGTAATCACTAAAATTAATCATACTAAATAAATTATTTACTCCAAGAACTTAAACCACAGTTTCCCGTTATTTAATACTTAAAGCTAAAGTCAATTACGCTATCGACTTTCTTAGGACTTTTATAAAACACTAGGAACTCTAAAAACGAATATAACAACAGTTTTCTTAAATTTTATACTAGGATTTATATCATCCACTACTACCGATCTCAAACACAAATAAACAATAAATTTACTAAATATAATTTAAGGGTGTTCATATTAGTTTGTCAGTAAATAATCTTAAACCAAATAAAATTAAGTTAATTTTATAGTATATATAAAATATATAATAAGTAGATAAATCAAACGTGTTACAGCTGAATTTAGGTTGCTATTCTTAACAACTTGGGTCCTCCATTAGATAATTACAGCCACTACACTAATCAGTCACAGCCATGTTCAGGATGATACAGATGATACAGATAACAAGATTTTAAAATAATAGGTTTGTTAGTATCCAGATAGAGTTAAGTTCTAGATAAAAGTTATAGCATAATAGGTTTTAAAAGACTAAAATACTAAATCATTTGCTTATTAGGATATATAGGTATTGTAAGTTTTGTTCTCGACTCTAATACCTAGGTCTTCTAGGTTCGGATTAACTAAGTAAGTTAAGTAAGCAGAAAAACAAAATAGAATTTTAGTAGGTAGGTTAGCCGTTTGTTACATTGTGGTGTGGCCGTGACCAGGATTTCTATTCTAGGTTTATGACATAATTTCATCTCTAGTTCTTTATCTGTTGTCTTGAGCTGGCTGATGTCTAGATTGGACTCAGTGACCAGTTGCAGGGGTTTTTCGATTCTTGTTTTCTGGTCACATTTTGCTGTCGTGTAAAGATAGGGTACTGTATTCATGTTTGGTATTAACTTTTTTAAATAAAGTTAGAAGTAAATAAATCTGATTTATCACTTCTAATGTTATTAAACTATTTGAGGTCGCGGGGTCGCTCTTACGTTTATAGGTTTTTAGAACTTAGTTAAAGAAGAAAAACGATTTACATGATGTTATATTTGTAGTTCTTTTAAAACTTATTGTCTCTTTTAAAAAATTCTGATAATGTAGTTTAATATGGGAGCTATGTTATCAAAAGTAAATAATTTTCTATCTAGCATAACATAAAAGTTTCTGACAACTTGAGTTTTAGAAGTCGGTAAATTACCACGACGTCAAACTAAGGAATGGTTTCTGGTCTCATGCAATTGGAAACATCTGTCAAAGGTTTGAGTAGGTAGACGTAGACGGAGTAATAAATAGCCCTGCAAATGCTTACAAAAGTGTTAGTTATGGCTTATTGGCTCTTGTTACAAACAAAAAACAAATGGCCGAACAGACCAAGTGCCTGTTTGCCTTATCGTATTCACAGAATTGCTGTTAGGGTCGGGTTTTTTTCCGTCACATTTGTTAAGTTTGTTAAGTAGTCTTGTGTTTGGGTACCTACCTGACACAAATGAAGTACGTTAAAAATAACACATGTTTGGTTGGAGCTCATGTGATTTTAAGATTGGTTCTGACTTTGAAATATTTTCATAGTAATGTTCGTATAACGTTTCGTTTCTTAGAATACTGAACACTTATGCCAAATAGTGCAGATTTAGTACTGACCAACTTCTAAATTAAAGTAGGTATATTAAAACTAAATATTTAATTATTTAATAAAATTAGGTACTTATTTACCTTTTTAAAGTATTTATTTAAGTACAATTTGTTGTTTAGTTTTAAAACAAATAGTAATAAACGAAATACATACATCCATATTTAATTTAATAATTTGTATGTTAGGTTGATTTTATTTTATTGCTTTTATTTAATCTTTGCGAATTAGTTTAATTAATAATCAATTGTTGATTAATTATTAAAAGGTATCTTTTTAGTCATGTTATGTCATTTAAATTAAATAAAGATAAAATTGAAAAGGTTATTTAAAGATAGTAGTTAGTTTATGAATTGATCTGATTTTTTTTATTAAAACCAAATTTGAGCGTTCATTAAAATAAATTGCTTATCGAAGCACGCCTTATGAGACATAATAAAATGGCACGTCAATATTTCGCAGGAAATACAGAATGTTTTAATCAAATAATTATCAAATATTTACCTTCGTAGTAATACTAATTACTAATTACAATTACACAAGTATTGTCAAAAATAATGATTATAAGTAATTGTTTTTATCTTACGTAGTTGCTATAGGCGAAATGTCAGTCTCTAATTAAATATGACAATGCAGTCATGTGACTTGAATGGGTTTTGATTTAGTCATTCACGTACATTCACGTATATTACAAAAAAAACTATAACTATCAACAAATAACCAGTGCGTAATAATCACAATATTATTACTATCAATACAAAGTTATAATACCTATAAAGAAAAACAATACATTAATAATTTCAAATATCTATTGAAATTTACAATAGACTTTACTGAGAGTACAGTTATTGTTTGTTGCATTATAGTAGAAACATTTACAAAATTGGTAGTAATATTAAAACGAAGTTATATTACAATTCATTCATGAGTACAATTCATTCATAAATGTAAAATTACCAAAATATTATTGGCGTAAGGGAATTTCCAGAATCTTATCTGGAAGCGTCAAGCTAGCCAGCGGTTCTTTTGCACAGCATTGTTTTATTGTTTTTGTGAAAGTTGGGTTTATGACTCCCAAGTACAACAAAGAATGTTCGGGTCAGGCATAAAACAATAGAGACTCGGTACCTGATATTGCATTGATGCTCATGGTAACATCATTTTGGCTCGATTTTATGTCCTCGTAGTTTTAGAATATTTTCGTTATTCACTGTTTAAATACATAATACAAAATATCTAATGATATTTAGAATTAGTCAAAAATATACTAACTTGCTTCACAAGTCTAAGAAAATAGTAATTTATTGATTCAAAGTTGATGGTTCGAGTTCTATTTCATCATGGTGGCGACACCTAGCCCAGATGTGTCGAACTACTTAAGATTTATCGAGCAACATGTTTCTGCTGGCAAGTAGTTAGATGACGCTATTTTTAGTGGCAGATAGATGGCGTGGATATTTATTTTCTATAGAAATGAATAGGCATTTTAAACATTTTGAAGACTTTCCATAGTAGACAAAAATTTTAGTATATACCTATCACGAGATATTACTGATATGAAATATTGGTAATATGATTTGTGAAAAGTAACAGATTTACGTATCACTAGTTAGATAAATATGTACTTAAATATATGGGAATAAATAGGTCTAAAACATTTACTGAAAACAAAATGAAGGATATTCTCTGCTCTAGCATCAGTACTTAATTCAGAGCTTCTAAAAGTCTTTGTTTGAATTTATTCCTTATAGTTTTATGTAATTTTAGAATTTTCTATATTGTTTCGGTACTATATTATAGTTACAACTAGGAGGTTTAAGTTTATTTTTAAATAATTAGAATATAAAATAAAAACGCAAAGATATTAAATAAAAATAGGAATATCTTGTAGTAAATAAGTAAGTAAACAAAGAATTACAGATATCTTTACTAAGTATGTTAACGCTAATACATAACAAAATCTATAAGGCTATTTAATCTCATATGGAAGTACCTAGTATATAAGAAGCACACAAGAAAAGAAATCTATATTAGACTAAAACATGAAAATCATACTTTCTTTTCTTAGTTGGTTAATAAGAATATAACTTTTATTCGTATGATAATTCCAGACAAAGATAAACTTATGTGATAGATATTTTAAGAGTAGTCATTTATTTATTTATTCAAACACTACATTGGTACTTTCTAATTTTATCAGTTGTGATAAGATTGATACTTAGTTAATTTATATATAATATCTATATAATATATATTGATACCGTAGGTCAAAATTTGAGTTAATGCCTGGTTAATCTAAGGTAGATAGATACTCCTTAGGACGGGAATAGATTGTCAATATTTTAATAGTTAAAAATAAAACAAATTTAGGTAATAAAATTATTGCAACGACACAAGGTAATGGGGTCGTACAATTTTATTAAGTAGGATACAGTAGATTGTTTCATTCTTTCGATCGTGAAAGTTATAGGAATCAGTGTAATTTGTTGACACACGTATATGATGTTGAGGTGGTAGGTTTAATAATGAAGGTGTAGAGATCTTAAATAACTCATGTTTACTTGGTACCTATCATTTTTTAACATTAACAAACTTGAAAGACTAATTTGAAATGTGAAATGATAGATAGTATCACAACTAGAATTATATTTGCAGTATTAACTTCATATAATAAATTGCATAATATAAAAAAAAATGGGTTTTGCTTGAGCATGTGCATATGCAAGTGAGAGTAGATTCGATATGGTCGCTTTCATAAAAAAAAGCAACGTTGGGTGCATGCATTGTTTGTAGTTTAGCAGTTAGCTATGGGTTTATTGTAGGAGGCAGAGTTTGCGTAGCATCGTAGCGTGCGTGCGTACAATACTCGTAGACGTGTAGCGTAGTGCAGGCGATAATGAGTCGTATCATTGTTTAATACCTAGGTGGCGTAGCGAAAGCGTAATTTTGCATTCCTAATTAAGCGTAGTTTTTATTTCTTGTTAGAATATTTTAAGAAATATTTCTTTTGAATGAATGATTGAATGAATGAACGGATTACTATTTATTTTATTTACGTGACTCATTTTGTTAGTAATAAAAAATAATAATTATTTTTTTTTTGTCCTTTCAGTTTTAGGTTGTTTGTTTTAGGTAATCATTGAAAGCATTATAAGACAAGCATACTACTTAAACATTTTATAAGAGTAATGAATATAATTACATATTTATTACACATTGTACTTCGAGGAATGTACCTTTCATTAGAATATGCAATTACAATTGTTGAGATAATGAAGATAATAAAAGGTAAACGAATGGAAATAAATAAAAAGGTAAAATTGGTAAGGTTAAACAGATTTAATTTAAAATAAGTTAATATTTAATATAGATTTTATTTAAGATTATTTATTTATTTATTTAATATATGATATTATTACATACACATATTATGACTTGTGCGAATATGCGAATTTAAATTGAATACATTATTCATTATTAATATATTTTAAATTAATCTATTCTCAGTAATCATAATTTTATGTGATCTGGTGGATATTTGTTGTGGATTTGGGTGGCGCGAATCTGAGAAAGAGGAAGGTGTGAATATTTGCATATTTAGAATAGGATGGTATTCTGAGAGAAGTATGAAACAAAAAAAAAAAAAAAACGATACATTTAGTTATTGAGGGCCCTGGTTCATACCTTATGTGAAACCAGATCACAATTTAATATTATTAGCCCAAAGATCAGAATTACACATCACACAAAAGAGCATTATATAGGGAGAACAGATGCTAGGTTTCATTTTATTCCATGGATACATAAAATTGTATACTATTGGAAAAGTTCTCAAGTGTTAAAACACCTGTAAAGTGCTCTACGCCAGACAAGAAGCTAGGCAAAATCATGCCTAATATCATGAACTCGGCAACATCACACTCTCCAAGACAGTGTTGGAAGTCGTTTTGATTTCAGTTTTCGGTATGACTTTTGGACATGGGTTGTAATGATTTGTTTGCCTCTAATGGTGGACTATGCTTGTGGGGGATGCTGAACTTTTTATGCGACTTGGATTGTAAGGTTGAATCCGGGCGGATTAACTTCAGCAGTGATTAATAGGATCAGTGGCCTCACAACCCACGCCCTACAGGAGTGTAGTCTGATCAGGCGATACTTGATTGTCGTTCATGAATGAAAGTATTGAGCTTAAAGCTGAGATTTTAGTGATGAAAAACGCTCTCTTGGTTTAAATACACACCACACTCGTACACACACCACACTAGGGACACACACCTTCTGTGATTTGGGAATATAATATTTGTTAGGTTCTTGAATATTGAAAAAAAAAAAAAGCAATATTTGAGAATGTTCGGGAAGTAAAATTTTAGTTCCGGTCCTTATTTATATGGACAACTGCATAAAATTTTAGGGGTCAGATGTAACGATTCGCAAATTCGCATTCGTTAATTTCATTCTCAAATAATTTTTATCACATATAAAGCTGGAATTCGATTCAATAACTCCTTGTACGTCATCTTAGTCATAGATTCATTGTTCACTCGTTCCCAGGAACTGTTTATCGAATAAGCAAAAAATTGACCGTAGCTCCGTCCTATTCTATAACGTTTGGGCTGTCCCTTTTCAAAGTCATAAACATTGTTTTTAATGGAGGCGGCGAAGCACAAAAAAAAACTTAAACAAACAATTCGCCAGATTGCAATTTTAGTGGGTGCAGAGTAAACTATTATTGTGTGAAAAGAATTCGTAATCGTTCACAATTTTGAGTCTATTTATAGACCATCCGTTTGTTTATATAATTTCACTATATTTTATATTAAATTGCAATATTTATGATGTATGTATGTATGGTCATACATAATTTCAAAAATCATCTGAGTTCAATTTTGTATGGAAAATGATAAGAAATCATTATCACGTCTTTATCCTTGACGGGTTGGACAAAGTCCATGGCCGTGGGACCCAAGGATCACGTTTGACGTAATGATGGATGCTAGGATGAAGAGAGAAATCAAAATAAATAAATAAAGTACAAAGAATTTTGTACAATATTATGTTAATTAAATCTAGGTCACAGATAAAAATTCTAGATTGTCTGAGTTCGATCCTCAGCAAATAAAAATCAAAACAAAACAAACTTTCGTTATGTTTTGAAATAACTATAAAGTTTATACATAATTTGTTTGTAATGGTCAGTTTACACTGAGTTTCTTAGTATTTTTCCTTTGCCAAAATAAAAGAAGGAAATTATGCTATATTGTAATCAATTATTCTATTTATTTTCATACAATACTTGTATGGTCTTATATAAATCTATTACATAGATATTACATACAAGGCTGGCATCTAACGTCATTAGTTAAAAGAAAATGGACAGGGCTCTGTCACATCGTTGGGTTCAGAACGTGAAAGTCGAACTCCGGTGCACATGGCGTGGTTTGTTATCGCTAGGACGAAACTAACACGAGCTCCAAAGCAGCATAGCTGAGGACGCAACTGGGAATATGATTAGATGGAGAAGAAAGTATTTCTGTTTACAGAAATAGAATAAAGATAGATATTTTATTATTATTTATCAATGTAACATTTGTTGCACTATAATCTGTGTATGGTTTTGTATGTGAAATCATATATAAACTCCTTTAATTTCTACATTTATATACTTTCTAATAAACTATTATTTACATATATTTTAATATATATTTACTTTGTCAAAATTGATGGGTAAATATATTTATTTTATTCATTAATCATAATGTTTCACTATTCATATAATTTTATATGAAGTGAAAATAAATTTAAAAACTTTTATCTAGACATATCTAGATTTGATTTATCAATTTACAAAAAAACATAATAAATTTATTAAAAATCTACATTCGATCACCCAAACTGATGTTGCCTAGGACTGGTTACGTCATTGTTTTTACAAACTACCTGGAATTGGTTTGAGGCGGGATTCAGCGGATAGCGAGCTTGTTGAGTTCGAGTTCCGGTTTTATATGCATTGCTAGTTTTGTAAGAACATAGTTTCGTTTGTTCACTTTAGAACAGGCAATGTATGTATACAACTAAGTTTGAATGCAGTTTATGATGGCATTCTCATTTCGGGGTAAGGTTCCTTTCAACGGGACTGGTAGACAGGAGACGAAGGGGTATTCATCATCGGGCAGCCGGGGCGTGCAAACGTTCTGTAGGGAGATGGAGATTTTTACGTCGATGTAATATTTTTAACTCAAGAAAAGAAAAAGTCTTGAAGAAAAGTGTGGGGAAACGATAGTTTGACAAAATAGGTCGCTTTATCTTTCTCGCGGTGTCCCTTGATCGGTTTTAATTAGGAATATAATGGTAAAATGTATTCCGAAATTAAAATCTTAGATTGTTTGAATTTTTGTTATTAATAAATAATTTAGTTTGTCCCTAGTAAATTTTAATAAGTTTAATTAATAGTTTTGGTTTAAAATCAGTGCCAATCGTGTTGATTTCAAGAGGTGAAGTGTTCGACATTGAATTTTCAGAGATTCTATGTCGTTCAATTTCGTCTTTTGATGTCAAGGATTTTGGTGTAAATAATATTTGAATTTTAATATTTTGAACTTTGTTTCTATTTGGGGCTTAATGGTCAAACTCATCGTTTATTTCTATTTCCTTTGGTCTCGCTAACCTGAGGGCTCTCTAAAGAAATAGAAATTCTAGGTAAATTTCCAGATTTGTAGCGGGTCTGGCAGGATTGGTTTGTTTCAAAAACAATTCTGTGTTAGCTACTGGTTTTAACAATCTGAACTTGCAACATTAATAAGGAGACGCGTCCGGAATCCGTGTGTTGTTAATACATATTAAGGTTGCGAGAATTAGTTGTTGAAACTATCCAATTAGCTTGGTTAGTATTAGACCAGTCTAGACTCCCCCTTCCCTATGGAGTTGTAGATTGGAACCGACGGGCGATAGGTAGGTCGGCTGACCCAGGCCACTCCGCGAAGTCGTTAGCAGCTAGAGGAAAAATGACAGTTTAGTTCTAATTCCACTACACACCAGAGTAGGATTCTCAAATTAGGATTTGTAGGCAGGTAAATTTTAGCTCAGGGCGAGAGAAACTCTCTCAAAACTTTTAGCTTTAGCTTTAGGGAACTTTCTCTTACACCGGAGACTGTTCGATACCTAGGTACACTAGAATTGATTCTTACACCGGAATCAATTCCAACACACACACACATTTAGTGGGAATGGGGTAGTCTTTTACACAAGTAGCTTTAGCTTTAGGGAAGATAGGGACCGTTAGGTTAGACTAGGAATTACATTAACTATGCCAACAGTTAGTGTAAAATAACTTTAACAAAAATATCTTCATTAACTATGAAATATGATTGATTTGTTCAATAGAACGAAACTTCAATTATTGTTAAATAACTTTAACCAATTTATGTTCATAAACTATGAACAATTTCTAGTTTGTTCAGTGGAACAATTTGATTTGTCTTGGAAATGCTGAGACATGAATTCGGATAAATCTGAATTACTTTATCATTTATTTGTTTGGACTTGTCTGGATGAGAAATGTACTGTCATAATTATTGGGTGATGCAAAGCAAGCCCTGGCTAATTATCTTTATGCAAAAGCACAAGAGAAAGGCCATATTCTTCGTTTGTGATGGTGCAAATCAAGTCGGAAAAGTCTGAATTATTTTATCATTTATTTGGATTTGACTGGATGGGAAATGTAGTCTCACATATTGGGTGATGCAAAGCAAGCCCTGGCTTTTTATCTCAATGTTGATTCACGAGAATAAGGCCATACTTCGTTTGTGAAGATGCAGACCTGTTCGGGGAAAATCTAGATTTATTTATCAATACGTTCCTTAGCACATGTAGAAATCATGTTTGGAATGTGTCCTTGGTTAAAAGGATTTATATGAGAAAACCAACAATTTTGGAATTATCCGAACTGCTTTTGAGTCAAGGCAAATCCATGACATGTTTGATTTATGTCCGCTGAATGAACTAAGTCTTACGACTTATAACTTAGCATTCTGAATAAGAGTGCCCTACCTATTATAATTTGATCTTTCAAACATGGAAAATTCAAGTTGAATTGATACTATTTCTTCAGAGGAACTTAGTTGTTCGAAACAATTATATATTTATATTTTTAGTTTCTTCGGAGACTAATCAATGGTTTTAGTAAAGCATACTTAACCATTTACCTATTTAACTATTGTAAAAATATCATCTTCTATATTTATTTTAATATCAATGATATTAAACAGTTCTTTCATACATGGAAAAGGCATGTGGAACTGATAAATTCTACATACAAAATACCTAGAAGGTAATACTTCTAATTTAAGAAATATATAATTTAAGAATTGCGAATATTTGGTTTCTTTGGAAGCTAAATTATTGGTCTATTTATTTATTGAATTGAATCGTATTGACAAAATTCTACTCTGTAAGATTTATTTATAATCTGGAATACCTTCTAACTATATCTATTTGTAAAGCCTAAGGTTTTATAAATACTATATTTATCATTGGTCTAACTAAAATACATTTTACGATCAATTCGAATATTTTATCAACTATAATAATTTCTATTTATTTAAATATTAAATAGAAATTGAATGAAGTACTAACTTAGGTAAATAGTGTTTAAATCTAACACATCAATAGTAGCGGATTGTAGGTACGTTGTATGATTTGACCTACTACTACTACTACTACTGACAAGACAGACTTCTTATATTGTTGAGTAGTATACTCTTAAAGTATTTAAGATACCAACCGATTTGAAGTAATGATTAAAATCATAGCTCAGTCCGGAACTATGTAAAAATTACAGGTTCTGATGCGGTTGATATCGCTTGGCAAGACTTTACTTGCGTCCTCTTCTATGTCTCTAGCCAGTAAAGGCTCATTAAACTTAAATATATTTGTATAACAAATATCTGAGCACTATATTTGCTGTCCCAAGGCAGGGAGGATGTCCAAGTCATTTGGTTGTGTCCTACTAGAGTCTGGCGTACGGAGGGGCCACTCTTTTAGCCATATAAAAACAATACTGAGCTTCTAAATCATTATATATATATATTTCTATATACATAATTATATCTACATATTTATAAGGTGAAACATACTTCAGGTCAAAGCTAACTAAGAAATAAACTTAAAATATAATGCAAATTTTGATTATATGAATCTCTATATATTATTTAATACATAATAACATAAACACTATTTCGTAATCACTAAAATTAATCATACTAAATAAATTATTTACTCCAAGAACTTAAACCACAGTTTCCCGTTATTTAATACTTAAAGCTAAAGTCAATTACGCTATCGACTTTCTTAGGACTTTTATAAAACACTAGGAACTCTAAAAACGAATATAACAACAGTTTTCTTAAATTTTATACTAGGATTTATATCATCCACTACTACCGATCTCAAACACAAATAAACAATAAATTTACTAAATATAATTTAAGGGTGTTCATATTAGTTTGTCAGTAAATAATCTTAAACCAAATAAAATTAAGTTAATTTTATAGTATATATAAAATATATAATAAGTAGATAAATCAAACGTGTTACAGCTGAATTTAGGTTGCTATTCTTAACAACTTGGGTCCTCCATTAGATAATTACAGCCACTACACTAATCAGTCACAGCCATGTTCAGGATGATACAGATGATACAGATAACAAGATTTTAAAATAATAGGTTTGTTAGTATCCAGATAGAGTTAAGTTCTAGATAAAAGTTATAGCATAATAGGTTTTAAAAGACTAAAATACTAAATCATTTGCTTATTAGGATATATAGGTATTGTAAGTTTTGTTCTCGACTCTAATACCTAGGTCTTCTAGGTTCGGATTAACTAAGTAAGTTAAGTAAGCAGAAAAACAAAATAGAATTTTAGTAGGTAGGTTAGCCGTTTGTTACAGACAGAGATTACATTGTTTATTATGTCATAATTAAATTGAATTATAAGAATTACGAAATTTAAAATAATGTCAATTTGTAAATTTAGTATGTACCAATGTACCTAAATTATGACATGTCTAAGTATACAAACCTTTAAGAGGGACCCGCGCCAAGCTCAAGCCAGACCTTTTTGTCTTTAAGATAGTCATCGGTCCTATAATAAGCCTTCTCACAAAGTACTTTCTTTACATAAGCTTTGAATTTTCTGTCTGGCATATCAAGGACCGATTCTGACAATTTATTATAAAAAAGTATACATTTCCCCATAAAAGACTTACTGACTGTATTCAGCCTGTAATACGGGCGAACTAAGTCATTCTTATTACGTAAATTTCTATCTGTAAAATCACTTACTTTATTGAACAAGGAAATATTTTTCCTTATATACATTATATTTTCAAATATGAATTGTGATGCAAAAGTAAGTATACCTATTTCCTTGAATAATTCCCTCAGTGAGTCTCTCGATCCTAAACCAAAAATAGCACGAATTGCTCTTTTTTGTAAAAGAAAAATAGTCTGAATGTCGGCTGCACTCCCCCATAGAAGTATCCCGTAAGACATTAGACTGTGAAAGTAACTAAAGTATACTTGTCTAGCAGTTGCTACATCTGTCAATAGTCTTATTCTCCTAACAGCGTAAGCCGCAGAGCTAAGCCTATTAGAAAGTTTAGTTATATGAGCGCCCCATTGAAGTTTCGAATCAATTGTGATTCCTAAAAAGGTAGTACTTTCAACCAGATCGAGTTTTTGATCATTAATTAGTATGTCAACGCAGGATTGATTCACATTAGGAAGAAAGAATCGAATGCATTGGGTCTTGTTCGCATTTAACATGAGGTTATTGGCCGAAAACCAATCAGAAATTAAAGATAAGGTGCTGTTCACCGCGCTAGCATCACTGTTATGTCGATCTATTTTAAATATTAGCGAGGTGTCATCAGCAAACAGCACCATGTCAGCCTCTTTCTCAACCATGTAAGGCAAGTCATTGACATAAACTAAGAAAAGGAACGGTCCTAGAATTGAACCTTGGGGAACGCCCATTTTCACATTAGACCCGTGTGATTTTACGCCGTTTATATCAACAGTTTGAAGCCTATCTGTTAAGTAAGATTCTATTAATTTAATTGACTTATCATCAAAACCGTATTGACGAAATTTGAGCAAAAGTGTTGGATGATCAACGCAATCAAATGCTTTAGAAAGATCGCAAAATGATCCAATTGCATCATTTCTGTTTTCCCACGCGTCGTCGATATTAGTAATAAGTGCTACTCCTGCATCGGTGGTCGATTTTCCAGCAGTAAAGCCGTATTGTTGGCTATGGAAAAGATTATTGGTCTTAAAGTGAAGTAGCATTTGATTGAGCATTATCTTTTCGAACACCTTACTCAAAACTGGCAGAATAGAGATAGGTCTGTAGTTGCCAGGGTCTGTTTTTTCTCCTTTTTTGAATAAGGGGATTAGTTTACTACATTTCATTAAGTTAGGAAATATGCCTTCATCAATACATTCGTTAAATATGAAAGCTAAATCGGCAGCAATTATGTGTATAATATGACTTACTACGGCTACTGACATGCCCAAGTGATCTTCTGATTTTTTTAAATTTAACTGTTTAAAAGCATCTATTATATCGCTAGGGCTAACATGCTGAAAATTAAATTTAGAATCACAAGGGCTAACATTACTCTTAAGCAAAGCCTCAGCACGCTGGGCGCTAGAACTCACATTAGAAGTGAGTTCCAAAGGAATGTTAGTAAAATAATCGTCAAATATATTTACTATTTATTCAGTTTTTGAAGTATTTTTACCACTACATTTGATTCGGCAAATATTTTCTTTGGTTTTATTTTTACCTGTTTCCTTATTTATGACACTCCATGTTTCTTTAATTTTATTAGGAGCATTATTTATTTTTTTGCTAATACTATTCGACTTGGCTCGTCTACAAACTTTTTTAAATATTTTAGAATAATTTCTAACATATTCTATAAAAGAAGGATTAAAGTTATATTGTTTTTGGGCATATAGATCATATAACCTGTTTCTACTTATGTAGATGCCGGTAGTAGCCCATTCACTAAACTGTGATTTACTATAAACTACTACTCTTTTTTGTTTCAATGTTTTAGAATACTCAGAGGAAACAGTACTAAATAGTTTATTATAATGGTCGTCAGGATTATTTCCTGTATATACCACTGATAATAATTTGTTATCTAAATTATTTTTAAGTTTTTTTATGTTTTTAGAAGTAATCGGTCTACACAAGATCTTATCTTTTCTCAAATTACTGGTGGACTCTTTGACAAAAGCTACATATACACCAGAATGATCTGAAGGCAATTTATTAATAACAGATTTATCACAATATTGAATATTACTAAAAATATTATCAAGACATGTGCCAGATGTAGCTGTAATTCTGGTTGGCTCAAAAAATAAGTTTTCTAATCCATAACACTTAAAAAGATTTAGGAATTGTGTGCTCTTTGGATTATGTACTAAAATATCAACATTAAAATCACCGCAAATAATTAAATTCTTTTTACTAGTTAAACAGGACTTAAGAACCTGGTCCATTGCTTTTAAAAAACTTTTGAAATTACTATCTGGTGGACTGTATACACAAACAATTATATGATGATCAAGCTCGGCACAGGCCACCTCACAACAGCGCTCAACAGAATGTCTGAAAATATCCTTCCGCTCTTTGCTACGGAAAGAATCTTTTATAAAAATTATAGAACCCCCTCGTTGAGCAGACTTTCTGTTAAAGCAGCTAACAATATTATAGTTGTTTAGGCTGAACATCATCTGACTCTCATGCAGCCAATGTTCAGTCAAACATAAAATGTCCACATCCATTTCTTTTAGAACTAATTCTACTAATAATTCTTTGCCGGAAAGACCTTCCAAATTTTGATGAAGTATTCTTAATTCATGAGGCCTTCCCGTTGTCTGAATGGTCAGTTTAAATCTGTCGTCAAGTCTAGAGAATTACCGTTACATAAACTTGGTAAGTCTGTAGGTGTCTTAAAACTAGAATCTTGTTTACAATGTAAACTCGTCCAAAAATTAATATTATTTGCTATCAATGTAGCAATCTTATGTCTAAAATATTTTGAAAGATAAATATTATCTTTTGTCACATGACATTCACTTATAAAATTGTTAGTGTCAAAAAACACTAATTTATCACTATAACGACATGTCATATTATGTATCAAAGTATTGAGATAGTGAATGATTTTGTTAGTTTTTGGAGACTGGCAATGTAGATATGGGAACGCACATAATATTATTTTGCTTACTTCTAGTTTAGATAAATAATCTATACAGCTGATTATTTCTTTCTTTCCTACTTTGTTACTATTGCCTATTAATAATACAATAGTAGATTTACAATTCAGTTTGGTTGATTTCATTTTATCTAAAATTTGAGTATAGGTTGCATCCGGGAAGCAGTAATTTATACAAGTTTTATCTAGAATTTTGTTTAACATGCAACCCATATTGCGACCTATACTGTCAGAAAATACTATTGTATTACATGGAGGGTCAATAAAGTCAACACAATCAGACACATTACTACACAAACTACCGTCACAAGGAGAGAGCTCTGGTGTGGAGACACTGATGGTGGGCTGGGTGACAATATTGTTTATAGTTTTCTACTTCAAACTGTCTCGGCTATTTCTTCTCCTCTTTGCAAGGTCTTCAGTATTATTGGGTGCCTGCTAAAACGCATGCTACATTTGGAGAAGAAAAAAACAAAAAGTGAACTGGGGAAAATAAATAATAACTAGACTAGAAGGATGAATTACACAGTTTGATTTAGTCCACTAACTCAACAATAGTTTATTTTATACGAGTTATAAATATATTCATTTACAAGACAATTATCGAACTTGACCTGGCTGAGAATTGAACCCAGAACCTCCGAGTGGTGGACCAGCGTGGTTACCACTACGCCATGAAGGTCGTCATTTTCCTACTAAAATGATGTATGTATGTAAATTCTTTATTGTACATAAAAGTATACACATTATAATATAATAAAAGTATCCAAAATTACTTCGTTTTGTACTCGTTGTAATTTGAATCTCGCAAATGTCGGTGTCCATCTCGTGAACATTGAGAAAGTGTGCTTCACCTTCTTCCATTACATTAAGTTTCAACACAAATAGCTTGCCGAATTCCTGAAGAAAAAAAATGTGCCTCTATGGGTCTATCTAACTATTGAATTGTTTCAGTAACTGCAAAACACTACATTACTCTACATTAGACAGAACATAAAGTGTGAAAGAATGAAACAGAAATATATACATTGTAAACTGTGTAAAAGAGACGGTGAATGGATATTTAACGCGGGCCGAACGTCCGTGGACCTTACTGTTTTATTCCCTTTCCCCTTTCCTTTTCGACCGTGACGTAACGTATCCCTTTGTAACATATGTATGCAGCCCTCGATAACGAATGAGTCAATGAAATAGGATTACACTTGATAGAGTTAGAGACAAAACGCCATTCAATGTTTGGGAATAAATACAGGGTGTAAATATACATCCTTGGAAGTGAGAGGGCGATAAATTTACAATAAAAAAAACATGATTGAAGTCTGGACAAGATTTTTGACTATTTACTTTTACTCATAAAACCGACATTTAAAGCTTTTGCTATCTTTTATATCTCAGCTATGCTCGTAAAACTTCCTCTTCTTATACGATTCTCCCAGTAGTCCCCTCTAGCACTGTCATCCAGGTGACAAATTTTACCAACTGTTCACTTCCGATTCAAGCCAGAGGAATGAATCTTAGTAATTGTCACTCGTGACCCGTGACTTCGGAGGGTGCCTACTAGTTTAGAGTATATCTTCTCTATTTTCTACTACATTAAATTACTGAACCCATCGTTCATAATAAAGACTTTAAATACCTATATTGACATACTTTGAAAGTCGGTAACACATGGCAGTTCATTGCAATTACGTCACTATTACAACACTGTTATGTGTAAGGCGCGAAAAGGCTTACTTCATCTGCTGTAGAGCGAGTTTTACTCGTACATGTCACCTGACCTCTTTAAGATACCAAACAAAATATCTGTACCTACTGTTATAACTAGCTCATTCTGTGTGACTTGTCCCTTTATATTTACTAACTTGCTTATAACTTGGTAACAAGATCGCGCTTGAAATGGGAATCTTTGATTAAACTGAGAATATGCTCGCATCGAGCGTTGAATTTCCGGAGCCGATCAGCTGATCACTATCTAGACACCCTACATACATTGTAGGCTTCAAACAGTTTCGAACTGATTTGTAGGTTACGTGAGATCTCATACAGCATAAGAAACATTGTCCTCAAACGTTTATACAACGTGGAAGGGACATACCTGTAATAAATCAAACCACGAGCTATATTATACTAGATCACCAAAGTATATTGAAATTAAAATAACAGTAAAAAAAACAAAAAAAATTCGACATTCCCATACAAATAGCCCGGGCGGCTGCTTGTATGAAAATGCCGATTTTTTTCCGTTTTT
This sequence comes from Acrobasis repandana, assembly GCA_963576875.1. Taxonomy (NCBI): domain Eukaryota; kingdom Metazoa; phylum Arthropoda; class Insecta; order Lepidoptera; family Pyralidae; genus Acrobasis; species Acrobasis repandana. Next base: position 20,601,893 of record OY756229.1, on the reverse strand, counting down.
TGGCTGTTATTTTCATTTAATTATACTATAATGATCTAGTACAGACCGTGGTTAGATTTATTATGGGTATATCCCTTCCACGGTGTATACTTATTTATATGTAGCCGTGTAGTGCCTTGGTGCTTTTTTATCGGCTACATCACTACTACTACATATCGGCTACATGAAACCACTATGTCCACTGCTGGACATAGGCAGCTAAAGAGAGTGTGGCGGCAAGCGCAGGCTAGTACTATAGGTATCAACATTGTATACAGCGAGGTTATTCGATTCAGATCTTGTTTGAATTAATATTTTATGAGCTTAATAATTTAAAAACAAAAATTATAAAAATTAACTGATTTGAAATCAGTATTTCGGTTACAATACATACTATGTTATCCTTTTTTTTTACAAATATGTTTGTAAATTTTCAAGTGTACTTGAACCAATAAAATTAAATACACTATCACGTCTTTCTCGCTAATGGGGCAGACTGGGGATTTTGGATCTTGCAGCGGCAGCAAGACGCAATGGCTACTATGAGCGTGGAAGTGAGAGAGAAGGTGGAAAAAGAAATGAAAATAGTGTCGGGTTACTACCCGCTTGCACCCATTCCTTAGATCGGCTTTTACGATCTATCTGGGAGGAGGAGTAGCTGGTACATTCTAAGTATTTCCTTTCTCCAAGACTACCATAGAAGAGAGCACATTATGTAACTTTTAACACTTTAAGTCGAGCCACTTCGCCCCACTTTCAAATCATAACCAGGTCAATTACCAACATTAAGTCTTTATTGTTTACAATTAAAACTACATTGAAGGCCTCAAAACGCGGCGACTTTAACTACTTCGCGCCCTTAAGCAGCACTTAGCGATAAAACTGGAGTTAAGGGCCCGTGATAATCGCGAGATCATTCGTGTTGAGATGATTGCGACCGAATAGCATTGTTTACTGTTGTTTAACTAGTTGTGGTGACGATAGTGCTCTTAAATCAGTCTGTAGAGAGAACAGCACGCTAGAGGGCAATATAATCGTATCAGAAAGTGCTAGTTCACTAAATATGGGACATTGACAGACATGTCACGTTTACATGTCAACACACAACGACTACTGAAGGAAGCAGTGTGCAGGTGTTTGTTTCCGCGTAGATAGTAAAAGTCAATCGAGGGAATGGGCGAGCCCATGACTATTTTAATTAATATTTTCGGTCAAGGGCGCTTCGTCCCTACCGGGGCAACCGTCACAGATAAACACGTGATGGTAAATTTGTATCTCTCTATATTGTACACTGTGCATGAAAACGAACAGTAATACGCGTTTCTCTTTCCTTGACCGATTTCCTACCTTCTATACATGAAAATGATATAAAGACGGACTTAATGCCAGAATAATTATTAATAAATAATAATAAATAAACAAATTATTTTCACTGTACAATTTGTGCATGTAACAAACAGATATATAGTCATCATCATCATCATCCGAGCGTATTCCCGGTTGCATCCTCAGCGCTTGAGAGCCCGGGGTCCGCTAACCTTACCTAGGTGATTTGACGAGGTTACTGATTTTTACACAGAGCGACTGCCGTCTGACGTCTGGCATTCGGGACCAACAGCTTTACGTGGCTTCTGAAGCACGAAATCATTTTTTTTTCGGATAATCAGGTGATTCAACCCTGCAATATCCTAACCAGGCTGGAAACTTTTCACAAAGTATGCTTCCCCGTGAGATTTGGACCCACAACCCCCGGATCACAAGGCAAACGCCTTGACCACTTGACCACGGAGGCAGGCAACAAACAGATATATAGTATTACTTCTTAATTATTATGACAAAAGCTATGAGTTTGGATACTTATGTTGATTACATTTGTGATATAAAAATTGTGAAAGAGTATTGTGGGTATAGGTTTATTACCATAATAAAGAATATTAATGGAATATGAAAATAAGCAATGTGGCTCACGGTGCTTTGTGTAGGGCAGATCGGTATATCCGTATCCGGAGATGAATTTGCAGAAATATTAAGTACACCTTCGAGGTGAAACGAACACGTAACCAAGTGAAACGAACAAGTAACACGTACCACGTAACAAAAATCTGAACAAAAAAGAATAACAATTCATTCAGAAATCATTGTATTTATGATGAAAAAAGATGTAGGCTATTAGGTGAATTGTATCAACGCCCAAATTGAGTAACAGAATTATATTCACGCCCTTTTACTGTACGGGATAGACTGATCTTTTGGCTTTATTTTACTTAAATTTTAACATTTCTTGCATTGAACAGATTAGGCTCAATATAAAACCTGCTTGCTATTTTGCCTGCCAGGTTTAAAATAAATGAAATTCCAAGACTGCTCAAGGCGCCATGAATTCACAAAGCAGCGAAACACAAAACACTTGTAGTCTTAACTTTACGGCTTCCAAAATTGTGAACAAAGCCATGAGGCAGATAGCACGACGAATACCGCACTATCCGCTATCTGTGTGGAGCTGCGGCAAAGACGCTGTCGCCGATAACAGGATCGCGAGTATCGTGACGTCCTATCGCTTTTATTGCACCTGGCAGTATCTGGCGATCCATTACGGACTAGCCATTAAAGACGTAGTACCAGAAGGCGTACGCAGAAAGATTGTACGATTGTGAGAACTTTGTCATATTTATTGCACCTGGTATTATCTGGTATATTCTTTATGATGTATGCTGTGAAAAAGTAAGGAAAATGCATACATTTAACGTAGTGTGAATGAGTAAGGATACATAATCACACGTGTCGTGATGAATTAATTTATTTGAAATTTTATAATTAAGTTATTAAGTTTTATAATGTATATTACTCTCGTATTTAGTGATATTAGTATTACACAACTTAACATTATACAAAGTGGAAGGGACATACCCGTAATAAATTGAACCAAGGGCTATACTAGATCACTAAAGTATAATTAAATTAAAATAACAGTCAAACAACCAAAAAAAAATCCATATTTATATACTAATCGCCAGGGCGGCCGCGCACCTTTGTATGGAAATGTCAATTTTTTTGTTCTTTGGCTGTTATTTTAATTTCATTATACTATGATGATCTAGTACAGACCGTGGTTCGATTTATTACGGGTATGCCCCTTCCACGTTGTATAAAGCACGATAGTTACGTCGTTGTTATGTCCATTGATTGTACGAGGCAGTATCTGATTGATAACTCGTCACGGTGTGGTGGAAAAAAAGACATATGGTTTAATGAATACTCATATGTAACACGACTTTCAGATTAAGATATCACAACTTAGTTGTTAAGTACTAGTTGTTTTCAATTTTATCCTAAGTCGACACCATTTATTACCAACAAAACGACTTTTAGTAAAAAAAAATATATATCATATATCCAATTTGTTTTCTTAGTGCCTCTCTTAGAAATAAAACTTCGATAAAATTACAGGGAGACAAAATAAAATACCACACAATATTATTGTTATAATAATACTCGAACGTTACTAATCTAAGAGCTTCTTTTGAAAATAATAGATTTGTTTCGTAGATAATATAATCGTAATTAGGTCATGATATGTCTACAGAATAAACAAGGAGTGGTTACCAAGAAATGAAATGTGGAGTATATAAGAATAATAAGAAAAACAATACATATATCATTTCTTCAGCTTATCCTGTTCTCTATATTTCAAATTTTATCTCCTAATTCCATTTTCACATCCCTACGTTATTTGACTCATTCTACTTCCACTTCTGATTCGGAACATACATTCAAGTCTTATTATAATGTTATATTTGATAACGTAAAAAGTAACATAAAATTACGTTTATTCTACTGAGGCACTCATTCCATTCTACACACCTTCCTTCTTTCACATACTGTGTACTTATAGTATTATGTGGGGCTCACCTAACAAGCTGGGACAGGTGGGACCCTACATCTGATTTTTGGAGTCTTTCGACAAAAAACCAAATGCTTTCGGTAAATTACAAATTACATAATTTAAATGTTATAAAAACATTAAAAACCAACTTAAAAGGGGACAGAACGAGTTGTTTGTGAAACTTTTGAATCCAATGTGTAAGAATGAATTCCGTGTCGATGGCGTTTTTAACAACAATTTGTATTCCTTATAATTCTTTTTTGAAAAGGCATAAATTGAAACCGTTACTTATTAATCTGCATCTTATAAATCTGGAGTGTCGATCACTCCGGTCCCGCGTCACCCCTCGTCGGCCTGTCCACACCCGTTTCTCTCCGCAAGTCTACCACAAGGTTTAATTTATACGCTTTGCGGCTTCTAGCTATAATGTAGTTTGGATAAGCAGGTTTAATAATATTTTTGTTATAAATTTACTATAGAAATTGCAAGAGATTCGTTTATTATAAATCTTTTTAACGTCATACTTTGGTTCTATAAATTTACATTTGCTCATTTATATTTATATCTATCCAACGAAGATTTTCCATTAAATAATATATAAAAAATACTAAACAGAAAAAGACATCGAACGCAACAAAATAAAATTAGCTCGGTCCCTAGCTCCCAGTCTATGCACAAATATAAATAAGGAGTCGTCCCATTCACTATCGTAAAGATCGCTCCCTGTTCGCACCTCGGCGTGATTGAGGCGCGCCGTATCGCTTCGCCCCGCGCCCAACCGGCCCCGACCGCTCCCGATGGGCCCCGAAAGACCTACAATGCCCCGTAATCGAACTATTCTACACGATATTTTTCACTGGCTAGCCGATAGCACGGCCTTTCTCCGTTCTTTTGATTGCCGTTTTGGGAGTATGCCGATGACTTTCAACTTTTATCATCGGTAAAAGGAAACATTTTCTTTGTTCAGGCTTATCTCGTAAATTCACGGGATCAAGATTTTTAATGTGAGCACGTATAAGCGTATTGGTATTTGGTATATATGTATTATATTTCTGCACATAGTAAATAACTTGCTCCTTGAGCCGTTTTCCTTATTGCTGAGTCGTGGTTTTTCCTTTTTAGACTGGTAAGCAATATAAGTTACGTGGTAAATTGGTAAATGAAGCCTCTTACACTAAATTTACTAAAAATAAAAATAGATAGATAAAGACAAATCACACTTGATTGAGCTAGAGCCCCAAAGCAAGTTAAAACTTGTGTTATGGGATTGGGATACTAACTCAACGATACCATATTTTATGATAAATAAATATAAAGATAAACACCCAAACACCAACTATGTTTTAGTTTTAGGTTTTACTCTTTTAAAAATCGGCCAAGTGCGAGTCGGACTCGCCCATGAAGGGTTCCGTAGCAGCAAGTAACATAATATAAAAGTTTAAAAGGTAAATTGTGGTTTACGATTTATGACATATTAAAAATAACTACTTACTAGATCTCGTTCAAATCAATTTTCGGTGGAAGTTTGTATGGTAATGTACATCATATATTTTTTTTAGTTTTATCATTCTCTTACAGGGGGCACACATTTTACCACTTTGGAAGTGTCTCTCGCGCAAACTATTCAGTTTAGAAAAAAATATATATTAGGAACCTCAATATCATTTTTGAATCCTATACATAGATACCACACAAGTATGGGTTTGACGAAAAAATAATTTTTGAGTTCAGTTCTAAGTATGGCGAACCTTCAACCTTTATTGTTTTTTTTCTATTTTTGTGTGAAAATCTTAATGCGGTTCACAGAATACATCTACTTACCAAGTTTCAACAGTATAGTTCTTATAGTTTCGGAAAAATGTGACTGTGACATACGGACGGACAGACAGACATGACGAATCCATAAGGGTTTCGTTTATTGCCTTTGGCTACGGAACCCTAAAAATCAATTAAAACGTTTAAACAGTTTTCAATATTATATAATTTAAAACATGTTTCCCATCAAAGCAAATAGACAATTTGCCGTTGCTTTTTTTCTCTCCCATTTCCTCTACACAAGCATTATAAACAAACAAAAAAATAATTATTAAGATACTTAAACTCTTCGTATTTGCAGCTTTTATTTTTTAAGAACAATTAAAAAACTAGTATTCATTATCACAATTGAGACTACTCACTCATAGTTAGTCCCAATTGTCTATATTTGATCGGAACTTCATGAAATTGATCGGCAAGTAGATGAGGCCAATAAAAATTTTCAGCTCGATAAAAAGGTCAAGTTTTGTGTACAGAAACCGCGAGTTTATATTTCGGGGCGAAGTAATAGTATATTTTTTACATAGCAAATATTTGAGATTCTGAATAAACAGTAGATCAGTATGCATCCCGTCTTACCCCGAAGGCCGCACTCTTTCCGCAAACTCATCTCCGCATCTCGACCTGGTCAATACAAAGCGAAAGAACCAACTCGTCGTTTTCATATCCTTATAGCACAGTACAATATTATAGAAAATAAGAATGTTTTAAATAAATACAATTGAGATTAAACTAACTACAAACTAAACCTAAGCCAAGGACGCTGGCTGCTAATTCGTTGAAAAAAGAAGCAGCCAGCCCTCTTGTAGAAAATTGAATTATCTTAATATTTACTAAGGCTGTACCTAAATTTTCCGGGATCAAGTGCTGCCCCCATTTAAAATAAATCATTTCACAGAAAACGGAGACATCATTTAAAAGTTTGCTACTACCAAGCCCTAGATAACCCTTCAAAGTATTTTATGAACTACTTTTTAGAGTTTATAATGAGAACGTTAAGCTTTACTACGTACATTTGCCAAAAGTGGCCGTTTTTCGCAAATGTGCGTAGTAAAGCTTAACGTTCTCACTTTAAACTGTAAACAGTAGTTCATAAAATACTTTCAAGGGTTATCTAGGGCTTGGTAGTAGCAAAATTTTAAATGATGTCTCAGTTTTCTTTGAAATGATTTATTTTAAATGGGGGCAGCACTGGACCCCGGAAAATTCAGGTACGGCCTTAAGCACATTTGTTAAGACCGTGATGTTGAACTCAGAAAAGAAAATATTTCATATTTCAAAACTTTTTTTTTATCAGTTGGTTGAGTACCAAAATGCTGTGTATTAATTACTGAGCCTGAGCAATGCCTTTCAAGCATTATTTCACTTATTATATCATATATCAAACGGCCAAGGGGTTGTCACAAATAGGTTTATAAGATAGGGGTCCGCGAGCAGTAAGGGGCGAATTCGTACACAAGCTCTTGAGACTGTCAGTGTAACTCTCAGCTTAGCTAAGAGCATTCAGTTGATGGAACACTCTAGTGTGTTACCTATCCGGTACCTCTCCCCTCTGCAAAATACTCCTCGCTAACAGCGGCAATCCCACCGGAGCCCACACGGCGGGATTAACTTATAAGTTACCCAGACATTTTGTTCTGGTGATGTTGATTTCATAAAATCTTATTATACTACTACTTATATAAGACACAATATACAGTCATAAAAAAAGATGTTGTAAAGCAGTTCACCAAATCACTTCACTAGACGCAATAACGAAGTACTAAGGTAACAAAATAAAATAATAAACGGGTCGGTGCGAGTCAGACTCGTACATGAAGGGTTCCGTACCACCGTACAATGTTTTAAAACGCTGAAAAAACACGTTTCTTGTATGACGACACCCTTTAATTTTTAACTTTATTTTATTTTTAGTATTTGTTGTTATTGTGGTCATAGTAATACATAATTGGTGAAAGTTTCAAGTATCTAGTTAATGCCAATATAAATATCAAGTTAAAAACGCTGAAAAAAACACGTTTCTTGTATGACGACCCCCTTTAATTTTTAATTATTTTTTATTTTTAGAATTTTTTGTTATAGCGGCCACAGTTATACATAATCAGTAAAAATTTCAAGTGTCTAGCTATTACGGTTCAAGAGATATTTAATTATTTATTAAAATCTTTATTGACCACAATGGTACAAAAGGTGAACTTAACGCTAATGCATTCTCTACCAGTCAACCTTTAGGAAAAACAGAAATTATTCAATTGCGATAGGCGCTTTAAAGATGTACTTAATAATTTACTATTTTCAAGTATACTTAAATACATTCATATAATACATAGATTAGATAGAGATAGAGCCCTGTGATAGAGACAGACGGACAGACAGACGGACAGACGGACAGACAGCGGAGTCACAGTAATAGGGTCCCGTTTGCACCCTTTGGGTACGGAACCCTAAAAAATACAACTAAAATGCTAACCTTGGTTGAAAAGACGAGAGGCCTTTGCCCAGCCGTGGGACACAACCGACAAAAATCGTTAATTATAATGTCTTTACCTCCCCCTTCATTGTACGAACCGCTAAGGTGTGGAATTCCCTTCCTGCGTCGATATTTTCCCATACATATGATGTAGAGATTTTCAAGGCAAGAGTGAATAGGCATTTTTTGAGTCTGCGTGTTACACCTTAGTCCTCATCTTAGCTTCCCATCAGGCTTGATAGAGGTCAAACGCACTCAAATCTCTTATAAAAATAAATTAAAAAAAGTTTAAACCAGATTGATATCTTAGTTGTACTTATAAGGAAGTCTGGATCATACGTGTCAATTAGGTGAAGAAAATAAAAATATGAATCTTTCCAACGATTTTGATATGGCTTTGTAACCATAGACATCACCATCACCGCCACAATCATCACCTTACATCATCCTTTTTTGGAAATAATATTTTTATGGACAATTTCTCTAAATTGACTATCATCCACCTTCATCATCTGTATTCATTCAACCCTCTTTGCTCCGTGTTTTCCAAACTCAGCACAGTCCCACGGGAGACTACACGGTGGAATTAACTTATAAATTACACAGAGTTTTTCTTTTCTCTAGAACTTGTTGTTTTCATTAGATTTTATTGCCGCTAGGTTCGATTAGTAGAGCGATAAATATACCTATACGCCGCGTTCAACTTCTATTTTCTGCAAAGATCAGATATTTGAGAGACCACGCTACAGTTTTTACAAGCTTTTATTTAGCTTGCCTTGTTTGTTGGTTTTTTTGTTTTTTGGGTAAAATCTTGCAAGTTAAATTCCGGCCACTTCCCGAATTCCGATTGGGTATGCTAATGTACATACATCAGATGACAAAAAGCTAATCTGATGATGGAGCCGGAAGGTGGCTATAGGAACCCTGTAATAAAACGACGCAACGCCATCGAGTTTGGGATTATTACATTGGTCTTGATAAGTACTTAGGCCAATAAAAGCTTGTACGAAAGAAAACAAGAGGATGAAGGACATGAACTTTTTTCGATTGATGATAAAAATTGTGTCTTTATAATATTTTATCATCACTCGAAAAAAGTTCAAACTATAACAAGATTCTTGTTTGTAAGTAGAAAGGAAACTGGGTCAATCGTCTAAATTAAACTACATTCCAAGCGATGGAACTCTCAAAATTTGCTAGACGACTAACTAGTTCGCCTTCACTAACTTACAAGAGCTATAAAACAGGAGTTAGCCTTTTTGATTTTCTTCAAAGGTCTTGTTATTCTTTAATAATAATAATAATAAAAATTATTTATTCAAGTAATTAAAACTCATAAATATTAGTAAAATGCTTATACACTATGCTTAAACCCTTTTCGAATAGAAATAAAATTATACCTTTCTAACGCTCAAACCCACGCATGTGCTGACCCCTGGTATTGCTGGTGTCTATATATTATATTCGGCTTCTCTTTTCACGCAGATCGTAGACGCCGAATGAAATGGGCGGAATGAAACGAATGGGCGAAAATGCGAATCATATTAATAGAGGATGCGGCTAGCAATCCATCACTGTTTTCATTTCTTTTTATACCTTTTTGCCCACTATCACGCTAAAAGTGGCCTAGGGTCTTGCGGTCGCGGCCCCGGGCTCTGTCTGCTTAGAGCGGAATGTGATAGTGTGTGAGTAATTGGATACTATCTCATAAAACTATATATATAGGTATATATATACATACCTATATATATAGTTTTATGGGATAGTATCCAATTCATCATCATCATCATTTCAGCCGCATAACGTCCACTGCTGGACATAGGCCTCTCCCAAGGTTTTCCAAAATGACCGATCTAGAGCGGCCTGCATCCAGCGCTTTCCAGCGACCTTGGTCAGGTCATCTGACCACCTTGTGGGTGGGTGTCCTACGCTTCGCTTGCCAGTACGTGGTCGCCATTCGAGAACCTTTTTGCTCCATCGGCCATCGGTTCGTCGCGCTATGTGTCCCGCCCACTGCCACTTCAACGAGCTAATCCGCTGGGCTATATCCGTGACTTTTGTTCTCCTACGAATTTCCTCATTTCTGATTCGATCACGTAGAGAAACACCAAGCATAGCCCTCTCCATAGCGCGTTGAGCTACCTTGAGCCTTCTTATGAGACCCATAGTAAGGGACCACGTTTCGGAGCCATAAGTCATCACTGGTAACACACATTGATTATAAACTTTCGTCTTAAGGCACTGAGGTATTTTGGACGAGAAGACACTGCGTAACTTCCCGAACGCTGCCCAGCCGAGTCGGATTCGTCGAAAGACCTCTTCCTCGAAGCTGGAACTTCCTGCCTGGATCGATTGACCCAGGTAGGTATACTGGTCTACAACTTCGAGGGTGGAGCTCCCAACAGAAACAGGTATGGGCACAACATTGACATTCGACATTACTTTCGTTTTGTCCATGTTCATTTTAAGGCCCACCTGTTGGGAAACTCTATTAAAGTCTCCGAGCATAGTACTTAAGTCCTCCATGGATTCTGCCATGACAACTATATCGTCAGCGAATCGAAGGTGAGTATCCAATTACCCATATATATATATATATGTATGAAATCAAGGAATTGTATACAAATCCTAGGAAATGTTTACAATTCCGATGCTATTTAGGAAATGTATAAAATATTGTTTAAAAAACTTTTTAATGCATAGATATCCTGGGAAATGTATACATTTCCTCGGAATTGTATATAATTCCAATATCGTATAAGGAAATTTATAAAATAAATGCTTTCTGTAATAAAACACGTTGTTAAAATGAGAATAATAATTTTTATTATTGCTATAGGTTTGCCCTAACCTAGTAAAATGAATAGAACTTTTCTAGCACTCGCCGGCCGCTGCCGCGGCACGCTCGCTTTGCTCGCTCGGCTCGAGCGTGTGTTGGTCGCAGATCTAACCTAACCTAACCTGCTAACCTAGTAAAATGAATAGAACATTCCGAGCACTCGCCGGCCGCTACCGCTGTCCCCACGTACGCGCACTGACAGTTTACGCGGCAGTCTTACATTTCTATTTAGGAATTGCTATTTAGGAAATACATGGATTTCCTAGGTAATGTGTATAATATAATTTATTTCACACATTTCCGTGCGATTTTAGGAATTACATACATTTGCTATGAATTGTATACAATGACGGATTACATACATTTCCGTTAACATATATATGTAAAGGAATTTTTAATATTTTTCATTTAATATAAGTGTTCCTATACCTCCCAGTTCCATCATCAGATCAGCTTCTTTTTATAGGACCACTCCATCTTTTCCTGTGGATGTCGTAAGAGGCGACTAAAAGACTAAGCACAAACATCTCGTGCTACAATTGCATTCCCAAGCAGGGTTAACGTCGGTCGGCGGCCGGTTGTAAAACTTTTCGCACAAATACATTCCCAGAGGGTTGACGTCAGGCAGGCGGCCGGTTGTAAACTATAGCCAAATCATTGAAAGTGTTCCGGCTATTTCTTCTCCATTTTACAAGGTCTTTGGCATTGGGTGTCGTTGGGTGACCATTGATATGCATATTATATTTGGAGAAGAAAAAGCGGGAAAGCGCACCCCGGGCTCCGAAGCAGCACAGCTAAGGATGCAACCGGAAATGCGCTTAGACGGAGAAGAATGCATTGTTATCTGATTTGCATTAGCATACACAATTTCATCTCAATCGGGAACCGGAAAATGGCTCGAATTTAACTTGCAAGATTTGTTCCAAAAATCAAATAACAACAAACAGTAAATGCTACATAAAATCTTACGAACCAAATCAGTAACCTATTCGTTCGGACATTGAGTCTTTTCTTCTCTAGGAAAGCTTTTCATGCATAACCTACTTACATACTCGTAAGCATGTTAAATAAATAGCTAAGCAATATATTTTACTTCGCCGGTCAGCTAAGGAAAGGGGATTGCGAATAAAACAATATTGTCTTGGAGCGTTTGACCCGCGATAAATATTATCCTCTTGCGTCCTTGTCGCACACGTTTAGACTTGATATAGCAATCTCGCTTGCACGTCATCCCCATCTAATGGAGAGAAATGCAGTGTTCCGGGGTTACTTAGTGTTGACAGCTGTACAACGTAGAAGGCGGTATACCAGGCAGAAAGAGGATCACTGCACACGGCGATCCAAACAAGTTGTGGATCAACCTAGTGCTTAAAATTGTGATCATATTATCGAGGTCAAATTTTGAAAAGCCCCAGTACAGATATAGTCTAGGAGCAAAATTTATTGTAATGTAATTTTCAATAAACGACTGAGAGCAGTATATCAAATGTGCATGCTGTGTTCGCTCCAAGTAGGCTGGCAACTTATATGCTCTAATTTGTATATGTATAAACTTGTGTGTTATTTAGCCAGTTAGCGAACTAATAAATAAATATATAAATATTAAAAATATAAATATACCTAAATCGGTTTATCTATAAAATAATTTACGTATTATGTAAGCCATGTGGTTTCCACCAGAATGCCATGTGGTTCCTGGCAGAGAGAATAAGACCATTCCAAATCTTCCCGTGGATGTTGTAGAAGGCGACTTAGGGAGCAAAGCTAAACAAAGCTTACAAACATCAGTGAGACCAATTCAATTCAAATTCAAAATATCTTTATTTTCATAGGATATTTATAATATCTCTTAATAATAGTCACTTTGTTTTGTTTTGCACAAATGTTAACGTCAAAGCGTTTTACAGCTAAGTTTACGCCGCTTCCTAGGCGCAAGTGCAGAAGAAGCGGCAACAAACTGCACTGTACGTTTTCTCCAAAGACATCAACTATCAAACTTAAAACTTAAAATTAGTTATATGGATGGACTGAGATTACATTGTTTGTTATGTCATAATTAAATTGAATTATAAGAATTACAAAATTTAAAATAATGTCAATTTGTAAATTTAGTATGTACCAATATACTTAAATTATGACATGTCTAAGTATACAAACCTTTAAGAACCCGCGCCAAGCTCAAGCCAGATCTTTTGACCTCTCCAACCCGTCTGGCCAGCGTGGAGAGTGTAGGCCAAATCCTTTGATTGCTCTGGCCAAGTATGGCTCTGTTAGTTTTGAGCTGAGAGCGTCGTGCTCCTGCAGTGGAGACTAAACAAGACGTGATGATGATGATCTACGTAAATAGAGTAAAATCAAGGAAGTGGCACCAGGCAGTGGCAAAAATAAACGAAAAGTCAACTTTTCAGATGCCCATAAATCATTGTGGAATAACCCTACAGGTTTTATGCCATACTAGATATTTCTCATCGTCACTAGTACTAACTACCTGTTGTATAATTGGAAACAATAAAAAGTTGTGGAATCACCCTACAGGTTTTTTGAATTGAATTGAAATCGTGGCCACACTTTGGCCGGCACTTTGACAAGTGGACCCAAAAATGTATGACGCCTGAATAGTCTGCTTTTAAAATCACACTAAAGACTTCATTCTACCCAAGATATGTTGCAAAAAAAAATTCCAAAAGGGGGGAAGGTGTAGGGAAAAAGCGAGAAGTTTGCTGTGGCGTAGACGGTCTGTAGTGTAGATGGACGGATTTCATTAACATAGCTTTGCTCCAAGCCAGGGGAAAGAGGAAAGTGTCGGTTATTGCATGGTTATAAGAGCTTGCAAGGTCTACTGTTCTCACGGAACCAGTAGTAGCCTTGCTCTATAGTTTTCTATTCACATAAACACGTCAAAAGCAAATACATTTTTTTAAATTAGCTCTATTGAGATGAATGTAGCCATCAGTTTGTGCAACCCTCCGGCTATCACGCGCCGCCCCGGGGGCTCATAAACCACTTCGTTCACAACCCCACGTGATGAAAACTAAATTGGATTCATTATTAAGAGTGTCTTATCTCATTCTAACTTACGAGTTTCTCCCGAACTATGAAATCGCGACCGTCTCACAACGGGATATCTCGGTAACCTCTTAACTGATTTTGCTCATGCTCAAACTCGAAAATTCTATTGGTTTTCTCTACTCACTCGTTTCATCATCATCATCAAAATTTCAGCCACATAACGTCCACTGCTGGACATAGGCCTCTCCAAAGGATTTCCAAAATGACCGATCTAGAGCGGTCTGCGTCCAGCGCTTTCCACCGACCTTGATCAGATCATCTGACCAAAGATGACTCCATGTCGAATAAGAGAATTTCTTTCGTGCTGCTCTGGGAGAAAGGAAAAAAACAGAATGTACCTGCTTGGGAATGAGCAAAAATAGAATGTACCTGATTGGGAATGAGCAAAAATAGAATGTACCTGCTTGGGAATGAGCAAAAATGCGAATCATGTTAATAAGCGATGCGGCTAGCAACTCATTCCTACTTTGATTTCTTTTCTACCAAATTACTCACCATCACGCTAAAGGCCTTTGAAGTCTTGCGGCCCTGGGCATTGTCTGCTTAGAGCCGCAAGACCAAAAATGCTATGTCTATTGTCTACCCAATTAGGGATAAATCTAAATATATATAACTCAAAGGTGACTGACTGACTGACTAGTGATCTATCAACGCACAGCCCAAACCACTGGACAGATCGGGCTGGAATTTGGCATGCAGGTAGATGTTATGACGTAGGCATCCGCTAAGAAAGGACGCGAGCGAAGCCGCGGGCAAAAGCTAGTTAGGGATAAAGACGTGATAGTGACAATGATAGACTTGAAGATCGTTTTTTTTTCTTTCTTATTGTAAACTCAGATCAGCTAATCAGTCAAGTGAAAGCGTACGTGTGTGTGTGCGACCACTGTAACACCGAGCTAGCATCAAATTATCATAAATATGCATAGCTTAGGTACCTATTTCGCAATCAATTTGCAATTACAGGCACATATTAGGGTAACATTTGCAATGACAGGGCGACAAAGAGGGACCGGCTGGGTGACAGGGTCACAATATCGGTTCGCTCGCAAACCAGGCCCCCGCCCCGTCTGTAGCTGGCGTGGGCCACACAAAGCGCAGCTCGTTTCGAGGATTTTGTCGCACCGTCAATGGAAAGCTTAACGCTTTTGACTAAAGAGCAAAAGGCATTTAGGTTTTACACTATTCATTTGGACTTGAAACTGTTGGGTTTTTTTTACACTAGTTGTTACCGAGTGCCACGTGGACAGTTATAATAACCGAGCAAAATCTCACATTCTTTTTTGCTGGTCTGGGAGAAAAGGAAAAACATAGAATGTACCAGCTGCTAATTTTCCCGTGAAGATCGTTAAAATCGATCGAGGGAATGGGCGAAAATCTGAATCATATAAATTGATGATTTCTCTTTTCCACGTTCATAACTACCATAGGCTAAAAGTGGCTGGGGAATTACCGCCTTAGGCTCTGTCTGCCCCGTTAAGGATAAAGACGTAACAGTATATCTCTACCAAAATTTCACATTTTGCTGGGATAAAAATATCAAACGTGTGAATCTCGGTAATAAGTGACGCCGTACTTCAATCTAATCCGTTCACTTGTGTGATGGAGTGAGGAACATCCAAAGCTAAACACATCTAAAACTTTTACAATTTTAATATTCTATTATATTAACTTAAGCGTTTATACGATGTTTGTTTACTTTAATTTCTTACTCACTAAAACTTGAAAGTCAACAAATCGTGGGGATCAAAGTAAGTCCTTGTGTGCACCTCAATCATATTATTTCACCAATACTTACATACTAAGTAAAGTATTGCTTGTGTGGCTATAGCTTTTAGCAATAAATGCAATGTGGGTTGAGGGCGGCCTAGAATATTTTTCCTTAAGTATTAAAGTATATACCGCTGCAATTGTAAAACACCCGCACGATTTTTTTTAATTGCATAAAAAAGTCTGCATTTCTTAAATTGACAGCATACTCACTATACGACTGGTTTGGTGGCACATTTTGTTGTTAGTCTTTACTTTTAAAGAACTTTCTCGACTTTTAACTTTTAAAGAAAATTCTTTGAAGGTTGAAACACCACTTTTTTTTGCAAACTGCCTTTTAGATTATTTCAAGGTGAAAAAGAGATTTATAGCTATTCACGTGATAGTCGTCATCGCGTCCCCTCGCCCCTCGCAAAAACGGGCTAATCCTCGCCGGTGTCCCCCGGGGTCAGCCGCCCACGACCTGCGTGTTCACACAACGCTCACATTTATTATTTAGGATCAGTGCCGATAATCAGCACCATTACCCGATTCCGAACCCTCGGTCGAACGCGCCCGCAACTATTTCTCTACGTTCCATTGTTACCCTATTTTTACTACTGTAGAGTTGATTATTGTTTGATTTTTAATGAATTAGAATATTTGTTAGTTATCGGATGATGTGCCGAAGCAGGCGCAGTGTGGGCGCACAGATGTCGTAACATATCGCGTCGTTTGCGACACCCTTTCCGAGGCGGAGCGACTAAAAAATGAAACAAAGATCCCGGGCTATTTGTTTCCGATAAAAGGACGCATTATTTACCGGGAACAAAGTGGCTGCTTATTCATCGTTTCACCGCGCAAATGTTGTTGGATACAGTAAATGAAATGAAAAGAGGAAAACGCATTTGTAAAAACGACGATTTACATAAGAGTACGTACTTTTATTACAATTTTCGCTCTTTTAATCGTTAACCAGACCAGCTCTGAAGCTTGATACTTATTTGCCAAAATTGACACACAATCACAGATATGTTCGTACACAAGCGTCTGTGTGTGAATAAAACGTAGGGCTATCGAAGATCGACACATTTTACCCGTTATTGTATGGCAGTTGTCACATTCGAAGCGACAAACCTTATTTCATATTTCATATCGATATTATAATATATTATACCTATTTGCGGTGGACAATCAGGAACATCATCTCGGGGATAAATTTCCGTTCTGTACGTTAGTACTTATATTTATTCTGTTCCTAGAAACAAAATGACTTTTAGATCGAAGTATTTTTATGTTTTATAATTTATATTTATTTCTGAATATATAATACCCAGAAATAAATCATAAGCAACATGTTTCATCAAAAAAGTATATCCGTTACATCCTAAATCGAAGTTCTATAATTATTATATGTGATATACCTCTTTATAGTGTGACGAAAGTACGTTACGTAACAGAATACAAGTAACATGACGTCGTTCCGGCGTGGCAATTACCCGAATTATGTTGGAGTTCACGGCGAGTGTATTTAGATGATCACGCTATTTATTTTCTTAATACTGTTCTATCCAATTTTCGATTATTCCAACTGATGAGTAATGTTATTTCCTTACGTAAAGTCACCGGATATAAACTGGAACGTCCCGCGGTCGTAAACGAGGAATCTATGAATACTATTTAAAGGCTAATTAATTAGAAAGCTACTTTATACTCGTATAAATTATTCAGTATAGATTTTGTATTAGATTTTTATCACAAAGTACGTTTAGTACAGTAACAGACGTAAACAACAATTAGTGTGAAATCAATCACAGAATTGAATTACTAAGTGTTTGAAGCATCCCAAGGGGAATAAAGTACTTTTTTGCATTTTTGTATAGGCTTGCTTTGTAGATTCGGTTGAAATGAAATTTCTTTATAAAGTAGACTTAAAAATATACATTTTAGTATTTTACAAATTTTATAAAATGCGAATGCTTGTTCAGTCGTGTGAATAAGATGGCGAAGAGAGAGAGGGGGGCTAGCGGATACGGATGCAATCAGACAACGCCGATGTTTCATAGCTAAAATTAAGAATTTAAAGATACAGCTGCACGAGACACGTCCTGTACACGGCGTCGGAAAGTGGCATAAGAGTGGCGACTTACTGGAGGAACAAAATATAATGTGTCTTTGAGCCAATCGACACGAAACGAAGAAGAATTTAAAGATTAAAAAGATATTCAGAGTGGAAGACCCTACACACACCGTTTTCTTGTGGCATGCTCCAACAATTTGTGTGACACAACAACACTGAAATTATCTTTTACAGCTACTTGAACAGTTAAAAAATAGGATTTATTACTAGGATTTAGAAACTCGATCTGCTAGATGGTCAATTTGCACAACCTATATTTTCTATTCGAGCGAGGTTGCCTGGAAGAAATTGCTTAGCGATAAGGCCGGCTTTTGCGCATTTCCTAGTTTTTTGGATAATTGTGACTTGTATATATATTTGATATTTATATAACAAAGCATATAAAAATCAATGAAACCTCTCCAACCCGTTTGGCCAGCGTGGAGAGTCTAGGCCAAATTATCTGACTGCTCTGGCTAATATATGGCTCTGGTAGTACAGAGACGGTCGTGCTGCACTGGAGACTAAAAAAAAGTCCTGATGATGACGATGACTATATATATCCTTTTTTTTTTCTTTTGTGCAATAAAGTGTACTACAAATTTATTTTCTAGGCAAGGCCCCGTCAATACCTTCCAGGTAAGATAATATAAGATGTTTTATTTGCTTGAAAACATAGTACATGATTTGATGTTAAATATAATAGAAAGCACATGCTTTGCTATTAAAGGTAGCATGCAAATTATTCTAAAAACTCTTTGAAACTATGAACACTTTTGTCAATAAGCCATTTATATATTTTTTCTTTAAAATGTTATATTCAACATTTTTATTTCATCAGCTAAGGATTATTTTGCCTTTCAGTCGTTGGTCCACTTCTATACGACTTCACGATGAACAAACAAGTATTTAATTAAGACGTATCGATTAATGTAGGTAGAAGATAGCCAGCAAGTTCCACGTATGTGCAAGCTATCTAGTGCGTGTTTTTGGCTATTCAATTTCTGGCTCCCCAGTAGTGAGAGTGATGAATTTAAGACGTATCGATGTGTGCTTCCCGGCAGAGAAGAATAAGACCACTCCAAGTCTTCCCATGGATCTCGTAAAACGCGTCTTAGGAAACACAAGCTAAACAAAGCTTATAAACAGCAATGAGACCCCTCCAACCCGTCTATCCAGCGTGGAAAGTGTAGGCCAAATCCTCTGACTGCTCTGGTTAATATGACTAGGCCCTGGCAGTACAGAGAGGGTCGTGCTCCTGCAGTGGAGACTATTGATCATGATGTATGTATACAAACTCGGATCAGATGATCGATGAAGTGATATGGAAAGCCAAAAAATATTTTTCATATTTCGATATATTTTCCTTGGGGAAAGTTGTTCAGTACGATGGACTGAATTCACCTTTAAAATAGTTTCAGTATATTTTGTTACACCCTGTATATAGTATGTATAAGTTGGTCAGCAAGTTCCACGTGCATGCTGGCAATCTAGCGCGTGTTTTTTGCTATTCCATTTGTAGCTCCCCAGTAGTGAGAGTGATGAATTTCATTTTATCGTCGCACGTAAAGCCGCCCTGCCGCGGTCTGGCGGACGATAAACGTCCGGCACGTCCGCGGTCGTAAACGGAGATCCATTCTGTAGGATGTGTGGACAAATGAACGCGGAAGCTCGCAGGCTTTGTGGATAGTGGCGTATTGGCATTCTTTCGTGTATAAACAAAGAAGAAAGAAAATTGTTGTATGTGTAGATGTGTTATTTATTATTAAGGATTAATGATTAAAGCATTAATAACTACGACGCAAAAGATACATTATCACGTCTTTATCCCTAACGGGGTAGACAGAGATTAGGGCAGTGAGACCCGAAAGCCACGGTTAGTGTGATGTCGGGCACACTGATGAAAAAAACGGAATAAAAATAGTGATGGGTTTTTAGCCGCATGTATTCAACAAAATTTGCATTTTCGCCCTTTCCCTCGAGCTGCGTGGGAAAAGAAATAGCTGAAACATTCTACGTTTTTCATTTTCTCCCAAACCAGCATGTTTAGGTACCTATAAGTATGATGGGTATAACAAGGATTAGTAACTTGTTTCTTCTTCTTCGTCCAAACGCATTCGCGGTTGCATCCCAAATTGTCCTGCTTCGAAGCCCGGGGTGCGCTTTCCTGCTTTTTCTTCTCCATATATACTCGTAACATGCATGTCAATGGTCACCCATGGATGCCAAAGACCTTGCAAAATGGAGAAGAAATAGCCAGAATAGTCTAAATTATTTAACTACAGTTTTGCGACCGGCCGCCTGCCGGTCAACCCACTTTGGGAATGTATTTGCGCGAAAAGTTTTACAAGCGGCCGCCGCCCGACGTCAACAATCCTTGGGAATGTAATTGTAGTACGAGATGTTTGTGCTAAGTCCTTTAGTCGCCTCTTACGACATCCACAGGAAGAGATGGAGTGGTCCTATTCCAACCCGGAAACACACGGATTAGTAACTTGTTTTATGTTACACTAGTAGTTCTGAGAGAACAGTAGACCTCGCAAGCCTTTATAACTTTACAACCATGGAATAACCGATATTTTAATCTTTTCCTGGCTTAGCAAAAGCCACTTGAGGGTTTTGAAACTATACTGTTGGGAAGAAATTACACAGGCCTACCGCCTATCCTTTATGCATAAGCCCCATTGAAGTATACCCCTCCTTACTAAACCCACCCCTAACATTTGCTAGCTTATTCCATCTCTTTTCCTCTTCTATTCTTTAAATAAGAAGTTTCATTGTACCTATTCTGGTGAGGCGGTCTAAATTAAATGCATCCAGGACTATGTCAGCTAGTCGGCGAGAACGAGAGAGGGCAACGTAGGAACATCCCGCTACTAACTCACGAGTTCCTAAATCGACATCACCCTTGGCAATTTCAAACCCTGCGATTTGTGGATGGTCACTGCCCATGCTAATATAAGAGGGAATGGGGTTCTGGAACAAGTGATATCTCCAGAACGCCAAGATTGAGTAACGGCCGCTATAGGCACAGAATTGTTAATATGTGGTCCAGTGTAGGTTTCAAATTGCACCATTATTACCAAAGGTTGATCTGTAGGTGGGGAGCAATTCGGGGGGTCAACCAATTCAGTGCCTAATGCACCATTCACCAAGCCCTTTTAACAACCTACAAATTGGTCTTAAACATGACTATGCTGCCGTCACATAGGTAAATTGTTTTTTTCTAATCCCTGGGCCTGCTGATCAGCGCAAGCCTGTGCAGCTTCTTTATTGTTGTGGTTCGCGGGTACTTTCGCTGTAGGCCGGTTCAGAGCTTTTAGCCTATTAAAATTGTAATTTTGAACACTTGTTATCAGGATATAACCGCATGCAGTCCTTTAAAAGATTTAATTCTTTTTTATTCAGCTGACTTTTCTCCCGAGACATCAACGTTTCCCAGTCAGTCTTTGTTGATCTCCCCATACTCAGGTTGAGTATCAAGAATACCCCTAAATAACGCCTAATCTACACCTGCGTGTCGGTATGACGCCGATAACACCACGCACGATGTGATACTTTCAAAAAAAAGTTGCCCCTGGTCAGCTAGCATGCCATTGAAGCCAGTACCATAAAACGGACGCTCAAGAACAGGAGGGAGTTGTTTTATATCTCCTAATAAAAACAAAGTCATACCTCCGAATGGCAAATTTGAGAAGAGTGGTTTGGCTTCTCGGCACCTTAAATCGATTTGCTTTAAAAGACTGCATCCCACCATGCTCATTTTATCAATGATAATAAAATGACAGCCCTGCATATTTTCCTGAAAGCGTTTTAGATTTTTATCCCCCATTTTTCGAAATTGTTTCTCAACAACAATTGTTTCTCAACCAAGTGAATGGAGCGTTGCATTCCTTTATGACCAGCAGGAAGATATCAGATAAGGCACGTCTTGCTGTTCATAAAGGAGTACTAATACCTACTTTAATGTACGGTAGTGAGAGTTGGGTATGGCAGAGAAAGCATGAAAGCAGAATAAATGCAGTTGAAATGCGAGCGCTGAGGAGTATGTGTGGTGTTACCTTGAAAGACCGAATAAGAAATGATGTTATAAGAGATCGGTGTGGAGTGAAAGAGGACGTAGTGACAAAAGTAGAACAAGGGATGTTAAGATGGTTTGGGCATTTAGAAAGGATGGATGAAAATAGATTAATAAAAAATATTTATAAGGTAAGTGTGAAAGGAAGAGCGGTACAGGGTCGACCTCGGCGAACGTTCTGCAATCAGATTGCAGACGTTCTGAAAAAGGGAGAGGTAAGAAGTACACGTAACCGAAGGGCATGTATGAAGAGGTTGATGAGTGTAGATGAAGCGAAAGAGGTCTGTCAAGATCGTAGCAAGTGGAGGTCCATAGTCTCTACCTACCCCTGTGGGAAACAGGCGTGATAGTATGTATGTATGTATGTTTCTCAACATTTAAATGCAATCCCGAATGGATAGTGCTACCCTCCAAATTTACAGCAGCAGCTCTGGTTGGTGCCATCAAGCGGAGACTGTTTGGCCCTAGCACTTTATAAAGCTTACCGCACATTGCTTTTATAATTGTGCTTTTCACACTCCCTGCTTTGCCTTGAATGATCATCATATTATTATGAGGTTCAGGTAAATGTAAACTAGAATTTATTGCATGAATGCGTTGCTCTAAAAAATTTAGTACCGAATTTTGTTCGGCGGAAAAGATAACATTAGGAACTTCCCAGAATTCGTCCCCTGCATCCCCATCGTCATTAGTCTTTTCAACTCTTAAAAACCCTGGCAAACTTAAAGGGTCCTTAAACTGAGCAAACGCATCCCCCCACGAATGATTCCTATTTATTTCCCGCATTCCCATTTCCACCTCAGGTCTTGACTCATTATTGGGTCCAATTCTAGCAGCCACCATCTACTCATCTTCTACAATATCAGAATCGGCAACATTTTCCTGTTTTTTTTAAATTTTTTTGCGACATCTATTGATTTTTTTTGTGAACTATATGGTATTGAATGTACGCAACAAATGACTGACAATTTTCTTCTTTTCTTAAAAATAGTTGTCAAGACATTGGCCTTGTAACTCGGGAGTCGCGGGTTTGATTCCCACGGGAGACATGCCTTTTTAAAGAAAGTTGTTCAGTACTCCGGACTGAATTCACCATTAAATAGTTTCAGTGTATTAGGTTGGGGAAAAAGTCTTTTCGCATATGTATGAACTTGTAATAAAACCACTTTGGCTATACTATTTGTACCTGGCTGGTTTTGGTATCATTTAATATTAGATTACTGCACCGAGCACAAAGTGAGTCATTATTGCACGAATGCTATGTTTTTATTTTTATTAAATAAGCACGAGTGCATTAATTACTCACTTCAGCAAGGTGCGTAATCTACTTATCTTTCAACTTCTTATATTCTTTGAGTATAAAATATACGTACGAAAAAAGAATACAAATTATAAACAAAACTAACTTAACTTACTTATTTTACCCGGAACTTTTGCGGTTAAAGGTTATTAATAATATCATTTGCAGCTGTTTATATGCTCTCTATAGTTGAATTTGATGTGCAAATCGAATTTATCACTTTCGCTGTCATTTTCCATTTTAAAAATATTTTCTTTTGTAAAATAATTTGACTTTAAAACTTTTACAATGGTACAAAATGCACGATTTTTGTTTTTTTAACAAGGTCTTTTTTCGTCGGCCAATTTTTTTTTTCAGCCAGTATCTTTTTGATTGAATGCATACATTTTTAAACATCTGTGCCTGGCATCTGTGGTAAATTAAAAAGTTAAACAGTGCAATAATGAAAAATTAAAAAGTAAAACAGTGCAATAATGAGAAATTAAAAAGTAAAACAGTGCAACAATGAGATTTCATATAACCATTATTGCACTATTTTGCTTTGATGCAATAAGCACTCACTTTGTGATCGGTTTTTTAGTGATTAATGATAACATTACTGCGTAGTTGGAAGAAAAAGTTTAAATTATAATGAAGATAATTCCAAATACAAATTAGGATAATGCGTGATTTTCATTTATTTTTCTTACCATTAAGATGAGTAATGAATAATCATAATAAGTAATCTAATGAATAAATTAGATACATTTTAAAATTTTACTACCAAAAAGGTAAAATGCAACGCAAGCCGCAAAAAAAATTTGCGATGTTTATGGACCTAGTGCAGTATCTGTGAGAGTAGCACAAATTTGGTTTAAGCGTTTTCAATCCGGAAATTTTGATGTCAAAGATGCACGTCGCTCTGGTCGCCCTATTACGGATAAAATGGATGCTATTTTTGAAAAAGTGGAGCAAGATCGGCATATCAGTAGTTACGACGTAGCTGAAGAACTGGGTATTGACCACAAAACAGTTTTGGCGCATTTGAAAAAAAATGGGTACACAAAAAAGCTCGATATTTGGGTACCTCACGAGCTCTCTGAAAGAAACCTAATGAATCCTGTACTCATTTGTGATTCTTTATTACGAGGTAATGAGACCGAACCATTTTTGAAGAAATTGATAACTGGTGATGAAAAGTGGATCACGTACGACAAGAACGTGCGAAAAAGGTCATGGTCAAATGCCGGTCAGGCTTTACAGACTGTGGCGAAACCCGGATTAACTCGCAACAAGGTAATGCTGTGTGTAGGGTGGGATTGGAAGGGCATTATTCATTATGAGCTGTTACCACCAGGCAGGACCATCGATTCAGAACTCTACTGCGAACAACTGATAAGATTAAAGCAAAAAGTTGAGAGAAAGCGGCCGGAATTAAACAACAGAAGGGGTGTGGTTTTTCATCATGATAACGCTAGACCTCACACATCTTTAACCACTCAGCAAAAATTAAGAGAGTTTGGCTGGGAGGTGTTAATGCATCCGCCGTATAATCCTAACCTTCAGATTTCCACCTGTTTCGGTCTCTTCAGAATTATTTAGGCAGTGACAGGTTAACATCACGAGAGGACTGCCAAAACTACTTGACGCAGTTTTTGATCAGAAGCCCCAAAATTTCTATAGCAATGGGATCATGTCCCTACCTATAAGATGGCAAAAAGTTATCGAACAAAATGTACATACTTTAGTTAAATGTAAATAAACTATATTAAAAAATGTTTTAAATTTTCATATAAAATGCGAAAAGACTTTTTCCCCAACCTATTATTTTGTAAGAAGATTTGTATTGTATATCCGTCACGGCTTAGTCAGCTAGACTTCGCGAGTCACTAAACAGATATAACGTATAAAAAAGTTGTTCAGACAAAAAAGTTGTTCAAATAAAAATATTGCGTTTTTATAATGGCAACAAAAAAGTCTAATGAGATTTTTGAAAATATTTTGTAATGGCGGATATATGACAGTTTTAAAATTTTAAACCCCCATATTTCCGCCATTTTGGAAAATTTCGTTAAACTGGCTTGACAAAAAAATTCTATTTAGTGCTTGAACCTGCTTACAAAATTTCATGAGAATCGGTTAAGAAATGCGACCTGTAGGCGAGAACAGACAGACAGACGGACAAAAGAATTTTTGGCTAATCTCGAAACTAAGACGCTTCGCTCGCTCAGTCAATTATTATTAACTTGCAAGTATAAACCTAATTTAGATCTGTCAGTGCTTTTGCCATTTTCAGAAAATAATACGGAGATATTTAATTAAAGACATACGACACTGTTGTAAACTTTTACTAACGTAACTTTTACATATTCCATATTTGTACTAGACTCAATCCAAGTTTGTCTATTGGCTTCGTAACTGAAACCCAAAGTTAGCTTTATTCTGTGATCTGCAACATGTGCACAAAGTTAGCTTTATCCTGTGATCTGCAACATGTGCACAAAGTTAGCTTTATCCTGTGATCTGCAACATGTGCACAAAGTTAGCTTTATCCTGTGATCTGCAACATGTGCACAAAGTTAGCTTTATCCTGTGATCTGCAACATGTGCACAAAGTTAGCTTTATCCTGTGATCTGCAACATGTGCACAAAGTTAGCTTTATCCTGTGATCTGCAACATGTGCACAAAGTTAGCTTTATCCTGTGATCTGCAACATGTGCACAAAGTTAGCTTTATCCTGTGATCTGCAACATGTGCACAAAGTTAGCTTTATCCTGTGATCTGCAACATGTGCACAAAGTTAGCTTTATCCTGTGATCTGCAACATGTGCACAAAGTTAGCTTTATCCTGTGATCTGCAACATGTGCACAAAGTTAGCTTTATCCTGTGATCTGCAACATGTGCACAAAGTTAGCTTTATCCTGTGATCTGCAACATGTGCACAAAGTTAGCTTTATCCTGTGATCTGCAACATG
The DNA here is from genome assembly GCA_963576875.1 of Acrobasis repandana. NCBI lineage: Eukaryota > Metazoa > Arthropoda > Insecta > Lepidoptera > Pyralidae > Acrobasis > Acrobasis repandana. The sequence continues at coordinate 20,575,639 of OY756229.1, read as the reverse complement.
TGCACAAAGTTAGCTTTATCCTGTGATCTGCAACATGTGCACAAAGTTAGCTTTATCCTGTGATCTGCAACATGTGCACAAAGTTAGCTTTATCCTGTGATCTGCAACATGTGCACAAAGTTAGCTTTATCCTGTGATCTGCAACATGTGCACAAAGTTAGCTTTATCCTGTGATCTGCAACATGTGCACAAAGTTAGCTTTATCCTGTGATCTGCAACATGTGCACAAAGTTAGCTTTATCCTGTGATCTGCAACATGTGCACAAAGTTAGCTTTATCCTGTGATCTGCAACATGTGCACAAAGTTAGCTTTATCCTGTGATCTGCAACATGTGCACAAAGTTAGCTTTATCCTGTGATCTGCAACATGTGCACAAAGTTAGCTTTATCCTGTGATCTGCAACATGTGCACAAAGTTAGCTTTATCCTGTGATCTGCAACATGTGCACAAAGTTAGCTTTATCCTGTGATCTGCAACATGTGCACAAAGTTTTATCAAAATAGTTCAGTGTGATTGAATACTGTTTGAATATCAAAATATCCAAACCGAATTTTAGATTTCATCATCATCATAGTTTCAGCCGATACCGTCAACAGATTTTCCAATGTTACCGATCTAGAGCGGCCTGCATCCAGCGCTTTCCAGCGACCTTAGTCAGGTCGTCTGACCACCTTGTGACCATTTCGCTTGCCAGTACATGATCGCTATTCGAGAACCTTCTTGCCCTATAAGCCATAGGTTCGTTGCGCTATGTGTCCCGCCTACTGCCATTTTAACAAGCTAATATTTAGGGCTATGTCAGTGACTTTTGATCACCCACGAATTTCCTAACTCCTGATTCGATCACGTGGAGAAATACCAAGCACCAAGCCCAAGGTTTTATTATACACTTTCGTCTTGAGGCACTGAGGTATTTTGGACGAGAAAAAACTGTGAACCTTCCGAACGCTGCCCAGGCGAGATCGAATTTATCGAAAGACCTCTTCCTCGAAGCTGAAACTTCCTGCCTGGATCTATTAACCCAGGTAGATATACTGGGCTACAATTTCGAGGGTGGAGCTCTTGACACAAACAGGCAGGAGTGCGACATGGAGACTCGATATATTATTATATTGATAAGACATTTCATTTAGGAACTTTGTCAGTTTGTCAAAGCCACGGTTCTCAAAATTAATAACCTTGTGGCACGGAATACGTAATGCCTCGTCAATAATAGACGAACAAATTGTCCAATTGGGCTACCTCTACATCGATCATATCACACAATACTGCGTCATCAACTGGCATCATTAATTTCCGCCCACTTAATTCGTTTTATGTAGAATTGGAAGTGATTTCCAATGAAAGAAGGTATTAATGATAAAATATGAATTTAAAATATTATAACAGAGATAAAGTTAATAAAATCAAATAAAATAAATTCTCATGATGTTGATTTTACAAAAGTAATAACTAAAGAATATTACAAAATATAATTTGACTGTTTGTAATAAATACAAAAAATATCTATATTTGTTGTAAAATAAAGGTACAAATAAGTATAAGATACATAAGCATGTCCATGTCTTGCTCTAATTAGACAAACAATATCTATTACTATTCTATATTTACTTGCCAACATTTGAAGCAAAAAACTATATTTGTCTCGAGGCAATTAGATTGTAATAAATAATTCATGCTATTATGAAGAATATAATATCTAGGCTTATTAAATCTATACATACTTGGTACTTTTAGACGAGATAAATCTTTAGACCAATTCCTTTTATGACGGAATGATTGATTATATCATGATATAATTTAGATCATAAGCGTTTTAGACGAGGACGACAATTCGATGCTAACTCCTTATACATTTTGGTTGGTTGGATATTTCCTTGTAAATTTTGGTTTAAAAGGTTGACAAAAAAGTAATAACGACATCATTGACGTCTCAATTTTTTGAACCACTTTCTACTACCAACACATTTTAATTCTCTTCCACTCTAAGCTAACTTGCGCCAGTGTTTGAGTTCGAAGCTTATATAAGCCAAAAAACTTTCTACTCGTAATAGCCAGCTAACAGCCAATATTTACTTTGCAGAATTTATAAATACGACGCAACAGAAATAGATTTTGACGGCTGCGTGGCATCCGGCTTAGAATAGAACTACTTGTGGACGTCGTAAGAGGCGACTAAAACACTAGGTACAAACATTTCATGCAATTAAATATTAGCTCGTTTTATGAGATTTACCTGTTTGTTTTTAATGTAATATAATGTTGTTAAAAAATTGAAACGTCAATGATGTGGTAAGGACTTTTCACCAGACTGCGGCAAAGCCGAAAAGGATGGTTAGATTTAGATTTAGTTATTTGCATCAAACAGGACACACATTCACATTCAATACAATATGGTTATGTGTTTGACCTGTATGTTTGTCCCTATAATTCTATGTCCCCTCGTAACTAATAAACGGCCAAACTGATTTATATAAATTATACATGGTTCGATTCGTTTTAATTACTAAGGTGACATAGGCTATATTAAAAGTATTAAAAAACAAAATGGCGGATTTTTTACGCCAAATTGCGTGGTATAGAAAATCTTTTCTTTTCAAAAACTATCGAGTAGGGTTTCAAATTAAATAATTTTATTCAAGGATTACAAAAATTTATTCAACTTATATGTTTAAATGAAATTTGAAATGAGAAATGCTAAAACAACATATAACATCGCTTCGTCAAGCGCATTCCCGATTGCGCCTTACCTAGGCTACATAAGACAGTAAGCACCTAGGCATAGGTAAGTACTGCTGTTGTATCACGCAGTCGGGTTTTTTGTTTTTTTAATAATTTAGCCTTTTGAACCACATCTTACAAGGAAATATGTTACTGTGTTGTTTAATTGAGTTAGTAGTTGTCTTTTTCACAGTCCTCCATCCACCACACCGGTTGTCTAGAAGAGATCGCTTTAAGCGATAAGATCGACCATTGTACTCACCCAATGTAAAATTATTTTAAGTTCTCTGTGTCATATTTTTTTGATGTAAAATAAATAGATTTTCTATTCTATTCTTTTCTAGTATTGAATGGTATATTCTAGCCCGGAATTCGAAAGATGTGATAAGTACGTCAGTAAAAAAAAAAGAATAAAAACGGAATTATATATATATTAACTTACCTTCTTTTATTTTAAAGTGTGTCAGTATATGACTAATTCTATTATAAACTTCAGCGGCTTTTCAGCAACGTTATCATCGACGATATGTCGGCGCACCGAGTTCTGCTCGAATCTCTATATCGCGTTCTTTCTCCAATTACTTAGCGATGTGCGATCCAAATCGCTTTTTTATTTAAATAGCGGCCGTTCGCCGACGCACGACACTGGGATCCTTCTTAATGGGCACTGAGTCACTCGTCTCCACTCCGCGCTCATTACGATGAGCAATCAAATCTGAGCTGAGTGGCTTTTGTTATGGCAGGCTTTCAGGCTGTTTACTAAGGAAATACGGGGATTTGTAAAGAAATATTATTAATTTTATTAAGTGAAAGATAAGTAAATCTGATCTTAGTTATAAACGAACGATGAATTATTTGATTAGTTATAGTGATCTATCAATCTAAAGATTTTTTGGACTCACATACCAATCAGCACATTTTTGAAGATATAGATTTTTTCTAGGTTTCGCTAAATGTATGAAATTTCAAGCAGAAAGGTTCTCGAATGGCGGCCACGTACCGCCAAGCGCAGCATGGGACACCCACCTAGTAGGTGGTTGGTTAACATCTGCAAGGTTGCAGGAAAACGCTGGAGGCAGGCCGTTTCCAATATATTGGTCGTTTGAGAAATCCTTGGACCTCCAGCAGTGGACTTCCTGTGGCTGGTATTGTGATGATGACATTTCCATCATCATAGTAACAGCATAAATTCTACTGCTGGAGATTATAGGCTTCCTACGAATTTCCACCAGTGAGGAAGAAATTAAATCAGATTACCTTGCTCGTAAACTATTTGCACTAGAATAGGCTACATATGGAATGATTCCAAAATAACCTACGATTTTATCGGGCTCGATATTTTCTTGCAGTTATACGTTACTTAAGACCGAACTCGTGAAGAACTCGCAGAGCACCTGTTTTTATTTTACAACGCAAGTCCGTAAATCCGCGGAGGTTGAAAATTAAACGACCCCAAACTTTGCCCGTTAAAATCTATTTCTGTTGCGGTCGTATTTATTAATTCCGCAAAGTAAATACTGGACGATAGTTGTTGAAACACAAGTTAGTTTAATTGGATATTACGAGTAGAGAGCGTTTTGGCTTATAAGCTGTTGGGAACTCAAACACCGGCGGAAGTTAGCTTGGCGCAGAGCGGAACAGGATCGAAATGTGTTGGTAAAAAGGTTTTTTTTAATTGAGACATCATATCGAGGGTTTGTATGCATACATACACCATTACGTCTTTATCCCTAATGGGGCAGACAGAGCAGTTTAGGTCTTGCAGCTCTAAGCATACAGAGCCCAAGGCCGCAAGACTAAGGGCCCCTTTTTAGCGAGATGGTGGGCGAGAAAGTAGAAAAAGTAATTATGGGCTGCATCGCTTAGCATGATTCGCGTCCCCTCAATCGACCAACCTCAATCGATTCAACCCCTCGATCGACCTCTACGATCAGCGTGGGAAAAGAAGCAGCTAATACATTCTAAGTTTTTTCTATTCTCCCAGTATGACAGATGTTTTTATGATTATAGGTTTTATGAAAACTATAAAATACAGCTGCTATGAAAACATAAAGTAATTGTTTAGGTAGCAAGTAGGAATAAATCTAGTTAAACAATTCAGAAAGGAATGATTTGAAAATAAAATCGCGTTTGCTTGAGTTACGTTTTTGCTTCTATATTGGACACTTTTATTAGCTTTTAGAATGGAGTGGCTGATAAGCAGTTAGTAATATGTTGTATTAAATCAAATTTTAATAAAATAATGATATTAATTGAATGAATAATTTTAAATGACTATTATGTTTAAATTACTATTATGTGGTTGTAAAAAATATCGCAGAAATACATTCCCAAAGAGGGTTGACGTCAGGCAGGCGGCCTAACAGCCAAATCATTTAATTGTTCCGGCTATTTCTTCTCTATTTTGTAAGGTCTTTGGCATCCTTGGGTGACCATTGACATGCATGTTATATTTGGATAATAAAAAGCGGGAAAGCGCACACAGCTGAGAATGCACCCGGGAATGCGCTTAGACGAAGAAGAAGAAGATACTTACGAGCTGACTAATAGCGAAATAAGCAGCCAATAAAGTATTTCCGTGCAGCCTTAATATAAATGTGGCAATTCTCAAGTCGGTTTTTGACGTGACAACGTCTTAAATTAGGTTGCGGCTGGGAGTCACTTATGAAAAAGTGTAACGCTCGGTAACGTTACGATGAGTCACCGAACGAGAGAGAGGCCCGCCGAATGCCTTGCGTCTCTCTCCCACTCAACTATGATCGGTCTGCCGCGCGCGTTGTCACGTAAAATCTTCGCCCGTAAAACCGACTTTACAGGCAACCATTTTTTTATTTTTATTTTTTTTTTTGTAATAAAGATAAATAAAATAAAAAAATACCCTGTCATGTCTTTATCCTTAATAGAGCAGACATAGGTATAGTCGGTTTTACGGTCCTGGGTAGACAGGAGCCCAGAGCTGCAAGACCCAAAGGCCACTTTTAGCGTGATGATGGGCGAGGAGGTTGAAAAAAGTCATAGGTTGCTAGATGCATCGCCTTTGCCCTCGATCGGCTTTTGCGATCTACTCGTATCTGCGCGAGAAGTAAAAAAGCTAGTATCTTTGAAGTATTTTCTTTTCTCCCAGACCAGCATGGAAGAGTATTCTCATATTCAATAAACCGATACAATATACTTTTTGTCTTCTTTACTCCATCACGTAACCCTCCTGTGTGTAAAGATGAGACCCACTGGATACAGCCAGTTAGCACGCACTCGCCGCGTGTTTAGGATCCCGTCGTGATAACGTCACGTTTCACTTTCCTGCATTTAAGTCACTTGTTGGCTTTCAGAGATTTTAGTTGATTTTAACACAATATTGTTTTTAACAAAATAAACTCCTATGTTCAAAGTATTGCAATTTTTACGAATCTTTTTCATATTTTCTTGTAAGTACCATATATTTTACATTTTAATATTATTTTCATAAAAAATTACGTTTATTTCAGACCACTTCTGTCCATAATTTGTTAAAAAAAAACAAAATCTTAAAACGTATTGTTAGTAGATATCGTTTGATTTTAATTTAAATATTATAATCATTTATAATGTTTGATTCTTCAATGAAACAACTACTCGAGTATCAGTTTCAAATATATTATCTATGGTCATAATTTTAATTTGTCAAATAGTATTAAAGGACAAAGTAAGTTAATTTATTGATAATTGTTTATTTTCAATAATGACTATACAGTATGTCCTTGCAGCTAGTGCGTTTCTCCTAGATCTTAAAGTGAGCTCAAAAATGCAGCGACGCACAAACCAAATTAGCGACATATTTTTCATCTCTCCAATATCACACGGTCACAGTAAAGGCAAGAAATAAAAATCTAAATCCTTCTAACAAAATTATTAAAAAATGATAATAGTATTTCTAGTATTTAGTAAGGATTGTAGTGTCACCCGCTAAGCTCAAAACGCCTCAATTTGTCTCCGTCTTATCTGCGCCATTCATTACGAAATAATTGCTTCTTGAATGTCGTCGCGGAAGCTAAACAAACAGCTTTTGTGTCGAGCTCCTCTCTAATAAACAGCTTTTAGGATCTCGTTAGGAAGACTATAGAAAATTTGACGCAAAAGTTTCATTATACACAATTATATATCAAAACAATACGGGCTGGTTATTGAGATAAAATAATTTGGGAAAACTATCTAACTAGCAACAAACTTGTTTGTCCTTTGTTTTATAATAAATTGGACAAGTTTTTTAACGATAAAACATTTAATTGCAATTGCGATTATAAACTTAACCAAATAAACATGGACATTACTTTTCTTCATCCAAGCGCATTTTCGGTTGCATCCTCAGCTGTGCTGCTTCGGAGCCCGGGGTGCGCTTTCTTGCTTTTTCTTCCCGAATATTATGCATGTCAATGGTCATCCAAGGATGCTAAAGACCTTGCGTTGGAGAAGAAATAGCCGGAAAATTGCAGAATGTGCCATCGGTGTTAGCCGCTTACGCACACTAAAAACTATATTTATATACGAGTACCTAGTACTTTACTTTTGGAACCAATTTCTGAAGATAAATCGTTACGACAGTGTGAGGTGCAATGGTAAAATATGACCCTAGACCGTGTACCATGGTAAGTAAATAATTCTTGTATCTTCTTCTTTGCATATTTAAATTCACTGCTTGTAAAATTTCTGCAACAAATTTCTGTTATTAAAATAAACGGTCGTAGATAAATAAAGCCATTTTTGATCGGATATATACAACGTAGATACAACAGCTGATTTGACAGCAAAAATGCAATAAGCAAAAAGTGAAACAAATATGGGATAGACAGCGTGTTCGCTCAATTGGCCTGTCCCGCTCCGCCGTCACGCTCACACTGGTTATGTGACATGGCAAGTAGAGTGGCAAGTAGATATAGTTGCCTACTCGTATAAAAAAGTGGGATAAAAATATGGGATAGACTAGTAAGTCTATACTGTCAAAAACTACAGACAAATCATTTTGATGATTTGTGATTTTCCTTCTCCTTTTCGCACGGTCATTGGCATCCTTGGGTGACAATTGACATTCATTAGACAGGAATAATCCGGAAAGCGTACCCCGGGCCTTGAAGCAGTAAAACTATGGATGCAACCGTGATCACTTTGAGATTATAAGAATGCTCTTTTATTAGTAATTGGTTCAGTGCGAGCGATACTCGTATGAAGAAATTTTTTAAACCAGTTTAGGTATTTGAATAATTTTATAAAAAGAATTAAAAATTTTAAATCTTGTGTATTTAGTTTGTTTTATACAGGTGTCACGAAAGATGACTAAAAGAGGTATAGGTAAAAGAGAATTGGCAGCGATGTTCTCTGTGTAACGTCACGATTTATAATTATTCTACGACGACATACATGTAAACTATGGATAAATCTTATTATTGGAAGTGGCCTGTAGTCCACAAGAGGACTAAAATAGACTGATATAGTGAAAAATTAAATTTTGAGCTTGTTATTTACATAAATTTTTAAATATCAAACTCGACCAGTGTGCGCTCGTGGCTGTCGGCGAGCGATACGTAAAAAGGCTCCAATATAAATGCAGATCGGTACAATGAGCCGCAGTAAACAATTGCCGGCCGGTGAATTATTCATCCGGTGCCAGATCACCGGCAGCGCGCCGTGTAGTGTGTGACGTGCAATATTAACCGGGTTCACAGAGAATTTAACTATAAGTCACTTATAGAGACGACATTGAAAACTAAATTTAAGCTTATGTCTAAAATTCAGATGTTGATTCTATCAACATTATCTATTTTGGTCCTTCCATGCTAGTCTGAGGGAAAATAAAAAAGCGGCCAAGTGCAAGTCAGACTCGCACATAAAGGGTTCCGTAGCAGCAAGTAACATAATATAAAAGTTCTAAAGGTAAATTGCGATTTATGACGTATTAAGAAAAAAACTACTTACTAGATCTCGTTTAAACCAATTTTCAGTGGAAGTTTGCATGGTAATGTACATCATATATATTTTTTTTCGTTTTATCATTTTCTTATTTTAGAAGTTACAGGGGGGCGGGACACATTTTACCACTTTGGAAGTGTCTCTCGCGTAAACTATTCAGTTTAGAAAAAAATGATATTAGAAACCTCAATATTATTTTTGAAGACCTATCCATAGATACCCCACAAGTATGGGTATGAGGAAAAAAAAATTGAGTTTCAGTTCTAAGTATGGGGAACCCCCAAAATTTATTGTTTTTAGGGTTCCGTACCCGAAGGGTGCAAACGGGACCCTATTACTGAGACTCCGCTCTCTGTCCGTCTGTCACAGGGCTCTATCTCTTGAACCGTAATAGCTAGACTCTTGAAAATTTCACCGATTATGTATTATTGTGGCCGCTATAACAACAAATACTAAAAATAAGAAAAACTTAAAAATTTAAGGGGGTCGTCATACAAAATACGTGTTTTTTTCAGCGTTTTTAACTCGATCTTTATAATGGCGTTAACTATAGATACTTGAAATTTTCACAGATTATGTATAACTACAACCGCTATAAAAACAAATACTAAAAATAAGAAAACTTAAAAATTAAAGGGGGTCGTCATACAAGAAACGTGTTTCTTCAGCGTTTTAAAACATTTTACGGTGGCACGGAACCCTTCATATACGAGTCTGACTCGCACTTGCCCGTTTATTTTTCTATTTTTGTGTAAAAATGTTAATGCAGTTTACAGAATACATCTACTTACCAAGTTTCAACAATATAGTTCTTATAGTTTCGAAAAAAAGTGGTTGTGACATACGGACGGACAGACAGACAGACATGACGAATCTATAAAGTTCCGTTTTTTGCCATTTGGCTACGGAACCCTAAAAACGTAGAATATACCAGTTGCTTCTCTTCCCGCGCTGATCGTAAAAGTCGATCGAAAGAAAGGGTAAGAATTTGAATATTGTCCTCGTCAATACTTACTAGTATGATGCAATACAGTCAGCAACCCATCACTATTTAAATTCTTTTTTCTCCTTTACTATTACGCCCACGATCACATTTTTGCGGTGTTGTAACCCTAGGACGTTCTACAATAATACAAGTTAAAACCCTTTTTTTATTTATTTATTAAAAACCCTTCGGGCAGGCTATGTCTTGCAGTGTACTTCGCGATAATTAGAACTGACATTAACAATTTAAAGTAAAAATGTAAGCGATGTCCTGTATATGGAAAATGACTTTGGTATACGTGCAATGCAACATGACCCGCGTTCGTTACTCGCTACTGTGAACAAATAAATGATTGTGTGATTTTATTGTCGTGTGCCGCGTCTCGATAATGTTGATGAATTGAACAACTGTCTGTGCTGGGCTGGGGCACGACATATTTGATATGAACATTGTTGTAGGTTACTCACCTTTATTTATTATTATTTCAAAAAGTTTTATTAAATTTGCAACGTTCTTATGTTTAAATATGAGTATGCTGTCAGCTTGTATTTTGTAGTATCACCATTTTTTAGGGTTCCGTAGTCCACAAGGAACCCTTATAGATTCGTCATGTTCGTCCGTCCGTCCGTCTGTCTGTCTGTCCGTCCGGGCTCGTACTCCGCCGCTACTGCACCGATTGTCACGAAAATTGGTGGAGAGATAGATATTGAAGTTCCAAAAGTTGGTTTTTAAAATTATGAAAAAATGTTTTTTTTTCAGCCCCCCATACAACCCCTCCCATACAACGAAAAGTTAATTTAAAAAATTAAATTGGACTAACCCCAACGTGTGGGGTATCGTTGAACAACAACAAAAACTGCTTTGAAACTATGTAGATCAAACCCCCCAGTCTTGAGATAATCTAATACAAAGTTAAAATTTGAGATGTCCTCCCACCGTAACTTTTGAAATATTACAAAAATAATTCTGAAAAAATGTGGTATATCAAAGTATGTACTTTCAATTAAAACTATAGCGGTCTCGGTATCATAGATAGTTATTTTTTAATACGTCTTAAATCGTAAAATGTTACGTGCTGCTACGGAACCCTTCATGGGCAAGTCCGACTCGCACTTGGCCGTTTTTTTTTCATAATAGTCTGGGAGATTCAGCCTTTAGGGTGATACAATGTAAAATAATCTAGCTTGATGGTCCCTAATAATGAATATGGCTATTTAGTTATTACATGAAAACTCTATACTTTTACCAGGGTTATGTCAATCATGTACCTAAGTGAATATCAGCCAACACCATTTTACCGGGGATGTCGATCCCAAAAAGTAACCCAACTGTAAGATCAGCAGAACTAGTTGTCACTTGATCATATAGCATTTTCATAATTTCTGCACCTAAGGGTTAGTGGTGAAACATTTTCACTACATATACCAAAAATGAAACTGGATGAAGAACTGAACTACTGAACTCCTGACCTGAAGAACTTACAACTACCAAATTCTTATGAACAAGCAATTTACTTCGAATAAGTAAGTTGGCTGGATGAAGACAAGCTTTTTACAAATTTGAATAGTTTACTAATTCTCTTAATTTACTGGTCCATACAGAAGATCTCTGTTCTTTTGCTTGTAATACTAATCGTATCATTTAGCAGACAAAAGTTTCTACCTACTTTTGTCCCGAGTTATATAAATATTTTCAGCTTCTCGGAATAGGGAAGGGATGAAAATTTTGAAAACGCTTGAATATTTTTTTGTGGTTAGGAATAACATTCCTCGTTACCATAAAAAAATATCAGATTTTTCTATCCAGTCAATTAATTATAAAAAATAAAAACTTTTGAATCCCAATTTTAAAACACATAGTCAGACTTACGTCGCCATTTCTTTTGCCCGGACCTTCTGACGTATTAAAAATAATAATGTCATATGTAGTAATAGTAAGTGATTTTACAGATAGAAATTTACGTAATAAGAATGACTTAGTTAGCCCGTATTACAGGCTGAATACAGTCAGTAAGTCTTTTATAGGGAAGTGTATACTTTTTTATAATAAATTGCCAGAATCGGTCCTTGATATGCCAGACAGAAAATTCAAAGCTTATGTAAAGAAAGTACTTTGTGAGACGGCTTATTATAGGACCGATGACTATCTTAAAGACAAAAAGGTCTGGCTTGAGCTTGGCGCGGGTCCCTCTTAAAGGTTTGTATACTTAGACATGTCATAATTTAGATAAATTGGTACATACTAAATTTACAAATTGACATTATTTTAAATTTCGTAATTCTTATAATTCAATTTAATTATGACATAACAAACAATGTAATCTCAGTCCATCCATATAACTAATTTTAAGTTTTTAGTTTGTTAGTTGACGTTTTTGGAGAAAACGTGCAGTGCAGTTTGTTGCCGCTTCTTCTGCACTTGCGCCTAGGAAGCGGCGTAAACTTAGCTGTAAGTAACGATTTGACGTCAACATTTGTGCAAAACAAAACAAAGTGGCTATTATTAAGAGATATTTTACATATCCTATGATAATAAAGATATTTTGAATTGAATTGAACTTCACATTGAACGACATGAATTTTAAAGCAATTAATGTACAAAACAAACTGCACGTCAGCGTGCAAATAGTTACATCGTGTGTCACCGCCCATTTGAGGACGTGGCGGGAATGTCATTTTGCATGTTATTACAAATTGATTACTGTTTTGTCAGCATTTAATTCGTGTATATTAAAAATGTACAAAGTTATTTTTTTCAGTGCATTTTTATTTGCTTTCCATACAAACTCAGATCAGGCAGCTGATCGATCAACTAGTATGGGCGGCTAAAACCAATTCACCCTTCACAATAGCTTATTTTGTTAGACGTTATATATTCATTTCTGGATGTGGGCCTCCTCCATTTTTCTCCAATATTGGCGGTCTCTGACTTTTGCCTTCCAATTTGGGCCCGCTTGACTCCGGATATCGTCGACCATCTTCGTCGATCGGAGGCCTTCCTCTGGGCCTGGTGGGTCTCCATTCCAGTAGCTTTTCGACCATGGACTTGGACCACTATATAGGTAAATGATGTAAGCGAGCAAAGTTAATACTTCCAAGGCTGCCAAGTGGCCGCCAGTAAATACACATGAATACAGGATGAGAGGGATTCAATGCGGCTGAGTGATCGTGTAACATGGTTAGTGGCTGATTGCGGGAATAATTGATTGCTTGAGTCACGTACTGGACCGGAGATTGACAATTGATGCATAAACAAATACAAGATTACGTTCCTCTATTGATGTTTAGTTACAAGAAAACTATGGGCTGAGGTACCAACGAATATATACAGTGTCTACGTACATGTACTCACTCAAAGGTCATGTGTATTCTAACCTAAGATGGAAAATGTTTTTTTTCAGATTGAGTCTTAGCTGTTTATCTATTTATGTATTTGTTCTAATATATAGTATCGTTAAGTTGGTATCCTTTATCACAAGTGTCGAAGTTACTTTCGGACTAGCTCAATCTGTCAATTTAATTCAATTCAAAAAATCTTTATAATCATATGATATTTATAATATCTCTTAATTATAGTCACTTTATGTAGTTTTGCACAAATCTTTACTAATAGCTAAGTTTAGTGCCGCTTCCTAGACGCTAGTGCAGAAGAAGCGGCAACAAACTGCACTGCAGCATTTTCTCCAAAGACGGCAACTAACAAACTCAAAACTTAAAATTTGTTATGTAGATGGACTGAGATTACATTGTTTGTTGTGTCATAATTTTAATTGAATTATAAGAAATACGAAATTTAAAATAATTTTAATTTGTAAATTTAGTACCTCTAAAAGGGGCCCGCGCCTAGTTCAAGCCAGACTTTTTTGTCTTTAAGATAGTCATCGGCCTTTAAGCCTTCTTACAAAGTACTTTCTCTGTGTAATTTGTCCGTATATATTTCATTTTATATATTAATGTTACCGCAAATATTATTTATTTATTTAATTTATTGCACTATAAAACTAATGTACAATAGGTATAATCTTAACGCTAAGCGCTGTCTACCAGAAAATACCTTTGGGACGTATAAGAGAAGGCGATAAATAGCCGCAAGCGTATACAAAACAGGAATGAGAAAAAAATATATATCTACTTACTAGCTAAGATACATAAACTACGCCTACATATTAAATTAAATAACATTTAAAAAGTAATATATAAAAACATAGATATAATATACTTAATATCTCCAAATATATACTTACATAAATATTTAAAATAAATAAACATACATAGACTACTACAGCATAGCTTGCTCATGGAAGTGTCGAAATACAAGTGATTTAAAATGATCCCGCGATTGTGCTCTCACAATGTTGTCAGGGAGGACATTCCATAGTCATACGGCCGTAACGGCAAAAGAATTAGAAAGAAACCCAGTACGATGAGAAGGAATCGAAAGAGTTAATTTATCAGAAGAGCGCAGAACCCTATTATGAGTGGAGCATAAGAGCTGAAATTGGGAAGTTAAATAGAAGCAAACAAATTATAAAGTATACCATGTAGCTGACACCATATGTGAAGGTTTCTGCGCTGTCGGATATATATTCCGTTTTTCATCTATATGCCAAAAAGTACGTGGCCTCTCTCTACCTTGTAAGAGATAACAACGTTACATTTCATCATAATAAAAGGAAGCATTATAAAAAAAGCGCAGATTGTAAAAGCCAATCGAGGAAATGGTCGAAAGTGCAAATCATATTAGTAGGCGATACTTGCGAGTATTTCCACCTTTTCGCCCACCAGCATACTAAAAGTCATCTTTGAGTTTTGCAGCCGTGCGCTCTGCCGGTCTCTGCAGGCACTTACACACACATGATCTTGCAGCCGTGCGCTCTGCCGGCCTCTGCAGGTACTCACACACACATGATCTTGCAGCCGTGCGCTCTGCCGGCCTCTGCAGGCACTCACACACACATGATCTTGCAGCCGTGCGCTCTGCCGGCCTCTGCAGGTACTCACACACACATGATCTTGCAGCCGTGCGCTCTGCCGGCCTCTGCAGGCACTCACACACACATGATCTTGCAGCCGTGCGCTCTGCCGGCCTCTGCAGGTACTCACACACACATGATCTTGCAGCCGTGCGCTCTGCCGGCCTCTGCAGGTACTCACACACACATGATCTTGCAGCCGTGCGCTCTGCCGGCCTCTACAGGCACACACACACACATGATCTTGCAGCCGTGGGCTCTGCCAGCCTCTGCAGAATGAAAATGCTCTACCTGTCGCATTAGGGATTAAGATGTTATGCTGTATTTATGTGTGTATACCTAAAACACGTGGTCTTTTGGGTGCCTCTATTTACCTCGTTAAAGATAAAAACGTTACAGCTCATCATATTAAAAGGAAGCTTGTTAAAATTCACATGTAGCCATAACGAGGTAGGAGATGAACAGACATCAGTCAGAGTAATTCGCTTACACATTACATTACGAGCGATCTTTTTATTTCCGGTTGTTTGCGGAATGGGGCCGTCTATTGGGGTTAATTTACTCGTCAGTTGAAAAAGAAAACGGAACTAGTATGTAGTGACCTAAATAGGAACATCGTATCACGCTTTTACCCTGGATAGAATTTTCAGCGGTATTTTGTTCGGATTCCCAGTTGACCCAGAGACCGCGTAAGCAGTTTAAAAATACAGATACAATATCACAGTTTGTTTCTCTTACGCTTGTTAGGATACAGAGTCTTAATATTATATGACAGGGAAATAGGTGTTCTTAATTTTTATGGTTCCGTAGCCAAATGGTAAAAAATGGAACGCTTATGGATTCGTCATGTCTGTCTGTCCGTCCGTATGTCACAGCCACTTTTTTCCGAAATTATAAGTACTATACTGTTGAAACTTGATAAGTAGATGTATTCTGTGAACCGCATTAAGATTTTCACACAAAAATAGAAAAAAAAAACAATAAATTTTGGGGGTTCCCCATACTTAAAACTGAAACTCAACATTTTTTTTTTAATCAAACCCATACGTTTGGGGTATCTATGGATAGGTCTTCAAAAATGATATTGAGGTTTCTAATATAATTTTTTTCTTAACTGAATAGTTTGCGCGAGAGACACTTCCAAAGTAGTAAAATGTGTCCCCCCACCCCTGTAACTTCTAAAATAAGAAAATGATAAAACTGAAAAAATATATGATGTACGTTACATGCAAACTTCCACCGAAAATTAGTTTTAACGAGATCTAGTAAGTAGTTTTTTTTAATACGTCAAAAATCGTAAACCGCAATTTTATCTTTAAATTTACTTGCTGCTACGGAACCCTTCATGGGCGAGTCCGAATCGCACTTGGCCGCTTTTTTAATGGGCGTGGCATGAAAATAAAACCTCTATTCAACTTTTTACTCCATACGTGTAATCCAGTCTCCAACTTTATAGAACACCAATAGGCAATGATAATGAGCTCGGTGTAATTGGATGTCGAATGTAGTAAACGCGACATCAAAATGGTGTAGCAGTTTTTCACGTCCATCATTTGATCCATGTGTTTTTTCCATCTTGCTGGAAGGTAGGCGTAGTAATAACAATATGAGAACCTAGCTGAAGGTCTGCTTAATTGTTCTCGACCATTTGTCCAAAATCATAAACAATGTCTTCTGTTCTGAGTTGAAACTGTTTTCATCGAGAGGTATTCTGATATCTCTCGATGAAAACAGTTTCAACTCAGAATGCGCGGTGAAGTCACGCAGAAGTCATTCATACACCTGCACATCTCAACCAATACCAAACAGAGTCGTTCACAGTTTGTTGTCCAAGATATAGGCTTGCAAACTCCAAAGTATTGCTAACCAATCTAAACTTATCTTTAATATATTCCTAATTATTGATAATAATTGTAAGACTAAGTAAGATCGGTTCTTAGATTATTAACAAGATCATCATCATCATCATTTCAGCCGCATAACGTTCACTGCTGGACATAGGCCTCTCCCAAGGATTTCCAAAATGACCGATCTAGAGCGACCTGCGTCCAGCGCTATCCAGCAACCTTGGTTTCCACCAATTTACCAGATAAACGTTTAAAATACTAAAAGCTAACTACAGAAAAATTCTTACTGAGAAGTATGAATTATCCAATTAATGAAAGCTCGACAGCCATTTAGGCTTATATATTGTACTAGCTGTGCCCGCGACTTCGTTCGCGTGGTTGTCGGAACGTAATGTTATATAGCCTAAAGCCTTCCTCTATAAATGTAGTTCCTCTATAATGTCCTCTATAACCCAACAAAAAAAGAATTTTTCAAATCAGACCATTAGTTCCTGAGATTAGCGCGTTTAAACAAACAAACAAACAAACTCTTCCGCTTTATAATATTAGTATATAGATAAGACCTTTCATTTGATACCCCACTTGATATTTGACTTTTTGTGTGTGACATTTATCATATTTATTTAATACATACGTGGTACATACTAAATTTACAAATTGACATTATTTTAAATTTCGTAATTCTTATAATTCAATTTAATTATGACATAATAAACAATGTAATCTCTGTCCATCTATATAAATAATTTTAAGTTTTTAGTTTGTTAGTTGACGTCTTTGGAGAAAACGTGCAGTGCAGTTTGTTGCCGCTTCTTCTGCACTTGCGCCTAGGAAGCGGCGTAAACTTAGCTTTAAGTAACGATTTGACGTCAACATTTGTGCAAAACAAAACAAAGTGACTATTATTAAGAGATATTATAAATATCCTATGATAATAAAGATATTTTGAATTGAATTGAATACAAAATATAGCCAGTATTATCCGGACGATACTGACGAATCGATTGACATCTCATTTGTGAAAATTGGATGACCAGTTCGGATGGTACATTATCTAAATACATACGTAGACTGCTAAAATCATTACCCTTCAGTAGGTTTTATCGTAATCGGGTAAAAAGACAGGGTACAATATGGTGTAAGTAATTTATAAAGTGCTGCCCTTATTTATTGTTTTTTTTTCAAATACAGATTAAAATCTAAATTTCAAAAATTAATTGTTACATATGTAAAAATTAAATATTTTCATCAAATGCTTAAAAGTTTATCTTGTAGTCATCTAGCTTTGTCTATTATGTACTTTTCTTACTTTGTGAATGGTGTGAAGAATCGTCCCGTGGTCCCACAGGATGCGATAAGGACGTGTCGGACAGGTGAATGAACCGAGCGGGCCTCGGGACAGGCCCACTGGGAAGTCTGCTGGGATACCCTCGAAATAACTTTTTATTTATAAACCTCTCAGGGTTGTCACTTTTGCATAGCTTAAGGAATCTTTTACTGAAGATATCATTATATATTAAGATATATTATCATCCTAATATATTTAGAAATATTAACATATGTATTTATTGTATATATGCTTTATGAATATATATTTATTTATGTATTTATGTAAGTATATTTATGTATGTTTATGTAGTATCTTGTCTATTTATTTATTTAGTTTTGTATTGTAGGTACACGCCAATTACCTCTTTTTTTCCCATTTCCTCTCGCGGGTCTACTGGAAGAAATTTCTTTAGAAATAAGTAGCACCTAAGTACTATGTTTTCCTTATTTTTTTTAAGTGTATGTTTGTAAATTTCCAAGTGTACTTGAATAAATAAGATATTTATTTAATTGATCCATGCTGGTCTGGGAGAAAAGTAAAAGCTAAAAATTTACCAACGTATATAGTAAAAACCGATCGAGGGAATGGGCGAAAATAAAAATCATGTTAATAGGCGATGTGGCTATTTTGATTCATTTTAATTTAATTTTAATTTAATACTCTTTATTGTTCTAAAGTAAAACGTACTTTTAACAAATGGCGGACTTAATGCTAAGAGCATTTTCTCCCAGTCAAATAAGGATAAACAGAAAAGTAATTTGTTCGGCGCAAAAAGCAAAATTAATCAATTATGACTACTGATGTAATAAATACTTCATATAAAATATTAAGAACATATACATAAAACATTACATTACTACATACTATATAATATATATCAGTATAAATATCTACTTATACAATACGTACCATTATATTATACCTACATATATAATTACAAATATAACCAATTTTGAGAACATTTTCCCATCTTTTCACCCACCATCACGCTAAAAGAGGCCTCTGGATCTTGCGGCCCTGGGCCATACGAGTACTTAGAGCTGCAAGACCCTAAATGCTCTGTCTCTCCCTTTAGGGATAAAGACGTGTGGTAGTGTACATTAGGGTGGAGCGAATTTTTTTTTTTTCGTATTTTGAATTGTTAATAGTGAAAAGTTTATACCATAACAAACAAACATATGTAAAATATTTTTTGAAAAAGAAGGGTAACTACTTCTGAAAGGTCATTTTACTTTTGTAAACAGTTTATTTTTGACCAAAGTTTGTAGATTTTTAATTTTATTTAAATTTTATACATTGTATTATTTTATTATCTAATGGATATTATCCTCTATTTTTGTTAAAAAATAAGAAAAAGGGTGCAGTAGTGTATACTAGGGTAGTACAACGATGTATAAGGGGTCAAGTTACGTGTTTTAATGCAGAAAAACACATTAAAGTAATTAATTGGGCTAATATATAATAAAAATATTTTACACATCTTTACCCTTTTTTATGCTAATCATACGTTCCACAAGTAAAGTTAGTTTTTTCAAGAATTTCGAAACTGAAGAAAATTGATGTTTGGTGTTATTTTAGTACATGTCACAAATCCCGCACTATTAGAAGTTGAAAGAAAAAAAAAAAATTCTCCAACATCCACTCTAGTGTACATGTACATTTTTTTTTTTTTTTTTTATTAGAAATTTGAGTGCGTTTGATCTCTATCTAGCCTGATGGGAAGCTAAGATGAGGTCTAAGGTGTATCACGCAGACTCAAAAAATGCCTATTCACTCTTGCCTTGAAAATCCCTAAATTATATGTATGGGGAAACATCGACGCAGGGAGGGAATTCCACACCTTAGCGGTTCGCACAATGAAGGAGGAGGCGAATCGAGAGGTACGATGAGGAGGAATATCGACCACAAATGGGTGGAATCCCTGTCCACGTCGTGTTGTCCGATGGTGGAATGGTGCAGGGGGAATTAAATTATGTAATTCCTGCGCACACTCCCCGAAGTGCAACCTGTAGAAGACACACAGACTTGCTACCAGTCGGCGATGTTCGAGGCTGTGGAGCCGTCCTGCCGTAAGCAACTCATCACCAACGAGTCTTCTGGCACGTCTGTCGATAGCTTCCAGGGCTTCGAGCTGATAGCGGGCAGATCCATCCCATAGGTGGGAGCAATACTCCATACATGAGCGGACTTGAGCTGTGTAAAGGCTCAACAGTTGGTCAGGGGTAAAATATCGTTGGACCTTGGAGAGGATGCCCAGTTTTTTAGAAGCCGTCTTAGCCCTGGACTCAATATAGCTACCGAAGTTAAGATTTGATGAGAGATCGATACCGAGAAGTTCGAGATGACGGGTGATAGGAACAGGCACACCCCGGAAAGTGGGAGCCAAGTTGAAAGGGCTCTTTTTAGCAGAGAAGAGACACGCCTGTGTCTTAGAGGCATTGAATCTCACAAGGTTGGCATCACCCCAATCGGAGACAGCTTGCAGAGTAAGATTGGTATGGAGCACCATTGCCTCTCTTAGTTCGTCTATTTCCGGTTTTTTTGCCCTTGCACTAGAAAAATATCTTTCCGTAACGGTGCTATCGTCTGCATACCCAAAAATACCGGGCTTTAGCAGATCGTTAATGTGAAGCAGAAATAGCGTTGCGGAAAGAACAGATCCCTGAGGTACTCCAGCATTAATTGCCAATAGGTCAGACGAGCAGCCGTCAAGAGTTACTCGAATAAACCGTTCCCTCAGGAAATCGGAAATCCAAGCACAAAGGGTGGGAGGGATACCGTAAGCGGAAAGCTTCGCTATAAGAGCGTCATGCCATACCCTGTCAAATGCCTTTGAAATGTCAAGTGAGACAGCAAGTGCCTCACCGTATTTTTCAAGGGCTTCACCCCAAAGATGTGTAGCGTACACAAGAAGATCCCCAGTAGATCGGTTCTGGCGAAATCCGTATTGACGGTCACTGAGGAGATCATTGTCCTCAAGGTACGCAAGTAAGCGCTTGTTAATAACACGCTCCATTACCTTACACAGAATGGAGGTGATTGCAATTGGGCGATAGTTTAAAGGGTCGGCTCGTCTACCCTTCTTAGGTACGGGTTGAACATTGGCGAGCTTCCACATTTTTGGGACGATTCCGGACCGAAGAGATAGACGAAACAGGCGCGTCAGAACAGGAGACAACTCGGGTGCGCAATTCCTTAAGACAATAGCAGGAATACCGTCGGGACCACTGGCCTTATTCACATCTAAGTTGCGTAGAGTCTTGAGAACCTCCTTTTGATGAATGCAGACTTCAGGCATTTTACATCCACAAGGTGGTAACTGGGGCGGTGTTTGATTGCTAGCATCTAGACGTGAGTTTTCGGCAAACAGTGAAGCTAGTAAATTAGCTTTTTCTAAAGCCGTGTGTGCCAGTGTACCGTCAGGTTTCTGCAAAGGAGGAAGTGAGGAGCGGCAAAAGTTAGCTTCAACGCACTTAGCCAGAGACCAAAATGCTTTACTACCGGATGGGTACGAAGCAAGTTTGGCACCAACTCTGCCTATGTGGTCGAAGCGAGCCTTTTTAAGCGTTTTTTTGCAGGACTTGGCCGCAAAGTTAAAGGCTTTCTTCTTTTTACGCGTATCCGGAGCTCTGCGCTTACGAGCGTCAGCCCAAGCCTGGTATGCTGACTGTTTAATAGCCTCAGCTTTTAAACAGTCAGCATTGAACCAGGGTTCAGCTTTGATGCCAGAGGGTCGATCAGAAAATGGAATATAATACTCCATCGCCTGACCGAGAACCTCAGCAACGGCACTTGCACAGCTCGACGGATCGCCAGAAGAAAAGCAGGCTTTTATACGAGTACATAAGCTTCTTAATTATTTCTTCCGTCAATCAGCTACATTGGAACGAGGGAGCGACGTATCGCGGCACACTGCTCGTGGTCCGCTAAGACAGTCTGCCGTTTGTATGTCTGAAAAATCAAATATTTAATTAGTATTCTAGTAAGGCCTGATTTCGCCTTACTAGGCACTTTTTCACACTAATATAATTATGATTGTGATAAAAACTATTTGAATTATTCAGGATTATTGTTGAAGAAAGGAGTTACAGACTATTAGCGTAATAAGAAAATACACTAAAAGGCAAGTATTTGTCTCATACTCGTGAAAGGCTTTGTCATATAGGTATTCGTATTTGAGTTTATATATAACAATATTTGAACATATCAGCCTTATGCATAATTGACTTTGACAAATGATCTAATAGAGAGATTTCGAAACGGTGCCGAGCTGACCAGTTTTTGGCGCCTCTTGTTCACGAGTTGATGCGTAAGATGAAAAAGGTGACTTTTTACTCTTTAATCTACTCTTGATTACACATCGTACATCATCCCCTGATGATGTAATGGAGAACAGGGAAATGCAATTAATGCACTTAGTAACTGGCAAAATTGCTCCCGAGTTTAGCCTTGTAAAAATAAAACCTACACGATAGTTTAATTTGTTTTTTTTTCATTTCACGCGAATTGTTACAAAGCAGGTACGCTAGGAATTTAATCTAACGCCGGACCGACAGACCGAGTCCCGCAGATCCGGTCCGGGCGTTCTGCAGACTCGTAGGTGTTGCATTGTGCAACGTGTAATTGAATATCCTTGTCCGCTATTGATTGGGCTATTTGGCCTTTAATATGAACGTTGCATACGGTAACAGCACAATGTAAGGGCAGTTTCAGAATATGCTCTGACAACACGTATATTGGAAAGCTCGTATACCGGCATTGCCTGATCCAGGCCTTTGCTCACTACACGATACTCGATGCCACTCTGATACGATTTAAAGTAAAGTCTCGATAAGTTAGTTGTATTGTGGTCCTAACGCGATCAGACCACGTGTGGACAATTTCTTTTAAATTAGAATTCCACCATATACTGTACGATATAAAGTTCATGTCTGAATGTTGAATTGTGAGTCGAGTCAGATGGGCGTGAGGGTCGGTTTGTAATGGGTGAAAGCCTTAGCGACGGCTGAACTAATCTATTGAGTCTACTCATACACGGCACACACATATTTACCCGTTAGAGTAAAGCCAATAGGAAAGGCAATGATTTTAGCAGGCCATGAAGTATGTAAGTATTTATGTAAGTGGATATGTTTGTGTGTTCTACCGTAGTGTCCGAACCGCTTATTATAAATGAGATGTTAATCGATTCGTATAGTCCGGGTGACAAAAGCTAAAATTTGTATGCAAAAAAAAAAACAGTGGCACTCCGGGAGTGCCGCTGGATGTGATAAAATTTAACAAGGTGGTGTCGGTTACACGGTAACAGTGTCGCCAGTTTAGCGTTTTTTACCATCTCAAAAATGCCTAACGCGCCTTCAGAAGTTTTAACTTTAAAAATTATATACATAATGAATTCGAGTTTTTTTTTTTACATTGAAAATGTCTTTTTGTTCGCTCTAGTGTACGCTCCAATTCAACGAAAAAGTGCGATCCCCATATATTTCGGAGAGTTGTAAAGATATGATATTAAAAAAAAAAACGGCCAAGTGCGAGTCGGACTCGCCTATTAAGGGTTCCGTAGCAGCACGTAACATTTTACGATTTAAGACGTATTAAAAAATAACTATCTATGATACCGAGACCGCTATATATTTAATTGAAAGTACATATTTTGAGGTATATACCACATTTTTTCAGAATTATTTTAGTAATATTTCAAAATTTACAGTGGGGGGATACCTCAAATTTTAACTTTGTATTAGATTATCTCAAGACTGGGGGGTTTGATCTACATAGTTTCAAAGCAATTTTTGTTGCATTTTAAAAGACCTTTTAAACGATACTCCACACGTTGGGGTTAGTCCAATTTAATTTTTTAAATTCACTTTTCGTTGTATGGCTGAAAAAAAAACATATTTTCATAATTTTAAAAACCAACTTTTGGAACTTCAATATATATCTCTCCACCAATTTTCGTGACAATCGGTGCAGTAGCGGCGGAGTGCCCGGACGGACAGACGGACGGACGGACGGACGGACATGACGAAACTATAAGGGTTCCTTGTGGACTACGGAACCATAAAAATACTCAAAAGACGCGTATTCACGAGAGCTGTATAGTGCAAAAAGTATTATTCGTGGATGTAAAAAAAAGTAATGGCCGAAATAGTGAAAAATAAATCATATTTTTCAAAAAAAGCCTTAAACAAAAACGATCGGGTTAAGGGTTTTCCCTGTAGCCGAACCATTTTGAAAAAGTTCAAAAAGTAGGACGACATTTTCTCGAATTTCGTAGATTAATTTCCAATGTGCTCGATAGTCGTGTGAGGCATGAAATCTGTGAATTTTGTTTCGATACATATCGAGTGGGGTATAAAATTAAATTAATTAGTCTACAATATACATATGCAAACAATGTCAGCCGTAAAATAGCTACTAAATCTTGTGTTTCCGGTTGCATCCTCAGCTGTGCTGCTTCGGAGCCCGGGTGCACTTTCCTGCTTTTTCTTCTCCAAATATATCATGCAAGTCAATGGTCACCCAAGGACCTTGCAAAATGGAGAAGAAATAGCCGGTAGAGTTTAAATGATTTAGCTATAGTTTTGCGACCGGCCGCCTGCCTGACGTCAACCCCACTTTGGGAATGTATTTGTGCGAAAAGTTTTACAACCAGCCGCCGCCTGACGTTAACCCTACTTGGGAATGCAACTGTAGCACGAGATGTATATGCTAAGTCCTTTAGTCGCCTCTTACGACATTCACAGGAAAAGATAGAGTGGTCCTATTCTACTCTGCCGGGTTTTTTAATCGTAATATCTTGTTTATTTTCTATTTCTAAGCCTTTACCACTGCATGACAAACGGCTTCCCCTCTAGTCTTGCCTACCTTCCAACTGTCTCGGTGGAGGGCTCTTGAGGCCCAGTCTTTATCAACGTCATGTCTTCATAAATACTAGGCACTTTCAGCAGATATTTCTTTCAATCTGCGATTAAATACACTGGTTGGGCTCGCATGGGACGGGCTGGGCTTTGTGATAACTTGATAATGCGGCCTCCTTCAAAACCTATTTCAGCTTGATTTCAATGCACTGATGAATACCCGTACTTTTGTGTGAAACCGTACTCATATTAGCGAAATATGTTTGGCACAAGAAAACAAATGGATAACAAGTTATTACCTATCACATAAAATCCTTTGAAATGCTTTAAGCTATTGTAAATCGATTTATTCCATCTAATCATTAGATAATATCTAATGCATGGAGTAATGTTTTTTGTCATTGTTTGCCCTCTTTCGTAAAATACTTATCGCTCTATGAAGTAAGGTAAATAATATTTGAATAAAAATGTTTGTTTTTATGTATTTAAGTAAAAAGTGGCTGTCAGTGCTGTACTTACTAAGGTTAATATTATAATTGTAAAATAATTAAGAGCTGTGGATTTTGTGACACTAAATAAATAAAAAATCAATAATCAATTGTGCAAAACAAGCAGCAAGTGATTCATTCATAAAAAAATTAATAGGCAGTATAGTCGTATGGGCAAAAGTAGCCTAGTTTTAGGATTCTTTATAAATAATTACAGACTAAAATGTATTTTCTCTGGATGTATGTATCTTGATTTTAAAAAGAAAACGAAGTGTAGATTGTAGTTATATTTTTAAACTATTATTAGGGTTAAAGAAAAAATATTTATATTTATTTTAAAACGCTAAACCCTAACTTAAGCTCGTCTATATAGGTCATTTTATTTCTAGCGACGCTAAAGGCCCCTCCCTCATGGCACCCCAATAGTTGTAGCAGCCAATTACCCCCCGAAACGTATCTATCATTGGAAATTATTCCATTTACCCATTCTGTTCGATCCGCTAAGCCAAATTGAAAATTGTTATCGATACCTAAAGATAAATTGATGTTTATTATTTCAGGGACTCTGCAACTGAAAACACAGTCTGCGTTATTGTGATGGCTTTCAGAAAATATCAATATGATCCTGTTTGGATGAGAATGTGATTCAAGCTTATTAATTATCTAAATTGTAACGAGAGATGACTCTTATCTCTTTTTTTGTCTTATTTTTCATTGATGTCTTTGTTATCTCTATATAACGGAGAAGAAGCTCCAATTATACTTAAAGAATGCGACGTGTCAAAGATAGAGTTACTGCGGTAACTCTATCTTTGATGCTCTAGCTCCTATATTTAAGAACTATACAAAAATAATAATTTATGTTCTAATGAAAAAATGAGAGGTTAGAAGTACCTGTAACTGAAGGGCATGGTATGAAGAGATTGAGTGTAGATGAAGCGAAAGAGGTCAGTCGGGATCGTAGCAAGTGGAGGTCTAAAGTATTAGCCTACCCGTGTGGGAAACAGGCGTGATCTAAAACAGGTCTTTTTTTACATACATACTGTATGTAAAAAAAGATGATAAAGTGCTACGAAACCAGAAAATAATATTATTGTCTCATTATTTGAAATTTAGACAGAAAATCACTGCCTTTACGGGTGTTTTCCATCCAAATACTGTCAAGCCGTACCGCTCCGTTGACTAACGTCCCTTCAGAGCCAAGTGTAGCAACTTTTTTACTCTCATTACATATGAAAAGAACGCGTCGCAACTGCACTACGATTGCATACGAGTACACTGAACACAGCACTTTAGAAAATGTTACCAAGAGCATTCTCAGAGAAATAACAAACTTAGTTTTAAAGTTTTAAAGTTCTTACGTTGTCATATTTCATTATTTTTAAAACGTCTTACTACTTTTATATACTTTGAAATACATACATACTATCACGCCTGTTTCCCACAGGGTAGGCAAAGACTATGGACCTCCACTTGCTACGATCTTGAAAGACCTCTTTCGCTTTATCTACACTCATCAACCTCTTCATACATGCCCTTCGGTTACGTTTACTTCTTACCTCTCCCTTTTTCAGAACGTTTATACATGTACGTATATGTATATATATATATATATAACGTCTATATACTTTGAAAATCTTGTTTTTATTCGCGACTGTTCTGATAAAAGCAATATTTTGTTTGTTTATTTAGAAAGCTAATGTAAAAAAGACAGATGCTTTATTGTCCACATCTGTGTTTTTGTATCGAAGAGAGATCCAGTCAACTCGCTCATTGAGAGGAATGTTTACTTCTGATGTTTATATTTTGAGTTAAGGTACCGAATGGGCAAATTTTCCCTTTAATGTCCGAGGTCTTTACTCCAACAGCGAAACGAGGTAGCTGTTGAGAAGAAGGTACCGAATGAGTTGGGCTCATAGTTTAAACCAAAAACTGTAATATGGAATTAAGTTTAAAGCCAATAGGCTATAATATTTTTTTATGACTTGATTCATGTCAAGTATAGTGGTAGTACTCGGGACTGGTCTAATATGCTTTCTCATTTTTCATAATCGTAGAAAGAAGCGCCATATTGCTGTGGATTGAACAAGCTTCTAGGTATCATGTCGTCTTTGTTATCATTCTGTATTTAAATCTATCTCATGGATGAGTCCACTACAAGCGCGATGTAACACATGTTTTTAATAATATTAGAGTGACTTTTAAGTTAAACATATTTCCATTTCGTCGAGATAGCTCACCAGGTTACGCCCTAGTTTTGTTAATATTAAAGGCTATTTATTACTATTTATACACCAGCGCTTTTCTCATATCTTATCATATTTGTATGAATAATATTTAAAAAAAAGTTCCCAAAAATGAGGGTAGATCCGATCCAGCCTATCGAGTAGAGGGCTCTCGAAATCTGAATTCTGTCAAAGGTGTTGTTTGCCCAGCGCTGTTTGCCTTGAATTAAAACTACAAAGAAACCTTTGACGCCGGAGCTTCTGTTCGGGAAGAGTCGGCTACACTCGACTAACTTCGGCTTTACGGCCCAAACGATGTTGATACTGCAATCATCCAACAATGATGTTTATTTTAGAATTTCGAGACTTCTTTGAAGTGTTGAGGCAATTTGTGACGTTTTATGGGATCGTAAATATATTCTACTTGTATGTACCTATTACTCATCGGTTTAATTCTAGCATTTTGGGTCTTGAGGCTCTGAGGAGACAGAGCCCAGGGCTGCAACACCCAAAGGCCTCTTTAAGCATGATGGTGGACGAGATGGAAAAAGGAATTAAAATAGTGATGAGTTGTTAGCCGCATCGCCTGTTAACGTGGACGGTCTTTCAAAAATTCAAAATATCTTTATTATCATAGGATATTTATAATATCTCTTAATAATAGTCACTTTGTTTTGTTTTGCACAAATGTTGACGTCAAATCGTTACTTAAAGCTAAGTTTACGCCACTTCCTAGGCGCAAGTGCAAAAGAAGCGGCAACAAACTGCACTGCACGTTTTCTCCAAAGACGTCAACTAACCAACTAAAATCTTAAAATTAGTTATATAGATGGACAGAGATTACATATGTCATAATTAAATTGAATTATAAGAATTACGAAATTTAAAATAATGTCAATTTGTAAATTTAGTATGTACCAATGTACCTAAATTATGACATGTCTAAGTATACAAACCTTTAAGAGGGACCCGCGCCAAGCTCAAGCCAGGCCTTTTTGTCTTTAAGATAGTCATCGGTCCTATAATAAGCCTTCTCACAAAGTACTTTCTTTACATAAGCTTTGAATTTTCTGTCTGGCATATCAAGGACCGATTCTAACTAGGCATTACATACATACATACGTACATAGTTCATATTTACCGAAGGGAAATAAGGCTGGCTTTAATGGTTTTTTAGGGTTCCGTATGTTTGAGCTGATGATCTTGGGTTGTGTGGATGTTTTGGACTGTATTGATTAGGCGCTTTGATGATTTGTAACTTATTTAATTAGAGCGAATTTACAAAAAAATAATAAGTGTCGACACAAAGATGGTCGTCGATGGCTTCCGAATAGTTCCGGTCCGCTCCGCACCGCGTCGCATCATCTGTGTTGCCAGTGGCCGTAACAGGCTGCCCGCCTTGAAATATGCATTTTAATTTTGTTGTATCGGAAGGGGGCACACGTGGGTATATGCCCTGGTGATGGTACCTTTCTTGGTCGCCAGATCCGCCACTCTGCTGATCCCATCTGGCCCTGGGTATGTCCTCACCACTCGACCCAACAGCCACAATAGCGGTGGTTGCGTCCTGTCTCGGACCAACACTAATGTTCCAATCTTCAGGGAGTCTGTTGAGGACCGCCACTTCGTTCTCGTCTGCAACTAAGACACATATTCGTCCGAGTACCTCTGCCAAAAATGTTGTTTCAGTTTCTCAATCCGCTCGTATCTCTGGAGCCTTGAGATGTTGACGTCTGTCAGTGGTTGATGAGGGATCGTCATGAGTGAGCGTCCTATAAGGAAATGGGAAGGTGTTAGGCAAGTGAAGTCTAAAGGATCTTGGGATAAAGGAGTTAAGGGTCTCGAATTAAGTATTGCCTCTATCTGGACCAAGCAAGTCGACATCTCTTCATAATCTAAGTGAGTTAGAGAGAGTACACGCCTCAAATGGTGCTTAACTGCCTTAACTGCAGACTCCCATAAACCTCCAAAATGAGGGGAATAAGGGGGAATTTGTATAAAATTTATTTGCTTATTTGACAATGCATTATGAATGTCATCAGAATATTTCTCAAAGAATTTGGCGACGTCGTTGCCAGCGCCAACAAACGTCGTAGCATTATCCGAGTAAATGCGCTGCGGCTTACCGCGCCGAGCAATAAACCTGTTGAGTGCAGCTAAAAAAGCCTCTTTGGTGAGATCAGTTACTAGCTCAAGATGGAGAGCCTTGACCGCAAAACAGACGAAGACGCAAATGTATGATTTTAATAACTTTGCTCCCCTCCCCTTCCGGTCGGCGATCAATAGGGGTCCACAGTAATCAATACCTAAGTTAAGGAAAGGAAACTCAAGAAGCGACCTATCACATGGCAGTTGGCCCATCACGGGTTGAACAGGTTGTGATCTGAAACGCTTGCAACGAACGCAGCAATGTACTACGCGCCTAGCGAGGTTCCTCCCCCCCAAAGGCCAATATTTTTGCCTTAAGTGTGATAAAAGCAGTTGTGGACCAGCATGAAATAAATCAATATGTTCCTTATGGAATATGATTTGGGTTAAATGATGTTTACTACATAGAACAATGGGATGTTTTACATCATAAGTGTAATATGAATTAACAAGTCTACCACCTACTCGTATTATATTCTTATCGTCAATGAACGGCGATAGAGAAATAAGACGATTGTTTTTGTGTAAGACTTGATTTGATTTTAATGACTTATATTCAACAGGAAACATTTCCTTTTGTGCTGTGTGTATTATGGTATTTTCTGCTTTGTGTAATTCTTCATGAGACAAATTATTTAACATTTTATTTTTAGGATTCCTGCAATTATGTATATATCTATTTAGGTAAGCTAGTGTTCTGATTAATTTTAATGGATTAGATGATTTATGAATTAATTTTGAAATAATGTTATTGTTGTTTTGATTATCTGTGTTATCATTTTTATTTAAAATTGTGTGCAATGAAATTTCTGGCAGTGGCTCTGGGCGTGTATTAGGTACTTTGGGATATTGTATCGCTTTATGATGTAAAAAACTAGGACCGTTCCACCATAAAGAATTCGTGCCAACGGCATCAGCCCTAACACCACGTGAAACTAGATCAGCAGGGTTTTCAGCACACGGCACGTAGCTCCAACTGTCAGAAGGTGTGGAATCCTGAATTTCACCTACTCGATTACGAACGAATGTTTTTAGATTGCTAGGCGAAGTTTTCAACCATGCAAGTACAATAGTTGAATCGCACCAAAAGCGAATGTTACCAAAATTCATAGTAAGCGATTCTGTCACTTTAGAGCAGAGTCTTGCACCCAATAACGAACCACACAACTCCAAACGAGGAATCGTAATTGGAGGTTTAATTTGCGCAATTTTACTTTTTGAAATTATGAGACGAACACATACTTTACCATTTGTGTCGATTGACCTCACATACACACATGCACCGTATGCACATTCCGATGCATCTGTAAAAGTGTGTAGTTCATAAACAGTAGCGTTACTGCAAGAAAACCAGCGAGGAATACGAAGCTCATTTAGTGATTTAAGTGAGTGAATAAAATTTTTAAATCTGTTTTTAATTTCTAATGAAACTTCGTCGTCCCAGCCGCATTTTTCCAACCACAATCGCTGCATGATAATTTTTGCTTCGACTGTACATAAACCTAAAAATCCCAGTGGGTCAAACACCTGACTAATTATGGATAAAATTTTGCGTTTAGTTACCTTTTTTATGTTTACATCTAAATCGATAGAAAATAAAAGTTCATCTCGTTTTGAATCCCAATGTAGACCTAAAATTTTATTAGGAAGTGTCTGATTTAAATCTAGTGTTTTGTTTGTCAAGTGTGAATTTTGTGTGTTAGAATGTTGCACTATAGAATGTAAAATTTCTGAACTGTTTGATTGGAATTTACGCAAATTAAACTGAGCAGATTTCAAAGTGTCAATTACCTTTTTTGACGTATTTATTACACATTCTATCGTATCCCCACCACTGAGATAGTCATCAACATACATATCACTTCCTAAAGCCATTTTAACTTCAGGAAATGGGCTTTGTTCTGCTAGAGTGGCTATACACTTCGTTGCTAGGTATGGTGATGACGCCATGCCGAAGGTGACTGTATTGAGAGTGTACGTCTGTAAAGGTTGAGATTGATCAAATCTAAAAATAATCTGCTGTAAGGATCGTTGAGATTTATCTATGAGTATGGCTCTGTACATGTGTTGAATGTCTCCTGATATTACAAATTTGTGTTGCCTAAATCTCAGTAAAATAGATAAAAGGCTAGCTTGCACTACTGGCCCTACCATTTGTATACTATTTGCTGATTTTCCAGAAGCAGTGACAGCTGACGCGTCGAAAACAACGCGTAGCTTCGTAGTTGTACTGGAATCTCGAAGTACGGCATGATGTGGTAGGAAATAATTAATACAGTTAGTGTGTGTATTTTCTTTATTTTCAGTCATGTGACCTAAGGTAAGATATTCTAACATAAAGTCATTGTATTGATTTTTTAGGTTAGAATCCCGCTGCAGCCTGCGTTCCAGAGAAAGAAATCGCCGCCTCGCAAGTAAGTATGAGTCACCGAGAATGTCGGGTGAGTCTTTAAATGGAATTTTTACAATAAACTGACCGTCATCCGCTCGTCGAGTATTCTCAGCGAAGTTTCGTTCACAGGCCTTTTCTTCCGCAGACATGCAGTGAGTGTGTGGTATTGAATCCAATTCCCAGAATTTGGTAAGTTGGGAATCCAAGTTTTGTGTAAAATAACAAGCAGACTGATTTATTTGTTTTTGAATATGAGGTATGGCCCCCGTTATTATCCAACCTAACTTAGATTGCCATAATTTAGGACCTTTATTTCCTAAATTAATTGTGTTGGTACCTAGTATGTCCCAAAATACCTCACATCCCACCAATATGTCGATTTCGGAAGGAATATTGAACGTAGGATCCGCTAGGTGAATATTTGTGGGAAAAGTAGGCAAGTACTTTAAATCCAAGTATGAAGAAGGTAATGAATTTGTGATTTCGGGTAAAACGTAGCAATTTAGCTGTACCTTGCAGTCCCCTGAACACGATTCAAGGGTTAGGTCGCAAGACTCTGCACTAAATGAATTTTGGTTGTTAATACCTTTGACAGTGGAGTCTTTGTTACGTCTTACCAACCCCAGCTGATCACAGAGGCGTTGCGTGACAAAGTTGGAAGTGCTACCGTTGTCAAGGACGACGCGGGCCGTGCGAAGTCTTCCGTCACCATCTGCCACTTTCACCAAAGCTGTGGATAACATTACATGAGGTATATGAGTAGTTATGGATTTACTTATATTGGTTGACAAAGCGACGACGTTGTGCTCAACGTCAGTCTCTTTATGTAATAGGGTATTGTGTTTTTTTGTACAATACTTGCAATGTGATAAAGTACACTGGTTTTCCTTATGTCCAGGCCGTAAACAATTATTGCAGACTTGATAGTTTGCAATGTTTTGCAATCGTGTATCCACATCTAATTTACGGAAAGCCTGGCAATTATATAAGTAGTGGTTCTGTTTGCACATGGGACAAAAAGATGAAGATGTTTTATTGTTTATAACTGGTTTGTTATTTTTTGTTTTATTTGAATCTGAATGGTTTATATTTTGTTTTGTGTGAGTGCTAGAAGTAGGTGTGTAAGGTTTGTTATAGCATTGATTACTCATTGTGTCTAACAAGTCGGCACGATTAGTTAGGAAATCAGTAAATTGTTTCAAAGTAGGTGTGCCTGAAATATTGTTACGGTGCTCTTCCCATTTACGATAAGAGACACTGTCTAATTTTTTGGACATAATAAATATAATAAGAGTGTCCCAGTGGTCTGTTGGTTGACCTAAAGTATTCAAGGCACATAGGTTTTTGTTTGTGACATCAATAATATTTCGCAAAGCTTGACTCGACTCAGTTTGAACTTGTTGCACGCTAAATAAGGCACTAACATGATTATTTACTAATAATCGCTCGTTATCATAACGGTTTGATAGTAATTGCCAAGCTATTTTATAGTTATCTGCTCTAAACTCAAGACTTTGTATTATGAGCGATGCGCTGCCTTTCAATGCAGCTCTCAAGTAATGAAATTTATTAATGTCACTAAGATTTTTGTTAGAATGAATAATAGATACATACAGATCCCTAAAGGCCAGCCAATCCCGGAATTCGCCACTGAAAGTTCCCAAATTGATCCTGGGGAGACGAACAAAGTCCTGTTGACTCGGACCGTGGATGCTTGAGCGGCTGGAAGCCTGTCCAGGTGAGGGCGAGCGCTGACGGCGACGCACAGACTCAAGAAGTGTACGCGCCTTCGCCACCAGTGAAAAATACCTGGACTCGAACAGCTCCCGTTCCGTGTACAAGTCAGTAGAATCTTCTGACAACGTTTCGAACTCCGTCTGTAATTTGTCGAAGGTATCCAGTAAGGAATCAATCTTATTTAAGCAGCAATCTAATTCCGTAAACTGCAATTCGTTTAATGGTGGCTCAATAGGCTTAAGGTAATTTTCAAATTGTGTTAACTTAGCCTTCATACTACTACGCAACTTCACTAGGTCTTTGAGGCGTTCTTTAGCACTAACACTCACAGGTTTATCTTCCAAAGTCATTGTAAAGGCTAAGTAAAGGAATTAAATACGATTTTACACTAATACTTACAAAGAAATAACGCAGGGTTATGATGATATTAGGTTATCTAAGCGTAACACACTGCAGTTTAAATGGATGCGTAAACAAACAAATGAATTATGAACAGGTTATGTAGAAGAGTTAACAAAGGGATTAGCTACGACGATCGATCTCCGTAGGTATAAAACCGGTTCGCACGATTGCAGTGAGTGAATTACGTAATCGTCAAGCAAATTGTTATATCTACTTATGATTATAGAAATGAATCACTATGCACGCTTTGTGGATGCTTTGCGACGAGTTATGAACTTGGCGTTACGTAACTGGCAAAGGGCAAGCTAGCATATAGATGTGCACTCCGAATGTAGGCGAAATTTAAAGTAACCAAATTATGAAGAGATCCTAATGGCAGATCCAGACATTGGCACTCCCAGTTCGAGGGGAAAGCACTGGAAAGATAGGTATTGGAACGAACTCACTCAGACTCCTTTGTTCTCAAGATTCAAGGTGACCTCTCGTATGCGACACGTCCAGTTCTTGCAAATCCTGTATTCTTCTTAGGCGAAGGATTATTGTTCTTAGGCGAAGGACTTTTGTTTGAGCTGATGATCTTGGGTTGTGTGGATGTTTTGGACTGTATTGATTAGGCGCTTTGATGATTTGTAACTTATTTAATTAGAGCGAATTTACAAAAAAATAATAAGTGTCGACACAAAGATGGTCGTCGATGGCTTCCGAATAGTTCCGGTCCGCTCCGCACCGCGTCGCATCATCTGTGTTGCCAGTGGCCGTAACACCGTACAAAAAATGAAAAAACGGAACCCTTATAGGATCACTCGTGCGTCTGTCTGTCCGTCCGTCTGTCACAGCCAATTTGCTCCGAATCTACTGGACCGAATCAGGTGAAATTTGGTAGGATGGTGTAATCCTATGACCCAAACACACATGTGCAAATTAAATAAATATTTTTTTAAAATAAGTGTCATTTTCGAGGAACAAATTAGGAAATTAAAAAAAAAAAGTTTTGCATACCTTACTGTGTCATATATCAAATGAAAGGGCTCGTTATGAGGATCTCAAATATATTTTTGTTATTATTGTAAAATGAATAGTTTTAATTTTATTAAAACGAAAATTGACCATCCCCCCCCCTGATCTCCGAAACTACTGAGCCTTAAATTTTGAAAAAAATACGGAATATAGTTCATTGCTTGTAGATTACAGGAAAACCTATAAGAATTCAATCAATTGTACGGAACTCTCTCCACGCGAGTTTAACTCGCACTTGGCCGGTTTATTTTTAGTAGCTTAATGTTGTGTCCCACTGCTGAGAAAAGACCTTTCTTTCCTTTCTCCACCTATCTCTATTCCAGTCTATCGCAATCTGCTGCCATCCACTAGTAGTACGAGATGTTTGTGCTTCATCAAATGCCAGTGATCTCAGCAATATTATTTATGGTTCATTTCTGGTCTCTTATACAAGGCCACAATTTTCATGGATGTTTTCAATGGTCACCGCAGGCTTTCCGTTCCGCGGTCAACTTCAATTCCCTCTCGACTTCGTTTTAATTCAGCCACCGGTACCTTTTTCTATGGTAATATAACGTAACAGATCCTTATAAAGCGTTAACTAAAACTTAATTAATTTGCTTTGGGTTAATCCCTTCTTATGTTGGCATTTGAAGCCCGCGCGCTCTTCATTTTTCCATAATGAGAAACTTTTACGACTTTCCTTAGATAAATAATTAATAAAAAAGCGGCCAAGTGCGAGTTGGACTCGCCCATGAAGGGTACGAAGACGATACTAGTTATATATACTGTTTCGCACCGATTACTGCTGAGTAGAAACGCCGAATAAATTTCATTTACTTAGTATTGGACACCTACACGCCAGGGCTTTGTAAGTTTACAAAGATATTAAGTATGCCTTAGAAAATTTTATCCTAATATAAAATATAAAGTTTGCGAACGAGTGCCAAATCCAATTTACAGAAATAAATGAGTAAGTAGTTTTAAAAAACGGAGCCGAGCTGACCAGTCCCTACTGGCGTTACCTGCAGTTAAGGAGTTGACGCGTGGATCAGCCATCGCTGAATTTTGTTCTAAAAGGATTTATAAACAGCTAAAGACTAAAAGCTTTGGAAGAAGAGCAAGAAATATATAACTTCAAGTAATACTGT
This sequence comes from Acrobasis repandana, assembly GCA_963576875.1. NCBI lineage: Eukaryota > Metazoa > Arthropoda > Insecta > Lepidoptera > Pyralidae > Acrobasis > Acrobasis repandana. Next base: position 20,539,444 of record OY756229.1, on the reverse strand, counting down.
AAACAGACGTTCTTCCAGAGAATTACGTAATTGTTGGAGTGAAGCGGAACGTCCTTTGAAGGCGGACATAAAGTATATATTTTTACTACGAGTACTGCAAGCAGCGGAGCGCCCCTTACCAGCAAATAAAATGTGTAGCTCTGTGTTTCCTAGAGACGAGTAACATGAGCCATGTTCACATTAACATACGGGTATTATTCAGAAAAATAAAAAAGGTTTTTAAATTTTCTTACAATTTAATATTAAAGGTTTTTCAATTTTCTTACAATTAAAATAACGCTTTTTTATTATTATTTAGTTTCATCTGTCTTGTTTGTGTCTGTAATTAAATCTTGCAAGATAAATTAGACCCATTTCCCATTATTTGGTTGAACTGAAACTTCATATAGGTACTCATGTAAGTTGGATGATAATGCAATAATATGGTACCAGTAACCTAATAGCTAAGTAATATTATGATGAACCCGAAAGGTGAGCTTGGGCTACATTGATTTGTCTTGAGAAGCGTACTTTACTGATGAGTTGCTAGTCGTATCATGATCTGCATTTTCGCCCATTTCCTCGATTGGTTCTACAATCTGCGCAAGAAGAGAAGCAGCTGGTACATTCTAAGCTTATTATTTTCTCCCAGACCAGCATGCATATAAGTAGAGGTATAGAATACATATATAACGGCTGAAGATATGTGTGAACATAAAGCAAGGATTAGCCGCTAAAGTGTGAACATAAACCAAGGATTAGCTGGCTAAACTTATGTTTAACCTAACCTAGTTCTAGCCGGCTAAAACTAGGCGTAGCCTTATTTCGGCTTTAAGCCGATACATTATAGGTATAAGTAAAACACCAGCATCTGAAATTCAGGTCAGTATGAATCTAGCTAGAGTCTATAAAACTGCGATTAAATACACTAGACGAAGCGAAGATTCCCCTCCTCCGTGCCAAACGCCTCGAGCGTCCTCAACTAACAGTATTTGTGTAAACGTTATAACGTTATCGCGCTGAAACGTTATTAGCGCGATAGCGTCGTACGGTCATTGATATAGCCGCCATTGTGCGGAATAGCGTAAATTGCGACCGAATTAGGATTATGTTTCTTGTTTCTAGTTGTGCGGAAGTTTACTGTTAATGTTATTGGTAATGTTGTTTTGTCTTGAGAACAGATAAATTAATACTTATTTTAACGATATTCATAAATAATTCACAAATAGACTTTACTTGATGTCAAATCACAAATTTCCGTTGCACCTTTTTAGGATTCCGTACCCAAAGGGTTCAAACGGGACCCTATTACTGAGACTCCGCTGTCTGTCCGTCTGTCACAGGGCTCTATCTCTTGAACCGTAATAGCTAGACACTTTTCACCGATTATGTTTTACTGTGGCCGCTATAACAACAAATACTGAAAATAAAAAAAGTTAAAAAAAAGGGGGTCGTCATACAAAAAAACGTGATTTTTCAGTGTTTTTAACTAGATCTTTATAATGGCATTAACTAGATACTTGAAATTTTTACCAATTATGTATTACTATGAGCACTATAACAACAAATACTAAAAATAAGATAAAATTATAAATTAAAGGGGGTCGTCATACAAGAAACGTGTTTCTTCAGCGTTTTAAAATATTGTACCGTGGTACAGAACCCTTCATGTACGAGTCCGACTCGCACTTGCCCGTTTATTATAACCAGGAATTGCCTCCTGGGCTTTTTCAAATATTTATTTTTACTAGCGTTTTCGTAAGTAAAGCGACACCGGGTATGGTCCACACTTCGACGGGTAACCGTAAGTGGCATAAACAATTCTCGAGCTCCTCCGTGCTTCGGTAGGCACGTCAAACCGTTGGTCCCAGCTGACATAATTGAATGGCAGTTGTCAAGCTACGTCAGATGCTTTTAGGCAGCTTGAAAATCTAACACCAGTGTTGGCCACTTACACTGACGATAAACAAACAACACTGCTGAATCCGATCATAATTCTTATATTGAAAGTCTTATATTGACCCCACAGTAAAATCATTATGCCTGAAATAATATTAATAATGACTTCTATTTGAGAAGATGTCTAAAGGATCATCATCATCCGAGAGTATTCCCGGTTGCATGCTCAGCGGTTACGCTATAGAGCCCGGGGTCTGCTACCTACCCTAGGTGATTTGACGAGGTTACTGGTTTTTTACGCAGAGACTGCCGTCTTATCTCCGCAACTCAAAGAGTAGAATAGAACTAATCCTAGGACAGGTTTAAACAAATGCTAGATGGCGTTCGGGACCCACAACTTTACGTGCCTTCCGAAACACGGAATCATCTTTATTTTCAGATAATCAGGTGATTCAAGCCTGCAATATCCAAACCAGACCGGAAACAACTTTTCACAAAGTATGATTCCTAGTGGGATTTGAATCCACAACCTCCGGATCAAACGCCTTGACCACGGAGGCAGTCAAGATGCCTAATCATCTCTAGGGCAAACGTCATCTTTTCCAATAACAAAAAAATATTGTGAAGCCTAAGAACTTATCCAGACAAATGTAATAAACCAAACTGGATGGGGTTACGTCGTTTTATTACAGGGCTCCTAGATCAGCATTAGCATACAAAATTTCATCTTAATCCGAAACCGGGAAGTGGCTCAAATTTAACTTGCAAGATTTGACCCAACAAACATCAAGCAGGGCAAGTTAAATAAAAGTTTGTAAAAAATAGATCCGATCGAGTTCCAAGTGAGGGAGTGAGGCACGTAGCAATCAATTTGCTGGTAATTTTGTAATGGATGGTTCACGGCCCACGGCTCCGGCCGACGCCGCTGACCCATGCAATCCGATTGAGCGGTTTGCTCATCGAGTGCATATGCTCAACCATAACCGGAGTATTTGAGAAGCGAGCTAGTAGATTACGTTTGTTTGTTTGTTTCTAAGTGGCTAACACTGGTGCCTGATTTTTCAAGCCGCTTAAAAGCATCTGACATATGTAGCCTGACATTTCAGTGCGTTTGACCTCTATCTAGCCGGATAGGAAGCTAATATGAGGTCTACGGTGTTACACGCAGACTCAAAAAATGCCTATTCACTCTTGCCTTGAAAATCCCCAAATCATACGTATGGGGAAACATCGACGCGGAGAAGGAATTCCACACCTTAGCGGTTCGCACAATGAAGGAGGAGGTTGTTTTGGAAATCCTTGGGGAGGCTCATGTCCAGCTTTAAGCAAACGCTTAGCGAACGGAAGATCCGTTCGCTATCCGTTAGAAGAAGCAGATTTTTTCGAAAATAGTTCAGTATCATGGACTGAACTTGCTCTAAAATTTGGTTGGAGGTTAAAAAGTCACCCTGTATGTTAGACTCGTTTCTACGAAACTTACAAGCTCAAGACACGCGACGTGACGCGCGTTACAAGTTTCAATGTCGCGTGACAGACATGACGTAGAAGTTTCTTAGCACCGCCAGATGTGCACTTGTTGGCGTGTCGCATGCCATTTGCATCCACGTGAAACGTATCGGTACGAGTATTATCTTAGCAGCATACGGCACGGCGATTATTTGTTTAGTAAAGGAGTCATTTTGTAAAGTCCGAGCTATGTTTTAGTGAAATTCAGTTTTATTGCGCATATGGTTTGACAATAAAAAAAAACACATCAATTATTCGTATATTAAATCTTTATACATCATCAACAGGTCCTTTATAGTCTCCACTGCAGAAGCACAACCCTCTCTGTGCTACCAGAGCCATATATTTGCTATAGTAGCCAGAGGATTTGGCCTACACTCATCATTTTAATATACGCGTGGCCGCCGCCCTCCCCGCTCCCCGGCCGGGGTCGCCACCAGCCACGAGCCCGGTATCGCATGGTGACATTCAAATGGGAGATTTTTGGTATGCGTTTGTTAACTGATACCTTTGGTTTTAATTATGAGAAAGAAGATACATATAACAGAATATTTTTAATTACGCTTGAATACTGTCCTTGAATATAGCTACGAGGTTTAAAATCACCCTTAATAAGTACTTACAATAATTCCACTAAAACGCCATTCACCCTCATATTCCGCACGCCGCGCAACAGTCGCCCGCGGCTGTCGCGCCGCTGTCTCCTTGTTTGCCGTGTGTTATTGACACGCGTCCGTTGTTTGCGCCTCGCTCTAATGTAATAAATACTATGTTTACCCGCTTCCTGAACAAACGAAACATTATATCTTAGCTGCATTATATGCCCGCAGGGTAGGTTCTTAGAAGTTGATGAGATTAGCAGATATGGTATAACATACTTGCATAATTGCTAACAAGAATTAGTGTGGAAAATTACTATCCCTTTATTATGTAATCTTTAGCACAAATTATTCGTTTAAGGTATTAAATATTTACTTTATTTATTATAAATTAAAGGCCTTCGATTACTACAGCTTCAGACTAATAAAAAATATATGTACAAAAATCTGATTAGTAGTTGTTCCTTTACCTAATTGTAAGTTGAAAAGATAAGTTCAGAATTAATTTGTCCTAAGTATGTTCAAAAAAATTGTTGACTGACTTTGCAAGTAATTATAATTTTCGACTTGTTTATACCAGACTTCAAAAAGTATTAGGTATATTTACCTAATGTGATATTTTTAGTAAGTCTCAAATAGGTACACACTTCTTTCTATTGATCTCCTTCGAGTACAACGCCTACAACTTTGTCAAAATGAAGGCTCAATAAGAATATTCACAGAATTAGTAGAATGAAGTCCTTAGTGAGCTTCTCAAATTTGATCAAAATCCGTTAATAATGCTACAGCATAGTACCCCCTGGTTCTCCCCTAATCGAGATCAAATAAAAAAATTTAAAAGATCAAGGAACTTTTGTGCAATTTTTTGTCAAATTTGGTTGATGAAAAAAAAATGCGACCTGTAGACGATAACAGACAGACAAAAAGCATGTTTGGCCACTCTCGAAACTGAGATGCTTCGCTCACTCAGTCAATAAATAAATATTATATGAATATACAATAAACTTATTGACGTGTAAAAGTGCCTGCAAAGGCATTTAATTCTTGGTTCTTGATTCACATTTGAAATACCAAGTAAAGATTCAAACAAACAAATCAATACAAGGAAATCTTCGTCAACTCTCCTCAGCGAGATCAAACAAATCACTGTAATACAAAAAGTCATTGTTTCCGGACAAACACTTCTTAATTCCACCTCAAATCCCGCAAGCCCGGGATTTTTCACGACGGCCCACCGCGTCACGCGCAAATTATTACATTAACCTTACTAAGGATTTTCACCGCTTTCTCCCTTCTCCATCCCCGTTTCGTAGTCATTTCTGGAAAGCTCCTAAAGTACATCTCAAATAATTGGAAACGCTGTAGGGATTATCTCGGACAAACATTAGCTCAGCACAATTTTGTTTCCTTTTCTAATTATTTTTTACAGTTTTCTAAAAATATCTGGCCATGGATATCCAGTTATTAGGCTAGTTATTATATTTGAAAAAAGTAATAAGTACCTTTCTTGTATTCTTCTTCGTCTGAGCGCGTGCTCCTGGTTGCATCCTCAGCTGTGCTGCTTCGGAGCCCAAGGTACGCTTTACCATTTTTTCTTCTCCAAATGTAATACGCATTTCAATGGTCATCCAAAGATGCCGAAGCTCTTGCAAAATCGCGAAGAAATCGCTGGAACAATATTAACAGTTTGACTAGGTATAGTTTAATAATCAGCAGCCTGCCTGACGTCAACCTTCTTTGGGAATGCATTTGTAATTTGCCGTGTGCAAGTTTTACACACGGCTGTCACCCGACGTCAATCCTCCTTGGGAATGCAGGGATAGCACGAGATGTTTGTGCTTAGTCCTTTGGTCGTCTCTTACAACATCCACAGGAAGAGATGGAGTGGTCCTATTTTAGGCGGGAAACCACACAGCTATACCTTTATTGTATTAATTTAGTGTAACATTACTACTATTTTAAGGGTGAGTTAAGTCCATGCTACTGAACAACTTTCCCCAAGGGACATAATAAAATAGTATGAAAAATAATCTTTGGTCTGTCATACACGTCGATCGATTAGATGGTCCGAGTTACTATGGAAAGGAAAACATTTTTTTTTCATATTTCGATGTACGTTATATAAAATATAGTATCGTTAAGTTAGTCCCTCAACATAAGTTTAAAACTTTCTATCAGCATTATTTGTCTATAACTATTTATCATATTTAAGTTTCTTTGGGATTTTTTTTCAGTATCATGGTCTGAATCTGCTCTTAAATAGTTAGTATATTTAGTTAGACGTTATATACTCGTATATACCTAAGTACGTATTGTAACCTGAAGAAAATTTTTACTAATTCAATTCAGCCGACAACACTACCGCCTATAAACATACAAGTAATTATTAAAAAAACAAAAAACCCGACTGCGTGATACAACAGCAGTACTTACCTATGCCTAGGCAGGCACTTACGGTCTTCTGTTGACGCAACCGGGAATGCGCTTGGCGAAGCGATGTTATATGTTGTTTTTTAGCATTTCTCATTTTATATTTCATTTAAACATATAAATTGTTTATATTTTTGTAATCCTTAAATACAATCTGTTAACTTGAAAGCCACTCGATAGATTTGAAAATATTTTTTATGCCGTGCAATTTGGCGCCAAAAATCCGCCATTTTGATTTTCAATAATTTGAATATAGACTATGTCACTCTAGTGGTTAAGACCAATCTAACCATGTATACTTTATTAAAATCGGTTTGGCCGTTTAGTAGTTACAAGGAAACATAGAATTATAGGGACAAACATACAGGCCAAACACATAACCATCCTTTTCGGCTTTGCAACAGTCTGGTAAAAACAACAAGTCTCATAAAATTATTTTTGAGCACAATACAGCACAATAATAAACATTAGTGTAGTTTGTGCATAAACCAGTTGGGGTAGGCCGTCCATCTGTGGCTAATTACAGCCTCCAAAAAGCCTGAGATCGACCCGCGTAAATCTGAACGATCTACGGCTGTAATAGGGAAATATCTCACTCGTTAGTGTTTTAATACCAAAATAGATAGCTAGATCAAGATAGCATATATGTAAACTACCACGTCTTTTTTCTCGAATGGCTTTTACGATCTGCGCGAGAAGATTAGAAGCTAGTGCATTCTAAGTTTGAGAAACTTTTACCAGACTAGCATGGAAGAAAAAATTGTATTGAATAATCGTAAATTTATTTCAAAAGGTTAAAAAATTAAAACTAGGCATTTTTACAGCCAATATCAGTCCACTGCTGGACTAAAGCCTCTCCCAACAAAGGGAAAATTTGCCCATAACCACCACACTGGGCAGACGGGTTGGTGATCGCAGTAGAAGGTAGAAAGTAAGTATTTATTCAGAAGATGTTGCCTCTGCTGCCGGGTCTCTGTTCCATTTTACTCCTTTAGTCGCCTCTTACGACGCTCGTGGGATATGATTCGCGGTGACAAATCGTATTCTACTCTGCCGTCATCATTATTATTGTTCTTGTAAGCGCCAATTTGCGCCATTTATCTCTTTCTTTCTTGCACACCTGACGTAGATATATTTAGACTACCCCCATAAAATCTATTACCCGTTCTAACAAACGTGTAAAATCCCTTAAAGAAGTGCGTCAAGCATCGTCTACCATACCATACCCCTTGTCCCTTTAGCAAAATGTAATAGAGTAAAACGTGCGCTAAAACGCGTGTAAACATATCACCTATTACTATAATAGAGTTATTGTATATCTCATTAGGATCTCGAAAACGGCTCCAAGGATTTTGATAAAAATTGGTATGTAGATTTAGCCTTTAGGGGTGAAAAATCGATTTAGTTAGATTTCATTTTTATAGAACCTTTTTTTATGTGCGTTTTCTTTATCGACTCGACAAGAAGAAGAAGAAGTAAATCGACTATGAAGTCAATCAAAAACAAAGGTAAGGTAGGGAGGGGGGGGTAAGGTAACCTATCCCCCCAATAGGTGAAAAATCAGACGGCACGTCTCAAAAGTTTGACCCTGTTCTACTATAGTAGAGCGAGTGTGTCTCTAATGTTGACAGTATCGATAATAATATGAGTCCGCTTGGCGCTTAGCCCTGTAGCTGCGCACAGTACGCACACCCTTATCGAAGCGCAAGCTCGTAAAGCATACTTTACTCGATCGGAACAAGCTTATTTAGGCTTTTCATTAACAGTATCGATATGACTCCGCTTCACCCTTGGCCCTGTAGCTACGCACAGTACGCACACCCTTATCGAGAGCGGGCCCTCGTAAAGCACACCTCACCCTTTGTTCGAGGTAGGGATAACTTCGCTCCTAAAATATTGGATTAATTATGGCCGCCGTTAAGAACAGACGGCGTGAGGTAATGTCCCACTATATTTATGAACTCTGCGCCTGAAGGTACTTCATATTGTACAGAATTTCGATAGCTTACAGTATTAATATTTGATTTGAAAAGTTAAATTGAATTGAATTTAATTTATGTTATGTACTTGAATCGTAATCCAACAAATACCAATGTATTCATATATATAATTATCAATGTATTTGATGAAGGTACACTTGTTGTGTTATTTGAGTTAGCAAAAGAAAAGAAGAAGGTATTTATTTATTCACGTAGGTACTCGTACCTAACTTCCATGCTGGTCCGGGAGTCTGCCCATTATCATGGGATACGTCCACCATTATGGGATAAGCCCTAGCCCTTGTCCCTATATAGGTACCTATATATGATGACTTCCACGGGTCAACAGTTCCAGGGCCGTATCTTGTACGGTTTATTTTTATTCGCATAAGCGAATGAGGTAACTATTACCGTATTAGTTCAACATTTAATAACTAATATCTCGTTAAATGCGATTCCTTTGAAAGCAGAATTCGAATTAATTGATAAACTTATTTCTGTAGCAGTCTCTAAAGTGAGTTTCTCTAAATTTAGACTGCAGGTTACCTGAATAGCCGCCATTTCAATAGTTGGTGACGACACGACGAACAATGGCGGACGATCTCATTGTGGCGGAGTTAATGAAGGCTGTATAATGAGCTGAGAATAAAATAAAGCTTACTGTGTGTATACAGGAACCTCGTTGCTATGTTCAAGGAAAGTAATCTTTAAGCGAAATAAAAAATACAAATTTTGTCTTATATATCTTGTTTCATAATAAAAAGCAATGATATCAGCCGACAAATGCATATCAAAAATCGCCATTTGAAGGTTACGTACCACCTGCTACCGGGCTCGTGGCGGGCGAGGAAGGCAACGGCCGGGCGTAGAGTAAAGTCAGTAGGTTAATCATTTATTAGAAATTTGGGAGATTTTATTTTTACAAAAAAAGTATTTTTTCTTACGGTTTTTACCAGGTAAAGGGTGCAAAATCAACCTATATAAAAGGTATAACTAGAACACTTTCTCTGCGTGATCGAGTCATGAATGGGGAGACTCGTAAGAGAATGAAAGTCACTGACAGAGCCTAGCAGATGAGGTCATTGATGTGGCAGTGGGTCGCACACAGTGCAAAGAACTGATGGCCGATGGGGCAGAAAAGTTCTGAATTGGCAGCTAAGTATGCATTAATTGATTACCTACTAAGCTGTATAAAAAGGTTATTGTCTTAAAAGCAAAGATGATAAGACTTTCGATAATGACCTAAATAATTAAAATAAAGGGAATTCTCTTTAAGTGTGCGAATAGTCTCAATGGGGCAAAACAAAGGGCCATTTGAACGGCGGCGCCTGAATGAGATCTTTGGCTAATGAGGTTCGAATCGACTGGACCGGTGATCAAGCAGGATTGACTGAATTACGGTAATTTTATATCGATTAGAGAAATATCTGCTCATTTCTTAATAATAAGAGATTTGTAGGTTTTATGAAACGATATCTTAAATGGGCCTTTCATCTTGTTCTCGATTCGAAAGGCTATAAATTTAACTATGTATATCAAACTTGACCAGTGTATGGCCACAGCGACTCCTCGGTCATACCTCATCGTAGTCTTGCATTGCACGTGCAGGATATGTCAACAAGTGGTTCTTTGATTGGACAGCACTGCACTCGCATTTTGGAGTAACGCCACCTAACACGGTTTTCTTGACATCTCCCAACACCAGTGCGGAGTCTATTTAAAGTCAGACTACCCAAGGGCGGCCGGCACACGGTGGTAGTTTTTCAACGGGCAGAAGATCAGAGGGTTCCGGAAATTTATGACCCCATAGCTCTACTCCAAATTTGGCGGCTTCTTTTGCATCGATGGCTGACTGTCTGAGAAAGCGTACACGGCCTTTAGGCCGGTTTTAACTGGATGCTTGCCATCGTGTGTCTACCTGTGTCTTTCCACAGCACAAGTGTAGGGCCTATAGAGGTACATAGGCCTACACGTGATGTACCTAAGTAATCAACAATCTACCACTGGAATGTCAAACTAGAAAAGGTTAATGGAAACTGCAGCAAGTATTTAAAAGCCATGTAGGTGTGAGTTTTATTCGTATTAGTATCGTTAAAGCTCGAGCTCTGTTTATGTGTGCAGCATTAGCACTATTATTTACCTGTCGTGCCGCGCGGGTGCAAATTATAGGTCGTTACAGAGGTCGCCCGTCTTAACTCATGGGGCGCAGATCCAGGCATCGGCGACAGGGTTTATCGAGCGCTATCGTCGTACCAAAGATAAAATAATTAACAACGAACAGATAACGTCATACAAACTATTGGAGCGCCCGTAAATAGCAGAAACTTGTAGATAAATTATTAGTACCAGCTGCTCACATAGATGGCAGCATACAAATTACTAGGAAACCTACGAAAAGTAGGTAGGTAATATAGGTTCAAATATAAGGTAAGTTTATATTTTGCTCCTACTTTTGACTCACTTTCTCTGCACCACCTTTCGTTGACAATTTACAAGTTTTATAAAAAAGATGCATAAATAAAATAAGTAAAAAACGCTATCTAATGAGTCTAATGATTTATTAAAAAGACATATAGTGAAAGCCAAATCTCTTCTCTACATGTTTTTTTAAATAGGTCACTAGACTAGAATAATAATGTTTTCTTTTTTTTTATGTTATAGGGCGGCAAACGAACAAGCGGGTCACCTGATGGTAAGTGATCACCACTGTCCATGGACAACTGCAACACATGGGGTGTAACAATAATTGAGCGGCCCTTATCATAGCGCTCAGAATGCGTTGTGGTCGTTCTGTAATTGCTAAAACGTTTGAGCGTTTTAACCCTAGAACCACAACATGGGGTCGTGGGTGACCCCACGTCTTGATATTTTTATTTATTTTGCATTAGTTAAACATAGAATCTTGTGCATCTGAGTACCTTCCGCTTTTAGTTATCAGTAGCCCGTGCCGCTTTGCGAAGTGTATACGTTCATTAGTTCTTGATTAATCACCTGTTGGGGTCGCCCGCAACCCGTGTTGTGATTAGTGCAACTGTTTTTTTGACGAACTTCCATTACGTTTTTTTATTTATTTGTCGCATATTGTGAACAATATGGCGTCAACGTCAACTAAGAAGTGATGAAATAGAGGACATTTTGGAACAATATGATGGTAGCCAATCCAGTTCGTCGGACTCCGAAGCATCGGATATTATGAATGCGGAGCATATATCTGAACACTCCCTCCAACCTCCCTGAACAGCATATGTAGGTAAAATATCAGAATGTCCTGAAGGAGAATCTATTCCATCATATTATGTTTTGAAGCTATCGGAACCCATTCATCATACAAACCGATAAGAAGTTTCCCTACGTCGCTACATGCATTTGATAAAATATGACTATTGTGTCCCATTTCCACAAAAAAAATGTGTCGTCTTGATTTCCACACCGTCCAGGTCCCGCCCAGTCATCCCACTTCAAGTGCTCGCTGCTATTTATGTCCAAGGTCTAAAGATAGAAAGGTTAGAGAGCATTGTGTGAAGTTTTCAAGAAATGTATGTGCACAGCATAGGTTACCAATTTGTTCCGAGTGTGTTTAATATGTAGGGTTTATTTATATTTTGTTGTTCCTAAAAGTTCCTAAAATATCTAAAGACAAGTATTTTGTTTGTTAAAGTCAATTACACTATAAAGTTTTATAGAAAAATGCATTTTTATTTGGGGTCACCGGCAACCCATGTTGTATTTTGTGAAACAAAATAACATGTTGTGGATCTAGGGTTAATAAGGGCTACGACATAAATTTCGCGTCGTGGCCTATTATTTCGCTCAATTAGCGATTTTGGTCTTTGAGCGTAACATATATAATACAACCCCTCGCTCTAAGACTGACATAGTAAATGTTTGAGTAGTTACTTCATTTTTAAATACCAATCATTAATATAAATTAATGAGTTATCTTTCTCTGGAGTCACTATTTTGTAGCTATGCCAGCAAAGTGGCGCTGCGCAAGTAAAAATAACCATTTTATTTCCGCGCACTTGTAAAAATATTTACTGTACGGTTCTAGACGCAGTTACACCATTCTCGAAAGGAGCATTCGTCATGTATTTACACTTTCTTTACTTATAAGTAAATTAGGTAGGTACCTATACATTTCTGAACTCTTGCAAATCACTTGCTTTTAAAATAATATAGTTTTAAGAACTTGCCATGGAAGATCCAACGTTGAAACCTGAAAATTATTTCCTTTCATCTTCTCACTTATCAAATGAAGTTTTGATGAAAGGAGTTATCATGAGAAAAACAAACATACTCGTGCATACTGGATGTAATGTAAGGTCACTTTTCGTATGAGACACGTGCTCGGGAATCTGGGGGATCTGAAGAAAAAATTACTTTCACTTGCTTTTGACTTCGCACCTCACTTGTATTCGTCAGACATCTCCAAGTACCCCGGTTGACTGTAAGAGATTGCAGTTGCGATAAGGCGCCACCTTTTGACATCTGTTTAATGTATTATATTCTGTATCATATGTTTTGGTGCAAAATATAACTTCCTCATACAAAAGGAATCAGCTTGCCGGATAGTTTGTATAGGAATCTCAAAATGGTTCTTGAAGTTTCCAGCATTGCTCCTTTAGAAAAAGACGTGATGTACATGAAAATGAATTTGCAGTCGTCAAAGGAAATAAAACTTGAACAAAATCAACAAACCTCACCTACCTCGGATCGGACCCCAAATGGTTCAAGTTGGGCAATAACCGACTACATAAAGAGCGGTATTATTGTAAGCAAGCAGCGTTCCCTCGCCGCGCGTAACGGGGCAAGTTTTATTAAAAATCACGACAAATGTCCCGGCGCCCGGTCAAGTGCTGCCGGCGGATTCGTTGACGAAGAAAATACTTATCTTGAACCATAGACGTAAACAGGCTTGATTTTCGGGGGGGGGGGGGGGGGGGGGGGCTCGGAAAGTTTTAAGTCAGTATCCTAGTGCAAGCCTAGCAGAGTATACTTTCACCAGGCCAACGAGCGCCTAAACCATCACACTCAAAACCATAGGTCGTATTGAAAAAGTTAAATATAAACCACCAAACACGACGATGTTAAAGTTGGTAAAGATGGTAAAGTTCATCAAACGAAGTATTTGGGTATAGTTATGGATGAGAGACTATCCTGGTATCCACAAATTGAACAAGTGGCAAACAGGATCAGAAAATTCATTTGGATGTTTAAAAATCTAAGACACATATTGTCAAATAAGTTGTTAAACGATATATATGTCTCGCTGGTTCAATCTATAATTACTTACGGTATCTCAGTCTGGGCCGGCGCTCGAAAAACTCGTTTTCTGGAGATAGAAATAGCACAACGAACGTTACTTAAAGTAATGTACTTTAAAAAGCGAACTTTCCCGACAACGGATTTGTACAAAACATGTAGTTTATTGTCCGTAAGAAAGTTATATATTGTACAAATTACTACTAGGAAACATAAAAAGCTAACATACAAACATGAAGCTAAAGATCGAAGGAAAAGAAGATATGATGTGGCTGAGGTTCGTATTACTCGTACTGAATTTGCAGGAGCCCAATATGAATATCGCTCTGCCTTCATATATAATCAAATAAACAATGAACTATACGTGTTTAATAAATCGTACCAAGAGTGTAAAGAAATATTACAAATTGGATAAAAGAAAAAAACTATGACGAAATTGAAACATTATTAATAAGTCAAAAATAATAAATACTTATGTAAAAAATTTAATAACAATAATATGTATATATATACATATATTTACATATAGAATAAGTATATATCTTATATCTTATTCTATCTTCATCATCATACACATTGACGCGCACACACACACACACAAACACACACACACACACACACACACACACACACACACACACACACTCACACACACACACACACACACATACACCCATAGGCTATATTGTTTTTCATCAAGACAAACTGTCTTATAAATTGGTCAACTATGTTATTTATAAAGTACTAGAGATAAGAAGTCTCCTGACACAAGCATACTTTTTGCTTAAAAGGAGGCTCCAGCAAAAAAAACCGTTATTTAAATAGTTACCTAATAAACAAATTTTATTTATTTTATTTTATTTTTTTATTTTACACATGAAACTTAACTGTTGTTCAACTGTTTTTCTTAATGTAAAAATATGTAAGGACTGCGATCAATGGGTGACAGCCAAATTAACCTAGTATTCCCTCTTAGTAAGCTCTGTGAGCCTGAGCCTGGCACGCTCACTAAAATGTTCAGACTGGTGGTGGCGTCGTGGGTCGGGTCGCTGGATTCCTTCTAATATGGTTGAGTTCAGCGATGGCTGATCCACGCGTCAACTTGTGAACGGGTGCCGCTTTTCGGCTTTTCTTCTCAGCAGTGGTCATTGCGATACGCTAGTATCGGTAGATTTTGAACCAAAAAATTATAATTATTATTTTTTTGTTCAAAAGCTACCGATATTTATATTTAAATTATAATTTAAATATAAATAAACATTACACGTAATGTAAATTATAATTATTGACGTGTAAAAGTGCCTGTAAAGGCCTAATTACTGAATAAATATTTGATTTTTATTTATAAAAACAAAATAATGTAATAAAGAAAAAACATTTTGGTTGTTACTTTAAGTAATTTTACAGCAAGACCTAAAGAAGTAATAACGATACAGGATATTAATCATTTTAATTTAACGCGATGAATGAAGCCCACAGTTACGAATTGTACGAAAGACAAAGAGCCCGAAACTTTAGAGTAAAGCAAAAATACAGAAAATTAGACAATTGACGTATTCTTTTGATTAATTTAACATTTTCAATAGTAGTAACAAAATAAAAGATAGCTATAAAGAATTTGTAAAGAAGACCAAAGTCACAAACACAGTGCTGACAATAGTACAGTATATTGGTTTTCTTCTATTGGTGATTGTTTGATCTTTGAATACAAGATAGTGCGCCATCTTGGATTCAAAAAATAAACAATCTACGCAGGTAGCTCGCTCACTACATCACACTTATTATTTTGGTGATGACATAAGGATTTAATGATGATAAAATTTGTCAAGAAAATTACTCATTAAGTCTATATGTTTAAGTATTAGCAAATACTTTCCAGGCAAAGTAATTTGTTACATACTAGCAAAAAAATGTACAAGGAAAATTAGTTCTAATAAAGTCGAGGTGTGGTACTACGTTTTTATTATTTATATTTCTGTGTGCCTGGTTATCGCCATGATAACAGTTGATTATTGAATTCCATTATGTAAATTAAATATAAATTATTTCAATCGAGATAATATGTATGCCTACTTAATGTTATAATCTTAACAATTGATTCATTTTTATCAAAACTATACCAGTGGCTTTGCGGTTCAATGTGTTCAAGTGAAATGTAGAATAGCTGTGTGAATAAATATAATGTTATTTTACTTACAAGTGAAAATAATAGAAAAAGTGTGTCAAGTTTTTGTCGCGGCCACTTTTTCATTTAGATTGAAACTTATAGTAACTGTTTCGGTGAACAACATAGTGAATTGTAAATGACATTAATGGCAACACCACGAAAGTTTATTTGGACTGCAGAAGAACGTTGCAGACTTTGGAGAACTACTATGCCCTCTCGTACCACATGGCTTGTCAGCTGTAACCGAGTTGACATTGTGTTATAAAAATAAACATAGGTACAACGAGAACTATACAAACCACGCTACACAAATCAGTTACATAGTAACCTGTATGAAGCAAAAATATAACAAAATCTCCAAAACGTACAGTGTGCATTCTTATTCAACCAGTGGATGGATAGATTTAAAAAAACAAGTACAAGGTAGAAAAAAGGAATTTATGTGTCTTAGTTTATAACGCTATTTTGTAGCATCTACGCACTTGAATATGATTTATAATGTTGATTTTTATGTTCACGCTACAATCACTTTAATGTTAACTATGATACAGTGCGTTGGCTTTTTACTCTTAATAATTATTTGGTGTTTGAATCCAAGATGGCGGACAATCCAACACTACACCGGCATGTTACAGATATTTTTGGGAACTCTACACTCCTTTCAAGCAACGTTGCCAATCTTCGAGATAGCAGTACCGATTTTTAGCATATTAGATATGTTCGACTTCATCATATTGCACGTATGTTGCTCCCTGTGCTCCACATTGGTAGCTCACGTCAAACTTGTCTTTGTACACTTGAGAAGAATTACATCTGCAAAGCTTAAAGTCACGGCCTTTATATTCGGCATGTATACCTTGATTAGATGCATACAATGGATTACATTCAATACTTTTCGAAGAAGTTACGTAGTGCAAAACAACTCTGACTTATTGCGAGGCATAAACGTAGGCATTATACTAATTTTGAACTTGTTAATGTACATAAATATATCTATTTCAGTACTAACATCTTCAATGTCTCGACCCACCGTACAACAAGTGATTTCTTTGGTCGGGGTAGCGATCGTGTGTGACTTAACTTTATTTGTAAACTGGGGTTTGTTTTTAATCAATCATTATTATTGTCGTATGAGTTATTACTTACACTTATGCAATGAAACGAATGACTATTGTATTCAATTGTTCACAACATTTAGAATGATACCGCTTGTATTGTTCTTTTTATTTAAAAAATCGACAAGAAATGAAGTGAAGGTGTACTTTAGAAAGAAACTTAATCTTTGGCGAGCTAGGCATGCAGCATTAAATTGAATCTTTTAAAATTCAATACATTTTACATCCAGCCATACTGAGCGTAGAGCAGCGCTTAATATAAGTATATACTAGGCAAAGGTTATTTCATTACTAACGTAACAGACACCCAATGTCATACAAACTATCGGGGAGTTTTAAATTTGTTTATCGCTTTTTTATAATTTTATTTATTTATACTGAATCAAATATTTTAAATACTTCTATTTTTTTATTTTTGCGTATGCACAGACAGGTTATAATTTAGGTATAAGTGCTTCATTTTCTACCTTATTACGTAACATAAACAGTGGTCTAACGCTATATAGTTTTAAAAAATATATGTATTTAGTTAATTTTCTTTGTCTATATAAAAATACTATATTTATAATGTAAATTAGGTTAGATATACACAAAAGAAACAAGTACTTTCATTCAGGTATTGAAACTGATTGAAAAAAATAGTTTCATTTTAGTATGTTTTTGAACAAAAACACAACAGAAGACAAACTTACTCATCCATATCATGAATCTCGCCAAAAGTCAGATGAAACAACAGCTTTATTAAATAATGTGTATTAATTAATAACTATTAAGTAAATATGCAATAAAACGTTCAAAAAAATCCTTTTGTATTTTTCAGTTTCAGTTTCAGTTTATTTATTTCTATACAATATGCATTGTGTTGAAATGTTCTTAGATAATTTATAAACTTAGGTAAGGTAAGGTTATAAAACTAGGTACTTTAAAACTACTTACAATTTTTTCAACAGGATTGATAAACAAGAGCACAGATTATTATCATGAACATTATAACAATTAGAAGATTAAAACCTAACACGTATACATATTTGTCAAATTAAATAAAATTACAATAATAAATAATGACGTCAAATAATCATCATGTCAACTATTTGTTTACTGAATAATAACATTTTTGTAATAAGAATGTTTTTAATTTAATTTTAAATTCTGATTTATACAATAGGACTTTTAACTGTAATGGCAACTTATTAAATAATTTAATCGATTGATAATGTGGATTCTGTTTCATAATATTTAAGTCAGGTTTTTTTCCTGTTACCAGATCTTTCCGTCTTGTTGCTTCTCTTTGTTTCCTTTGCTCACCATTTTCAAGTTCTTTTATATGTTTGGCTAAGTGTGTCAGCAGCACCAAGATGTATAAGCTAGGGACAGTTAGGATGTTAAGTTCCTTAAAGTATTTCCTGCATGATGTCTGTTGCGAAATACGTACCATAGTCCTTATTGCCGCTTTCTGGGCGACAAATGCTGTGTGTATGTTGTATTCATAACTTCTGCCCCAGAACATAATACTATACCGAAGTTTGGACTCTACTAAGGCAAAATAAACTAATTTTAATTGTTGGATGCCCACTTCTTCTCGCAAGCTTCTGAGAACATAACAAGCCGTACTTATTTTTTTTTCTATCTCGTTCATTTTCATTTTTTATTTAACCTATCTCGTCCCACTTAATAAAAAAAAGTAAATTCAGATAACATAGCTTATTCCGTATTTTTTGTCTTCGCTCTATTTGCTGCGGATTAAAAACCAGCAGTCTTCAACGAGATGAGCCAAAACCCACCATTTACGTAAACAACCATAAATTTAACCACACCATCCAAAGATTAAAGTTTAAACTCCTGACATTCCTGACTCCATCACCTTCAAAACTTCATTCTCTGTGACATACGAGCATCTTCCCGGCGACGCAGCCATTCCAAAAATGCAGTAAATTTACTTTCTCACAGCAGTAACTACGTCTGAGGGTGACAATGATTTTGGGCCGGATTGTATAAAAATAACATCTTTAAATTAACTGTGACAGAGTCAAGATACGAGACATCTATTTTCATATCTCTCTCATTTTGGTGCGTTCCTGGTTGCATCCATAGCTGTGCTGCGTCGGAGCCGGTTCCCGCTTTTTTACTTCTTCACTTCGAACGGTGGGTAGCATATAGTTAAATATAAGGTAACTATATTTTATAAGGTAGGTAAGTCCGTTAATATGAACAACCTGAACAATTGGATCAATTCTAGGATCACGAAAAAAATTGCAAAAAAATAATAATGATATGTCGAATATATTTTTGAAATACCAGCATTGATTCTCTGTTGAGTAATTAAGAAGTATTACAAATAAATGGGTAAAGACAGCAATTCTAAAAATAGAACGAGTTATACAAATAGCTGTATTCGAGAAATGCGGTAAATCTCGCAAGTCTCGAGCGGCATTTGTCCTAAACGACTCATTTATTTTGGAGCAGATTTGGTAAGAATAGCCCCCCACGTGAAGCGGAACATGCGTCAACGCTACAATTTTAGAAATAAAGATCTTTTACAGATTTTATGTTTGCGTGTTTTGATTGCTGTACCACAGAATTCATATGATTTCTAACGCGAAAAATAATAGCTTTGCGTATTTTGCCGAAAGTTTCTTGGAGAATGTAATCAAACCTTGCAGCAAAAATTTGGTCATTGATAAAAAATCCTGTAGGAAGAGACAAAATATCAGACTATTCTCTTTGCTCTAATAGAAAAAAAAACCAAGCTTTGTTATACTCTCATCGTAATAAATACATATATACACATACTTCATACATAGAAATACGCAAACGATATGTCCTTATCCTTGACGAGGTAAAGAGAACCAAGGGACATGGAGCTAACAGCTATTTTTATTGTTATACTAGCTGACCCGGCGAACTTCGTACCGCCTAATTATTGGAGGCATATTTAGTAAGTCACAAACACACGACACAATACATTTTTAATTTTATTGAAATTTGTTGCTTTTAGATTTTTAGGAATATTAAAGAATTATAGTATAGATGCACAGCAAAGAGAGGTTTACATTTCAAGTGACATTTTACCATAGACAATTTTTTTTTGAGTGAATACTGACAAATATTTACACTATAACTATCAAACTACATCTGTCGTTTTTTTTTTGACGGTGGCTATGGTTAGGAAAAGAAAAAGAACTACATCTGTCATCGAGAAAATAAAGAATTCAAACAACTATAATATTAAATTGTTGATATTTTAAAACTATTTTCCAGAAGTTATAGTGAAGCTATATATCCCTCAACGCCTTAAAATGCATTGTCCCTTTTGTAAAAAGTGGATGGAACGGCAGAACAAAAATAATAACTGTCCAGGTTGTATTAAATTATTATTAAGATGCGACGAATGCTACAACATAATCGCTGACACCTTCAGATTTTGTACCAAGTGTGGTAAGAATGTAGAACGAATAATACGCGTGAACAGGGCAAAAGTACAAAAAAATATATTAAAGCAAAAGCTGCTATCTAAACCAAAACACGTTTCTACAATGCCATCTTCATCATCTGAGGAGACATTCTGTGAATTAAATTTATCGGCCGAAGACATACAGGACATTCAAGTTATTGAAGACAGCCAAAAGCCCAACATCAAGAATGTTCTGGTAGATATTGATGTTATTGAAGACAGCCAGCAGCTCAACATTGATAATGTTCTGATCGAATCAGATTTGTCCGAGTCGCCTAGTACTTCCGCCATATTATCATGTCCTGGCGAGCCAAGTGGTTCCCAAGTAGATGGAGCCAAGTTGATGGAAATAAAGAGTTACTAATACACGTTGACATTGGCAAAATAATCGTCAAGCAAAGATGGAAGGCATAATTTGAAAAGAAAAAGAAGAGTGATTAATATATTTTGAAATAAAAAAAAATTTTGTATCAAATTGAGTTTTATTTTAGATATATACAACATATTATTATATAATTGTAAGGATCCAAATGCACATATTATATACATATTAAGTCATTTATATATATTTATACACTCCATATACAAAAATTAAAAATTTTCTTGGATGTGCTCGTTTCTGGACTGTGAATATGATAAACAAATCTTTGCTTAAATTAAATACAACACAGTTATCATCATCATCATGATATCGGCCAATAAATGTCCACTGCTGTACATATATACAGTTAATTAATATAGTGCTTTCTGGTAGACAATATTTTTAGTTTTTTTTTGCGGTGCGTAAATAAATAAGGATGTTGGTTTTCCGACACGCGAACACGCAACGTATAATTGTCCATGTGCGAAACAGGGAAACTCTAAGTTTATTCCGCAAACTTGCAACGATTGGCCTTGCGATTTATTTATGGTCATCGCAAAAGCTAGACGCACGGGAAATTGCAACCTTTTAAAATCAAATGGCAAATCCGTTGGAATCATAGGTATTCGTGGGATTAAGACATCCTCTCATTTGTATTTTCCTTTGATTATTTTAGCTTCGATGATGTTATTCATGAGTTTCTTCACAACCAATCTCGTTCCATTGCAAAGTCGAGGTTGATTAATATTACGCAGTATGATGACAACTGACCCTACTTTTAATTTCAAATTATGTGGTGGTAGTCCAGGCAAGTCCAATGAATTTAAAAATTCTGTAGGATAATTAACTACGTCATCCTGGTTTGTAGCCGTGTCAACTGATTTGTACGTAAACAACTCTCCTGGAAGAAAATTCTGAATGGTAGCATTGAGATCATCGACATCTTTGTTTTTTGCTGCCAATATTGCACGTTCACTTAGCCAATCGTGGTTATTATATTGTTGTTTAATGTCCGGAAAAACACGCTGAATAAGCTCCTCTTTCGATTCTGTGAAGTGACAGAAATCTGTGGGAAAAGTCATTAATCCGGTCGAGCTGTCAACTGCGACCTTACCATTGCCAATATTCAGCAACTGCTTCGAAAACACAGTCGCAGTTTGATCTTGTTGCAAAAACACTCGCATGTTAGTAGTTAATTGTAGTGTCTTTACGTGCCGCCACAAATTTGATGATTTTAGACATGTGTTTATTTCGTCAGCAACAGTCGATCGAGGAATTACTGGAAGAGTCTGACGAAAATGTTTTGGTTATCACGTAAATCTTTTAACGTCCTATCTAGTGCCTCCAGCGACCTCTTGTGGGCCATTGTGCATTCGTCCCAAATAATCAATTTGCATACTTGGAGAGTCTTCGCCATAGCGCTATTTTTGGCGATGTTGCAAACTGGTGTTTCGTTGATATGCATGTTTAATGGTAATTTTAAGGCTGAATGTGCAGTTCGTCCGCCTTCTAATAAAGTTGCTGCTATTCCAGATGAAGCCAACGCTATGGCTACCTCATTTTGCGATCGGATCTTTGCTAATAGCAATGTAATTAGGAACGTTTTCCCAGTACCCCCAGGAGAATCAAGAAAGTAAATCCCCCCAGACCCACTGTTTACAGCTTGTATCAAACGATCGTACGCAATCCTTTGTTCTTCGTTCAATTGCGGAACAGTTGTGCGAACTGCTTCGGTCATAGCTTGAGTATCGTACTGGAGTTCTCTTTGCAACTCATGGTTTAATGCATCTTGCATAGCACGATTGGGTGCTGTCAGGCCCAAACACGACAATACTTTATTTGCCATCAATAAACACATATCTTCTATTATGATCAATGTGTCATTGTAAATCTCTGCCGTAATTTCCAATGTAGGATTCAAAGTTTCACAACGCACGCGATGCAACACATCCTCAGACATGTCATCCCTATATTTCATCCACAAATCTTTCGGATTTGAGGGGAAACATGTCGATATTATAATCGCAAACAGTGTGCGAATTTGATGCGGCGATGAAGATATCACGGAATCCTTGAGCGTATCATCCCAATGCGAATCGTTTTCAAGCAACCGTAATAATTGACACGCCTCACGGTAAGTCGCACACAGATGTCCATCAACTGTTCTCAATTGTTGAAAAGATGTCGGACCAGAAACATTCACCAATAACAATCTAAGATAATAACATTCATCGTTATTAGGATGTACTGTATATATACGGCCTATAGCATCTGTGGCAAATACATTTTCATATCCTTCAAGTGGTGTTCCTTGTTTACGACGCTGAAAAGACTTTGATGATGCGTTCCATGTGTAGTAGCGCGGCATATCAGCATACAGCAAAGTGCGAGCGAATTGATCAGTTTCACAAATTGAGAAGAAACCTGTCAATGTGGTCACAGGTGGACGTGCCGCTCTATCCACAGCGTTGTTTGGGTTGAAATACACTCGTTGTCCATTTTCCAAATGAACTGCCAAATGGAATACAGTGGGATGTCTTTCATGAATTGCAAACGAAAATATGCGCCAAATAGCCTCATTGCTGCTTACATAGCGACCCATCTGATAGTAAGACACTTCATCATTTGTGTTTGTTACTGCGAAGATGGCCATGTCGCTACCTTTATTAACATATTTACATATGTACTTTATGGATTTCACAGAGTTACAAAATTCCACATTGATGTGAGCTTCAAAAGTTTTGGACAATATGGGCGAGAACGGCACAATCCAACGATTGTCTACATGAAAATCTTGTCCTTTTATCTTGACATCTACAGATCGTCCACCGTCTTCAACTGATCGCCGACGATACAATGGGTAACCATCGATTCCCGAGATGGTTTCAGCAACCAAGTTTCTCGGGTACCGTTTGGAGCACTTGCCGTCGATCATACAGGGTGAGCTGTTGTTGATAGCTCCGCAAGGTCCATGTATCATGTGTTTAGTTACTATTGTATGCAATTTTGGGTCAACCGTTTCATCAGGAATTTCGGCTGAAATAATGGAATCAATTTCTTCTGGCCTTATTTTGTCAACCAACCAGACTAATATATGAGCATGTGGCAAACCACGCTTTTGCCACTCAACAGAGTACATCCAACAACGTACTTGGCCATACACACGATGCTTTGTAATGAAATTCATTAAAGATTTTAATTTTTGCTTGTAAACTCTGGCTGTGATGTCATGCCTATCAAGTGGTGTTTGGTTGTGTAGCAGTTCTTTTTTTATTTCAATCCATTGTGGGTTACAGGTGAATGTAATGAATAGGTCTGGACGGCCATACTTTCGAACATAAGACATCGCATCTTGAGCGTACTCGTGCATGTGGCGCGGGCTTCCGATGTAAGTGGCCGGTAAAATTGTCATTCTTCCTACATTATTTACATTGCCGTCAGCATTGATTGCATCGCGAAGATGAATGTACTCCTCAGATCGAAGCTGCTGTTGGTTTAGACGAATGTATGTCAATCGTTCAGTCTCAATTTTGACGTACATGTCCACTGCATACTGATGAAAAAGCCGTTGACACATCAAAATGTGATTTACTTCACCTTCACGGATCATGAGTCTGTATGCATAATAATTCATGGCACTGACTTTTTTGTGTATATCAGCACCTGGAAGTACAAATGATAAAAAAATTCATTTATATATTGAATATATAAAATATTTTATTTCGTATAATCTACTTACCTGTTGTTGGATTAACCATTTTGATATTAAAATGGTACCCATCTTCTCCCTGCCAGAAAATTAATGGGTATTGTAAAGCATCATAAGCTCTATGCGTTTCATATACACGTTTCAATTCATTGTTCCGGCGATGAAGTACAATATCTCTTGATTGCAAATTCTCTCCAACAACGACAATAGCCACTTCATCTATTGTCGGTGAATTAAACCTCCTTGCATGCTCTCCAGCAGGTGTTTTGTCGGCTCTTATTACAATATTATGTCTGTCTGATGGCATCCGATCCAGTGCCATTTTGAACACCTTCACTAATTCATTATTCTCGTGAAGAAATGTTTGCAGTTGTTGGACAATGGTTCGCTTGACGGTTGGATTATGACCACAACGTGTATCAACTTCCGCATCTTGATTGCCCATAAAATAAATTTGCAAAAATTTATGATCTGCATCTGGCACTGGCAGCATTGCCCCCAGTAGGTGATGAATTTGCCCTTGTATCTGTAATTGTTTAAGAACTGGTTAAATTAATTGTGATACAAATACAAATTAGAATTTCACTATAACAATTATGGTATACTACCTTGAAAGTGGGCATGAACCCGTCTTGTACTATATGCGTTGCACCAAACAATGTCATTTGGAAGCAATTATTATATTTTTGGATGTTAGCCAAGAAGTGTTTAGACTCACTTTCCATCCCATTAACTAATGAGTGTAACGGTTCTGGTGGTGGAACCAATTGTGGCAATTGTACTTTGCCACCAGCACAACATAATCCTGCAGGTTCACTACTGTATTTTAATGCTTTACAATGTTGACAAATGATTGACATTTCTCCAATCGTCACAGATTTGTCGGCACTATAATCAATTTCCGGATCGTAGGAAAATGCTCCTCGTTCGAGGTTTACAGGAGCATTGCGTCTGCGGAATCGATTAAATTCATTATCCCGTGCTCGCTGCTGTTGTGATCGATGTGCACGAACTCGTTCCATTCTCTGTCTATCCACTTCATAGTTATTTACTCTTGAACGTAATTCTCCCATACTTGTACGACTGTTATCATTATCAGCCTCTCGCTGGTCATTAGTGCGGTTGGAGCGTAAAGTAGCTCGTTGCACATTTACACGACTTCGACGACCTATGTCAGGTCGTTTTCTTTTCCTCGGCATTGTAAGCAGCGAGAAGAAAATCACTTTTAGCAGTATTTCAGTATTTCTCCAATTAAATGTTTCTTTTTTTTAACATGAGATAAACATATCTCTGGACAAAACCAAGGATGTTAAAGTAGGAGCGCAGCAAAAAGTCTCTAAATCTATGGACAAAACAATGGACCGTTCGGATACACGGGTTTTTTTTACATGAGATGACAAAACAATGGAACGTTCGGATACACTTATTATTATTATTTTTGAGAGTTGGTAACACTGTAAGGTTGGCACCCATCAAACATGTCAAAAAATATTTTTGAGAGTTGGTAACACTGTAAGGTTGGCAACCATCAAACATGTCAACACATTAATTATTTTTATATTTTGAAATTTAAATACACGATGTTATGAGCAAAGTTGATATTATGTTGTCGATTCAAAAGTCTTGTTTTAATGCGTTCTTCAATTCGAGTGGAACTGAGAGTACAAATACCGTCAAATGTTTGACAGAAAGTAAGTGGTCAACTTTTATATGGGAAAATGTAATTGTCGTCTTACTCTATCTTACTCGCAATTTTTCCTTATTTGCTCACCGTTTAGACCTACCCTGGACTACTACAAACATTTTAAAACCAAAATCAGCTCAATCGGCCCAGCCGTTCTCGAGTTTTAAGCAGACTAACGAACAACAATTCATTTTTATTTATATAGACTAGGCATGTATATAGTAGATAGAAATGCCTCATTGCCCTAGTTTGCCACCAATTTCATCGATAGGCGAAAATCCTTTTGAAAGAAAAGCAGCTGCTGGTACGTTCTAAGTTATTTTTTATTTTTATTAGGTAGTTTCGTACTGAAATAAAAAAAAATGTGAAAAGCGATTTGAGTAAATTTTTCGTGACAGGGTTGTAACATTCTCCAGTTGTGGCGCACCACACACCACAGAACGCTACTGATGGAGCTTTCGCGTGCTGCGCCAAGCTTTATGGGGACTTTAACTTGTCCCTTAAGCGCACACACCACAGCCTATTAATAATATCTAATTTATATAAAAAAATTGCCTCTAAGTCTTCCCGTGAGTGTCGTAAAAGGCGATCTAAGAAATAAAAACTAAACAAAGCTAAGGTAAATTTAGACATAACATAAGATATGGAGGAGAGTGTAAGCCACAATTTCTGGCTGCTCTGGCCAGGTATGGCTCTGATAGTACAGAGAGGCACATGCTACTACAGTGGAGACTAAAAAAGATCTGACGATGATGATCAAAAAGCATATTTTAACATACAAAAGGGCGATTTTCCTTTTTAAGAAAGAGTATAACATCACTTTCAAAATAATAAACATATTTTTTGAAAGAAAGCTAAACGTTTATTAAACGACCATTGCTGATCAAAAAGCTAAGGAGTTATAGTACTTACTTAAAAAATAATTTAAAGGTATATTATAAACATTTATAAAAATTAATGTCTTCTTCGTTCTTAAAAAAAATAAACGGGCAAGTGCGAGTTGGACTCGTACATAAAGGGTTCGGTACCGTCGTACAAAGTTTTAAAACGCTGAAGACACACGTTTCTTGTATGACGACCCCCTTTAATTTTTATCTTTATCTTATTTTTAGTACCTACGAGTATTTGTTGTTATGGTGATAATACTAAATACATAATCTGTAAAAATTCAAGTATTTAGTTATTTCCATTATAAAGATCTAGATAAAAACGCTGAAAAAACGCGTTTTTTGTATGACGGCCCACTTTAAATTTTAACTTTTTTCATTTTTAGTTTTTGTATAGCGGCCACTGTAATACATAATCGATGAAAATTTTAAGTGTCTAGCTATTACGGTTTAAGAGATAGAGCCCTGTGACAGACGGACAGACAGCGGAGTCTCAGTAATAGGGTCGTAACCGTTAAAAGTATTTCAAATACAATTTGCTACATAAATTCACTGTCCACTTAAATACTGCGTATCTTCTACTTCGCACATTGTCAGTTCATGACCGAATGACCTTTTAATCAACCGACGCACGCTTTCTAATTTTTAAAAAGTTAAATAAAAGCAATTGTTTAGAGCTTCCGTATCACGGCCTTCCGATTCGTGTGAATCAATTTGTTGTGCAAATTAGATAACTACTTATAAGTCCTTAAGTTTCTGCACAAAAGAAAGTGCCGCTGCTCTGCATCTATTATATCTATTTTCTCACTAAATAAAGACAAACATTAAAGTTTCCTTCTTTTCAAATTATTGTGCGCTCCGGTTTTTAATAAAATGAAAACCAATGGTTAAAACAATTAAAGTAAAAACAATTTAATCAGAACTATACGTCCTTCAGTCCACTGCTATTTGCCACTTTTTATATATTATTTCTCCATCACGTTGTTTACGTGCGGACGGATTATGATGTTTATGTTTATTTGACAAAGCTTTCAGGCCATTTGTCTTTTTAACTGAAATTGTTTTTTTTACCGCAGTTTACAGTGGTAATGGATTTACACCGTTTTAAGCTAACGATAAACATGTCATGCTAAGTCCGCTTGATTTATTTTAAAAGCTGTAATGGAACGTATATTTTAAAAATAAATTTATGTAAGTAAATACTTTTTTACCGACTTCGTAGAAAGGAGATTTATTATCTTTGACGCATAAATCGTACATGCAAATTTTTATGTAAAAGAACACTTAATTATCCTTATATTAATAAAACATACTAAATAAACACACAGATTTTAAAAGGAATTTAATTTAAATTTTTCTGTTTTTCATAATGGCTGACTGGTAGAGAATGCAGCATTAAGTCCACCTTTTGTACCATTGTGGTCAATAAAGATTTAATAAATAAATAAAGAAGGAACATAAACGTAATTGTGTGTCGATATGTCATGTAATTAAATTGCTAGTTAGTAAATATGGATAGTTAAGTTAATAGACTTTCCCATATTGATAAATAATTCTAAAAATGAAATTTGGCAGTACCTATGCCACAGATTTAAAAAAATATTCAGTGGAGCTTTAATTTAAATTAATTGAATTTACTCATGTACACTTAAAATCTTAGAAAAACCATTTACAAAAGTAGACCTAGTACACAAAATAGGTGCTACTTATTCAGAAACTTCTTCCGGCTGACATGTGGGATCAAATGGAAAAAAAGAGGTAATTGGCGTGTACAGAGCAAAAATAAATAAACAAGATACAAGTGGTTCAATAATATCTAAATTAAAAATAGGTGATAAAAATTTTGTCGCCTTTTACGACATCCACAGGAAGAGATGGATTAGTCCTGTTCTAAACCCGGAACCACACGGGTGATATACATACAATAACTACCAACATAAACGTATGTAAACAGAAGTATATAGAAAAATAAATAAATACATATTAATATATAAGCGCATCTTAATGTTAACCTATACCTTAAAACTGTGTTAAAGGTTACTTGGGTTTTGCCATAGTTTTATTTCCAGTTGTAATTTGAATTTTATTGACGCACGGATATTGTCTCAGCGAGGGAGTAAACTCATTTCGCTTTTCCAAGAACTCTAAACCCGATCCCGGAATATTTGAAAAGTTCAAGCGCCGCTTCGAAAGCATAAACTAACACCGAATTAAACTGACGTTCCGTCCGAAGGAAATAACAATTATAGGATGAAAAAAAGGACGAGTCGCGTGACAAATCCGGCATTTAATCCGGGGGCGGTCCATTTGTTCTAAAATTACGGGAATAAATGGGAATAAAATAAAGTTCTCTTTGATCCCTCCCTCATTAGTTACAGGATCTCTAGTGAGTGAGCTGAAATATCACGTGCGTGAGATATGGCCATCCTCACACTGTGCAGCTGAAAAATGTGCATCCGGTTTATTTTAGGAATGGTTACAAATTAACATTATAGCAATTGCTATGTATGCAAACTTTGAATAAAACAATAAAATATTTATTTTGAGACCATCGCAGGCACGTCTTCACGTCATTATCTTTATCAAATTCCGATATATGTTCCTTGAGGAAAATTGTTCATGATCACAATTGAAATAGTTTATATTTTGTTTAAGTGTAATTAAAAAAAAGATTTTAATTATTATTGGACTTATGGAAAGATCACTGCCATAATGTGCCCATAATATGCAAATATGACAAATTACAAACAACTTTAATTTGCAATATCCTACAAGAATTCATGTGTACAACTATTTATACATAGCAAAAGACATTTTTATACTCATGCCATTTGAATCTAATGATTATTTTTGTAGCTGAATGTGCAACAAGCCTTACCCGCGGCATAACCGCGTCACGCCGACGGACACGCGACGTGACGGCAGCGTGACGTGCTTTGAAGTGCCGCCGCCAAAGAAGTTATATTTTGCTTTTCATTCTAAATACGGACTTGTACTTATTCAAATCGAGTTTCTCCAAAGAATGCGCCCGCTACTTTGATGTCCGTAAATATTTACGCGTGTGCTTAAAAAGAACAATAAACGTGTTAATGGATACTCTTTCATAAAGGATTGTTTGCAATTAGAGTGTGTCTTTGAACTTCAGTGGTGTTATTTTTAACTGACACAGAAATAAAAGAAAGTTTTAAGAATTGACGTAAAGGGTTTGCTTATTTAACTATCTTCTGAATCGCATATAATTGTCCGAGCGAGCGAAGCGTGTCAGTTTCGGGATTGGCACAAAATGATTTTGACCGTCTGTCTGTTTGTCAGTTTGTTCTCGCCTACAGGTCGCATTTATTAACCGACTGTCGTGAAATTTTGTAAGCAGGTTTGATAATTATTTTTTGGAAATTTTTCAAATTGGCGGAGATATGGGGGTTTAAAACTTTAAGGAAATTATATTTCAACCATTTCGAAAAAAAATTAAATACATATGTCATAAAACTTTATTGTTGCTTATTAAGACGCAACTTTTTTGTCTGAAAATCTTTTTTACCCGATTAACTTCAACGGGTTGGGGTCGCTATATCTCGTATTTATCTCTAATGTAGCATTTTTGGTGTTGCGGCTCTAAGCAGACAGAGCCCAGGGCTGCAACCTTTTACCGTGATGGTAGGCGAAATGGTGGAAAAGACTAGCCGTATCGTCTATTATCATGATTTCCATTTTCGCCCATTCCCTAGCTCGATCGACTTTTACAATCTGCGCGGGAAGATAAGCAGTTGGTACACTCTGTCTTTTTTTTTTAAAAGTCAGACAATTTTTTTTATTCAATATAGGATAAATATATAACTTATTGAAGGTCATTATTTTTAATTATTTTTAGTGCAAAAGCTACAAACTACTAGCGTTTCGGCACGTTTCGGAACGACCACTGCTAGGAAGATAACGCCTAAAGAAACTCAATTCAGTAAAGTTATCCAGCTTGAAAGATAACTTTATTTTTTTGTTTTAAATCTAAACTGCATTAGCAGTTTTGTTAATTGTAACACGACATGTGCGCTGTTAGCTGTTTTACAAAACCGAGCTGTATTGCCACTAGCGGTTTTGTCAAACAGCGGATTAAACAATACAACTGCGTCATATACACATACAAACGTACAGTCTTGTCATTGTTCCCTACGGAGCAGACAGGGCCAAGGCTTACAACATTATAATCAGGGTATACAACACCAGGCAACCTCGCTTTTATGTTTGTTTCGTTATGAAAAAAGTAAGGCCCGATGTAAAATTAAATGTAGTCATTCAAACAGACAGTAATGTACGAAGCGAAGGCATCATTTCCTTTCAAGCAATTCTCGAAAGCTCTGCGCTGACAGCTCGTGAGTTACACTAATTCCACGACGGCGCTAAAAGCGCTTAAATGTTTTGATGGATGCTCTCTATGACATCTCTATTTGAAGGAATGCTTTGCGGTTCTCTTGAATTCTGAACTAAAATAATATTTTTGATACAAAAAAATCTAAAAATCTTTTTCTTGACATTTAATGTTCAGGATTGAAATTACTGTATTTTTTTACACTTTGTTGTACACACTTACAAATGTGACAAGCACAACAGGCTGACTTAAAGCTAAAAGCCTTCTCTAACAGCGCAAATAAATTAATCAAAGTACTATTTCATTATCCATTTTTAACTTCTACAGAAAAAAATTACAATGAGACCAAATTATTAAATATAAGGCAGACATATGTCTACTTTACATGTCTTTTAATACGAAAAATACTTACAAAGGATATACATTCGCAAATAACTTTTACAAAAAAAAGCAGTGTGCATAAGATGAAACTTCGTAATTCAAACAACTTAATATTGAGACCGCCAAGAACAAGTTATGGAAGCAAGACTATTCTTTATGAAACAATAAACTCCCTAAAGACATAAAAGATTGCCAATCTATCTCTTTTAAAAAACTGTTAAAACAGACACATATTACCAAATCACATAAATAAACAATAAAAACATAATGAAATCTCAAACCAAAATAAACAGATACAAATAGTTATAGAAAATAATAATACATAAATTGTTTTATCTCTCATTCGACTTTGATATATAATAATGTAAATCATTACTAATGAATATTAGTATAATAATAAATATAAATATAAAAAGAATATTAGTGTCATATTTATTACTAATGAATAATAAATACAATATAAATAAAAACAGTAAATAAACTAACGCGAAACAAACACTACTTGTACCGGTGCATCTTTTGCATCTTTGTACGCACTTCGTCGATCAAATAGCCATCTACGCTCGGTGCTGTGACTCACAATTTTGTTGAAATTGTGAGTATTGCGTGTTACTTAGCTTACCTACTCTCGGACCTTGTACGCGTAACTGTTTTTTATACCTAAGTATAGTATGTGTGTTTCTCATGTAAGTGAAATGTAAATTTCTTTATAAGGATAAAAATATCTTAAACAAAAACAGTCAAATCTTTGGGTTGATTGGAGAGCTTATGTGGGTGTAAAACGTAATGAAAACATAAACGAAACTAAATTTTGAAATGGGGTTTGGTCTTAGTGAGAGCCTGATTAGTGAGTCAAGTATCTCTATAAAATGCCGAGTATCCATCTGCTGTGTCAATGGCGGGACACCTACTAGAGCAGAGCTTCAGCCAGTCCGAGTCATCCACGTCCCCGTCGTCCACCCTGGGACCGGCTACAGCCACGCCGCCGCGTGACCACTATCTAGTGCTGTAGTTGCCAAGGATGCAGGGCAAAGGGCGAGTGTTCTGCGCCCGAAAACAGAACCCCTTCACTAGGGAGGATACCTGAAACAAACCGAGTGCGTCTGCGGACTCTGAGGTGGCAGCCCCACCAGCAGACTAGGACACAGTGGGCTAATCACCCGCTGGCCCGAAAATGACGATTCCTGAAACCAATACAGTAAATAACCGGACCGATCTATCAAAAACGACCTTTGGCATGAAAAAATGGACACGAATAGCTTACTGGAATGTGCGAACGCTACAGGAAGACTGCAAGCTAGCCCAAGCGGAGAGCGAAATGCTCAAGTACTTGTACTTGAGCATTTCGCTCATTTCATTTTTTATTCATATTCATTTCATTTCGCATTGAGCAGCTTGCTGCACGTACTTGGACTCAGTGAGGTGCGCAGAAATGGATTCGGAGAACTGAGAACATCTAGAGGGCTGACTCTCCTTTATTCCGGCAAGGAGAACTTAGATGACAAACACGAATACGGTGTGGGACTTCTCCTTGCTGATGACGTGAAGAAAAGCCTTTTGAATTGGAAACCGATCTCGGACAGAATAATTACTGCGCGCTTTAATTCTAGGGTCCGCAAGAACACCATCGTACAGTGTTATGCACCAACAAACTTGGCGGATGAGGAAATTTAGGATGACTTTTACAGCGCACCCTTAAATACCTGGAAAAGCATACGCAAGCAAGACATATATCCTGATGGGGGACCTCAATGCCCAGGTGGGCAGTGATAATACTGGGTGCGAGAGACACATGGGAAAACACGGCCTTGGAGAGCAAAACTACAATGGGCAACGACTCGTCGAGGTTTGCCAGAATTACGATCTTGTCATCAGAGGGACACTGTTCTCACACAAGGATGTCCACAGATACTCTTGGACAGCACCAAACGGTATCTTAAGAACACAGATCGACCATCTTGCTATCAGCTGCAAATGGCAGACATCGCTGCTGGACGTCCGCAATAAACGGGGAGCAGACATCGACAGCGACCACATGATGATGGTTGCCGAACTGCGTCTCAAAGTTGCAACTGGGAGGCGAACAGCCGGCGTAAACAAGGTGGGGCGGAGATATGATGTGAGAAAATTGGATGACCCTGGCATACGTAATAGATTCGCAATGGAACTCCGGAATCGCTTCTCGAGTCTCCAAGTTGATGAAGGCGCCACTATAGACAAGGAGTGGAATCACATAAAAATGGTCTATCAAGAAACCAGCTCCGTCATCTTAGGACACAAAAACACAAAACGGGATGATTGGATCTCCGATTCCACATGGGACCTTATTTAAATGCGAAAAGATCTGCACGTTAAAATTTTAGGAGCCCCAAGTGACACTGAACGGACCAGCCTCAGGGAACAGTACCGGCAGATACGAAGATGCATCTACCGCAGTACTCGAAGAGATAGGAGGCGATGGGCTGACGGCTTAGTTGATCGTGCACAAACAGCTGCCGAAACTGGCAACCTGAGAGTGCTACCAAAACCCTGGCTGGAAACAAAAGAACCAGTAAGAAGCCCTTACGAGACAGAGAAGGAAAGCTCATTGCGACTTCTGAAGGGCAGTTAGAACGTTGGCGTGAGCACTTTGAAGAGGTCTTTTGCAAGACAAATACAACCCTACCAGACACATCAGCAACCACTATACCGCCACAGTTGTTGGACATTGACACATCTCCACCCACTCGAGACGAAGTTGAAACTGCCATTATTTCTCTTAATAGTGGTAAAGCGCCCGGACTCGACATTGCCACAGCGGAAATGCTTAAAGCCGACCCACAGACCGCTGTCGAGGTTATAACGCCACTCTTACCGAAGAGTTTCCTGACGATTGGAATAAGGGAGTGCTGATAACCATCCCAAAGAAGTGTGATCTTAGCCTGTGCAGCAATTGGAGGGGCATTACACTGCTTTCTGTCCCATCTAAAGTCTTCTGCAAAATTCTGCTGAGCAGAATATCGAAGGCAGTTGAACCCATTCTTCGACGTGAACAAGCTGGATTCCGCCCCAATTGTTCCTGTACAGACCAAATTAACACATTGAGGATCATAATTGAAGAAGCATCAGAATGGCAACGTGAGGTTTTCTTCACGTTTGTCGATCTCGTAAAAGCTTTCGACACTGTACATTGGCCTAGTATTTGGTCTCGTCTGGATGAAATGGGAGTCCCGCTGAAAATCAGGGATCTGCTAAAAGCCGTCTACAAGAAATACTCCTGCAAGGTAGCTCACGACGGTTTGTTATCAGCAGACATCGCAGTTCACGCAGGTGTCAGAGTTGTATATTGTCGCCTCTGCTTTTCCTCTTCGTGCTGGATGGTGTTCTGCATAGAGTGAACGACGGCAAGCGACGTGGTATAGAGTGGGGGTTGACAGACCAGTTAGACGACCTAGACTACGCTGATGACCTCTGTCTGCTTAGCCACAAGCACGGTGATATGTAAGCTAAGCTGGATGACCTCCAGCGTGAAGCGGGAAAGGTGGGCCTTAAAGTCAACGCGCGTAAGACCCAAGAGATGCGTATAAAAGGAAAGAACCTGCTGCCACTAATGCTTGACACAAAACAAATACAGTGCGTGGAGCAGTTTACGTACTTGGGAAGCGTCGTGTCGCAATGTGTAGGAACAGAAGAGGACATCACTTCTAGAGTTGCTAAAGCTCGAGCCACCTTCGCGCAACTCCGCCCCATATGGCGGTCAAGGAAGCTTACTCGCAGAGTGAAACTTAAAATCTTTCGCTCCAATGTAAAAACGGTTCTGCTATATGGGTGCGAAACGTGGAAGGTGACCAAAGACATCACGCAGCAGATCCGCGTCTGCATCAACCGCTGCCTTCGACATACATTGGGTATCTTTTGGCCTGAAAAGATATCCAATGAACGTCTGTGGTAGCTTTGCGGCGAGACACCGATCGACCAACAGATAGCACGTCGTAAATAGACATGGATCGGTCACACGCTCAGGAGGGAGCCTTCTCACATTCCGAGACAGGCATTGGAATGGACCCCTCAAGGAAAGAGGAAGCGTGGTCGACCAAAGCAAACCTGGCGTCGATCGGTAGCGGCGGAGATGAAGACAATCGGGCTGTCTTGGCCCGAAGTGAAGCGCGTTGCTCAAGACAGAGCGGGATGGAGAAGCACTGTAGCGGCCCTCTGCCCCACCCAGGGGACATAGGAAAATAAGTCAAGTAAGTCAAATTTTGAAATTAATAATCAAAAATCATTCTAATTATAAATATTATATTTATATATATACCTACCTACATATACAATACATATATATTATTATATATATCTTCTTCTTCCTAGTCGTACACTCTTGATAGAGTGGTCGTGATTATGGATTCAGTTGTTCGTCCATGGCCGCTGCTTTTGCTATTTTTCTCAACGTAACTCTGTCTGCGGCTTTCTTGGAGCGTTCATTTGCTGGCACTTTGTTACAGCTTGACGAGATCTAACCACCTCATCGGTGAACGCTTACCTTCAATTCGACCTTGAATCACCAATAGTTCCATCGAGTTTTCTTTGCGGGTGACATGGCCGAAGAATTTAAGGATTCGTAACTGCACAATCGATGATGTATTATAAATATACACATCTATAAATAAATACATATTTTGCAATCAAGTGTGTCTCATATTTAACTGAAAATGGATGTGCCTGAAAGGAGTTGCGGCTTGGAACCCTTCTGTCCATCAGAAGATGTCAAGAAGAGCATTCCAGAGTCGTACAGCAGTCATGGAGAAAGAGTTATTAAAAAAACCTTTACTAGAGTGTAATATTTGAAGAACGCAGAGATCTTTCATGATGTTGAGATTACGAAAGATGGAGAAAAATTTAACTTACTTACATGCTACGCAGACCGACTTGATTTTGACTGCCTCTGTCCGTGATCCAGTGGTCAAAGCCAGAATCCGGAGGTCGTGGGTTGAAATCCCACTGGGAAGCATATTTTGTAAAAAGTTGTTTGCAATTGCAGGCTTGAATCACCTGATTATCCGACAAAAAAGAGGATTCTGTGCTTCAGAAGGCACGTAAAGCTGTGGGTCCTTACCGCCATATTATAGTGTTTGTTTAAACTTTAAACTTATCCTAGGATTGGTTTCGTTCTACCTTTTGGGTTGCGGAGGTCAGACGGCAGTTGCTCTGTGTAAAAACCATTAACCTCGTCTAATCACCTAGGTTAGGTAGCGGACCCCGGGTTCTGAAGCGTTACCGCTGAAGATACAACCGGGAATACGCTCGGATAGTGATGATGATGCTACGCTAACCCCACCTAAAAGTGAGTTAAGGGATGGTACCGAGAAAAACGATGGCGTACACCATTATTATTTTGCGTAACCAGAAAATGTATTCGTTTTTCTTAAAGTAACATTATCTACTTAATACAAAAGTTATTTGGTTATTTAGAAATTCTATCAGCTTTTGGATCAGTTGGTTTTAATCGGAGAGTATACTTATTCTGCGATACGTTCCCGGGGCGCGGTGACGCGACCAAAACACGACACAAATGATAGACATTCAAACATGCGATATATTGTACATTTGTATCTCTTGACCTTTTGACATATTGTAGTAAGTCTACATGTAGATGATACTTTCGTGCTTAATGTTTGCAAGTATAAGGTTGGTCAATAATTTTCAATAGGTATAATATACCACAAACTCACGTTAGTCAAAAGACAAAATTAAAAATTATATGTGGGATCGGGAACCAGCGAAACGGCAGGAGTTACTATTACTAGCATTTATATATACTCGTAAAAATCTTAAAATTACACTTGACTAACTTAACGTCGTTATCATAAAATCTAACTACTTATTTTTAGGGTTCCGTACCCAAAGGGTGCAAACGGGATCCTATTACTGAGACTCCGCTGTCTGTCCGTCTGTCACAGGGCCCTATCTCTTAAACCGTAATAGCTAGACACTTGAAATTTTCACCGATTATGTATTACTGTAGCCGCTACTACAACAAATACTGAAAATAAAAAAATAAAAAAAATTAAAAGGGGTCGTCATACAAGAAACGTGTTTTTTCAGCGTTTTTAACTAGATCTTTATAATGGCATTAACTAGATACTTGAAATTTTTACAGATTATGTATTACTATGGCCGCTTTAACAACAAATACTAAAATTAAAGGGGGTCGTGATACAAAAAACGGAACCCTTGATGTACGAGTCCGACTCGCACTTGCCCCGTTTTTTTTAGTAGATCACGATTTTTGTTTGGGGGTGAAATAGGGATAAGGGGCGTATCTTTGCTGTAGCGTTATTTATTGACGGATTTCAATAAAATTTGGGAGGCACACTAAGGACACAAGATGTTGCAAAAAAATTCGAAATGGAGGAGTGGAGGGGGAAGTTTGCTGTAATTAGACAGTATTGGCCGCCTACTCACCAAAGTTTTATAAATAAATAGTTAAGTATATGAATAGTCAAAATATTTAAGGTAAAACTTTTGCTTAACAGAAGTTGTTTATTTACAAAAAAAATGTATATTCTACTGGTAGCTATCGAAGTGGGGGGGGGGGGGGGGATGCTGCTGCGATGTTTATATACCGCAGGCTGTTGCGGTGATCTTCCTGGCCCCGGGAGATAATATAAATAAAATATAAATATATAGGGACAAATCACACTGATTATGCTAGCCCCAAAGCAAGTTTTTAAACTTGTGTTATGGGATAGTAACTCAACGATACTATATGTTATGATAAATACATATATAAATAAACACCCAAGACCCAGGACAATTTGAAAAAGGCCATCTTCCAACTTGCCCTGGCTGGGGATCGAACCCAGAACCTCCGGATTAGTGGTCTAGCTAGGAGGTCGTCACAATGCAGTGAGTAAGTTAAATAAACGTTAATGACTTCAATAAAATACTTATAGTTAAGTTAACGGCCGCCACCTAAACTGGAAATGGAGAAGAAGACATATATTAACCATATGTTAAGCTTAAGACATGCTAAGTTAAGGTGTTGGTCCTTTTTAGGGTTCCGTACCTCAAAAGGAAAAAACGGAACCCTTATAGGATCACTTTGTTGTCCGTCTGTCCGTCCGTCAGTCCGTCTGTCAAGACCCTTTTTCTCAGGAACGCGTGGAGGTATGAAGCTGAAATTTATATCAATTACTCAGGTCTACTGTCCCTTGAAGCTGTAAAAAAATCAAACTTCTAAGCCAACGCAATCAAAAGATACAGCCGTTTATGCCGCAAATTTTCGACACTTGCAAGGGAATCAAAACCTACAGGGTGCTTCCCGTGAACTCAGAATCTTGAAATTTGGTACGAAGCAACGTCTTATAGCATAGATAAAGGAAAAATTACGAAAACCATAAATTTTTAGTTACATCACATAATATATATTTTTTTAATAATTTTAAACTTACTACCCAATTCCTCATAAACGCGTAGAGGTATTAAATTGAAATTCATACCAAATACTAAACCTTGCAGGTTTGTACGGAACCCTCGGTGCGCGAGTCCGACTCGCACTTGGCCGGTTTTTTTTTCGTTATCATTAAATGCGATTACTTGATTTTAAATTTGGTTATAATTTGGTTATTTAGTTATAAAAATACATAACTGTCATGATGATAAAAACTAATTATGATTTGCGGTAGATTTTCGTTCCTTGATACTTGATTAACTTTGAACACAAACAGAATAATTGACATCGCGCTCAAAGGAATAGAAAGTTATTTTCTTTTACCAAGTGCATTTCTTTTAGTTTTGTTCGAGATACTCAGACACAAAAGAATGATACAAAATCTTGTTTGAAATCGTCAAAAGTTCAGACAAAGAATACAAAACAAAACCGATATTTTTGGTTGAAAATAATAAAAAAGGAGCACAAAGCAATTTGGCGCAAAACAATGAGAGGGATTTCGAGTGACCGCTTTGTAGTCGAGTAAAAACGTAACAGATTAAATTCTCATTTTTTCAACATTAAAAATACGATAACCGTCGCGAATCTCATGGGCGTAGAAATGACAGAAAAATTATACGCGGAAAAGTTGCGAAGAGCGAGCTGGCAGATGCTCCGAGTGGGGTTCAGTACTTATAATATTATTCATCATCATTTCATCATTTAAGCCGCATAACGTCTAATGCTAGACATAGAGACATAGAGGCCTATGACCTCTCCCGCAAGGATTTCGAAAATGACCGCTCTAGATCGGTTAGCTCGTCTGACCACCTTGTGGGTGGTTGTTCTACGCTTCGCTTGCCAGTACGTGGTCGCCATTCGAGAACCTTTCTGCTACTTATAATAGATAGGTAAACAAAGTCAGATTTGGAGCGACGATGGAATATGACGGTTTATTCGTGTATTTCTTGTTCTAGAACCTATGGATGACTTATGATTCGGATAGAAAATTAAGCAAAAATCTTGTACACACCTTTGAATATAATCTTTAAAGAAAAAAAAACATGCCTTTGTAACATTAGAAGTTGAAAAGCGGAGCGGGCTCTGAATCAAAAGTAAAGATGTAAACGCATTATTTTACCCCATTCCTGGTTGCATATTAAGCAATGTTGATTTCGAGCCCCGGGTTTACTGCAAGCATATTTTATGAAATACCGAAAAAAAACATGAAAACCAAAAACTTTCTCGTCGATCCCTAAAAAGTAACAAAAAATCGGTCGTCAGGCGGCCGGTAAAATATGCACCCTCCACAAAATGTATGGCGTTTGAAGGAGACAGCAGAGTTACGGCGTGACGGTTACACACACAATTATAAAGCAGCCTCGAGTGGCCGCTACAGCTCTTCAGCATTTAACCTCTTCAGAAAATGTTGTGGATTTTTTTACTTTTCATTCATTTTTACCATATGAATGTCGCAGGAGATTTGCTTGTTTTTACCCTACTAAAGCAGTCAAAAGGAGGGTTAAGTGTTTCGCCGTTATGTATGTATGTTTATTTATTTATTTACACTTTATTGTACACACATACAAATTTTTCAAGTACAACAGGTGGAACAGTGGAATGCCAAAAGCATTCAAAAATATTACAAATAACTTGTACTTAACAGCTTTCTACACGAGAGTTTCTACTTAGTTTCTTTCTACACGACAGGCAGGCGTCTATTGTTACTCGTAAAACCATAACCAAATTCTATGTTTAAATATAAAAATATGAGCTAAAAAACCTTCTTCACTTCAATCGACTTACAATACGTCTAATATGAATTAAGTTGAATACCACACTTCTAAACAGTGGTTTTACTCGTCAACAAAATTCGTTAGGGTGATTCGAAGACAAAGAAGTGCGCTTACAGTACAGATGTGAGGGGCGTGAGTTCGAGTCTCACTCGTTGCGAAATTTTTTATCACACATTTTTAATTAAGATATTTATTTATCAAACTTTACTGTTCCAAAGTAAAATATACTTTTAACAAATGGCGGACTTAATGTTAAGATATTGTTCCGAGCATTGCAATGCTGTATACATCAATAATTAAATTCTATGTTTTTATTCTTGACTTCACAATTCGTGTTACTATTTGATTAATACACTACATATTTTCTTATAATATTGTTTCCTCAGTTTCAGGAACCATTAGTTACCTCACATTTTCGTCACGTCTCGCCCGCGGGAGCGCATTAACCTGCACTAAGAGCATATGGCATGCATTAGCGCAGTGTTGTACATAATAATATTGTAATAGTTGTTGCATTGTGCATACTGATGCGGTGGATGTCGGATAACCTTTAATCTTGTTAAGACAAATTAAATTATGGTAAAACTAGGATAGTTGCCCCAGAGGTATAGTTGCCCTGATTGTAATTACTCTAGTTTCTTTCTTCACCTATCACTAAGTTGACCTTGTCTCATTATGTCTGTGAGATTGTATAGGAAGGCAAAATGCGATCAAAGTTTTTTGCGGGATAGATGCCTAGAAACAGGGCAAATTAATTTAACTAAAAGTAATTAAATGGATAAGGCAGCTATCTCCTATGTGGGATAGATGTCTCAAAATATAGAGGTCTACAAAAATTACTAATTAAATAATACAAATTAGTATTAGTAAATTAAATACCAATAGTTATTTTTTATGGAAATGAGTTCGGTATCACGGGCTGGACTTGCTCTGAAAACGTTGTAGGTGTTTAAAAAGTAACGCTGTATATCTTTGCAAATATTGATTTTGGCTTTACCAAACGATTCTTGACGACAAGCAAGCCAATTACTTACCAAAGCTCGCGCCGAAGCTCAAGTTCTGGGAAAGCGAAATTATTTTGATGTACTATAAATATGTTTTAGTTTCAATTATATTGGGACTTAAATGTTAATTGAAAGTAAGCATGGTCATTTCAGTTTTATTTCGATAGAGCAGCCTGTAGGAACGCGGACAGAGGCATTATAAACAGTAAATATTTGCCATGTCGTATCACGACCTTGCTAATTTTAACACTATTTTTAGGGTTCCGTACCCAAAGGTTGCAAACGGGAACCTATTACTGAGACTCCGCTGTCTGTCCGTCTGTCCCAGGGCTCTATCTCTTGAACCGTAATATCTAGACACCGAATACCTATTACTGTAATTTTAATATAATGTATTCTGTGAATTTGACGATGCGACACACAAAAAACGAATGAGGCCCTCTGCCGCTCGCTTTCGGTACTATCAAACTAGGTCAAAGGAATGTTTCTTTATTTAATTTTATTTCTCTAAAATATTGTGTGATGATGCAGTACGACAGGAAACGGACTACATGGTTTACTAAATCTCATAGGATGCAGCAACGAAGGATAATTATATGTAATATGTAACTAGATCTCTAAAATGCCATTAACTAGATACTTTAAATTTTTACCAATTATGTATTACTATAGCCGCTATAACAACAAATAAAAAAAGTAAGATTAAGTTTAGAATGAAAGGGGGTCGTCATACAGGAGTCGTGTTTTTTTCAGCGTTTTAAACTCGATCTTTATAATGGCATTTGCTAGATACTTAAAATTTTCACCGATTATGTATTATTATGTTTTGGTGCAATAAAGATCTTAACTAAACTAAACTAAACTATGGCCGCTATAATAAAAAATACTAAAAATAAGATAAAGTTAAAAATTAAAGGGGATCGTCATACCAGAAACGTGATTTTAGTGTTTTAAAACATTGTACGGAGGTACGGAACCTTTCATGTATGAGTCCGACTTGCACTTGCCTGTTTATTTATATATATGTTGCAGTATGATAGATAAAGCTGTAATATAGTTATAACCCTAGGGATATAACTATATGCCGTAACATAGTTATACGAAAGTGATTCATGACTATCTTACTAGGAACATAGTTATAATACAGTTCTAA
Source organism: Acrobasis repandana (assembly GCA_963576875.1). NCBI lineage: Eukaryota > Metazoa > Arthropoda > Insecta > Lepidoptera > Pyralidae > Acrobasis > Acrobasis repandana. The sequence continues at coordinate 20,496,314 of OY756229.1, read as the reverse complement.
TTTAGTGATAAAGTTATATTACTGAATTAAGTTAAGTAAGATAATTGTAGGAGTTTTGTGCGGGGGTTGGTTGGTTAAGATTGGTTACCCAGAAATGCAATACAGTTAAAAAACATTACTTTGAATGATCCTATACCAAATGAAGAGTTGTCGCTATATGATGAAGAACTTTGGAGATATAAATAAATAAATATATAGGGACAAATCACACTGATTAAGCCAGCACCAAAGTAAGTTCTAAACTTGTGTTATGAAACTTTATATGGAAGAAACTCCTAAACAAAAAGTAGCCGGTTATGTTTTTTTGTTAAAAATGTAATCATTAAAATGTGCGTTTTAAGCCCTTTTATTTAATAGTCCACTCGGTATGATTAAATTTATTTTATTTATTAGTTCACATTAAAGTCAATATATAGGGAGCTATATTGAATTTAAAGTGACGTCGTGTAGCCTATATCCAGCGCACAGCCAAGATGGTTCCGACGATACCTCATTTGTCAATGAATCATAGATATTCTTGAAGATACGAGGGTACATATGAACATACATAGCAGCGAAACTTACAGTTTAGGATATAGCAGGCTTGAATCACCTGATTATCCTAAAATAAAGATGATTCCGTGCTTCGGAAGGCACGTAAAGCCGTTGGTCCCGAACGCCATCTAGCGTTTGTACCTATCCTAGGATTGGTTCTGGTCTACCCTTTGGGTTGCGGAGGTCAGACGGCAGTCGCTCTGTGTAAAAACCAGTAACCTCGTCAAGTCATAGGTGATTGACCTAGGTTAGGTAGCGGACCCCGGGCTCTGAAGCGTAACCGCTGACGATGCAACAGGGAATACGCTCGGATGATGATGATGACATAGCAGCGAAACACAAAACCCTGCTTTTGTCTTCGCCGTAGTCGAGTAAAAATGAACATCTATCGCATATCGCTATATTTACACTCCATTAGGTAAAAAATAAATCGTATGAGCACACCTACGTACTTCCGAGAACTAATACGGTTCCGTTACGCGAATATTTGGTAGCCTAGAGTACGTTACCGTCGTCAAGGATACTAATACAGAGTGGTTACGCGGAAACCAATACCCATGTGTATATTATATTCTGATAAACTTAACCAAACTAATATTAAGTGGGATGTTATTCATACTATTTTTATTAAGACCGACGCAAAAAGAGGACCATTTCTTCGGATAAAAGAAAAAAATTAGAATACACCAGCTGCTTCTCTTCCCGCGCAGATTTTAAAAGCCGATCGAGGGAATGGGCGAGGATCTAAAACATGGCAATGCGGTGAGCAACCTATCATCACTATTTTGATTTCCTTTTTACATCACCCACCATCATGATAAACGTGACCTTTAGGTCTTACGGCCCTGGGCTCTGTCCACCCCGTTAGGAATTAAGACGTGATAATATATCTGTATCTATATTAAAAATATGAGTATTATTAGGTTTGATGTGATTATGTGTACATCTCAATGTCTGTATTTGGGTATTATTTAGTGTGTATACCTCTAGCATTGGAGCTCCCAACCACCCCAATATTAGGAGTGCTGACTTCGAGAAGCGGCCAGTTGTTAAACTTTTCACACAAGTGCAATCCCCAGGGGGTTGACGTCAACTAGACGTGAAACTGCAGCCAAATCGTTTTGATGTTCCTAAATTTTTATTTTCACTTTTCTATAAAAATAAAGACCGGAAATGGATTCAGAGATCTGAAAAACCGAACTATGAGTGCAAGAAATGCAATCGCAAACGATAAGCGCGTTTGCGAATAAAGACACCCTTTTTACCCGACAGCGGCAAAGCCCAAAAGGAGGGTTATGTGTTTGACCTGTATGTATGTCCGACTCTATGTTTCCTCGTAACTACTAAACCGATTTTAATAAATTATACGTGGTTAGATTCGTCCTTACAACTAGAGTGTCATAGGCCATATTAAAATTATTCCGTATTCAGGTTTTAGTTTTTGAAACTATATTATGTTTTTCCTGTCTACTTGCACAGTCGTAATAAGATAAGTCTTCCTACTTTTCTCTTACTTAACAGAACTACCTAGTTTTGTATACTTATTGCCGCTTGGATGAAACAAAGTAAGCCAGTAAGAATATCTCATTTGTCTTGACTTACTCCCGCCGAGTGAAATAATAAGCGTGTTTGTCGACGGAAGTCACCTTATTTGCTAACCTCTTCATATCTATGGAAACATAACCCTTCTTTCTAAGCAGTGGATAAAATAAGCTAAGCCAATAAAGACGCCTCATTTGTCCTGCTTGACTCCCGCCGAGTGATATTATAAGCATGTTTGTCGACACAGCATTAGCCGACGGAAATCGCCGCAGTTTCTGGTTGGTGACAGCTCTATCCGAGTCATGCAAGTTATTTTATTTTTAACCCCTAAGGCAAAAAATGTTTGAACAGTCGCTTGACCAAGTCCTATCTTTAACATTCAAGAAAATTTTGAGTCGGGAGTTTTGTAAATGTTTAATTGAATAATTAAACTTATTTAATTATGTTAAACGTATTTAATTTAGGTAATTGGATCTGGTAATTAAGGATTTAAAATGACTTTGAAGATCATCTTAGATCTATTGTTGATTTAATACATATCAATAAGTACTTTCACGCTGGCGTTTTTGATCTTTAATTTCAACTAACGAGCCCTAGACTATTAAAAACAAACGGTCTCAGTTGTTCTTTTAGTACCTTGGAAGGAACTACAGAGTCAAAAAAGTCTCAGTAGTTCCCCCAGAGGAACCACTCCCTTATTGGTTCCTTTGGGAATCATCTGTCAGCACGGAACAGCACTTTCTTAAGCTGCTATCCTTTTCTGTCGCTTAGAAACGTCATTTGCTAGAGTGAGAAACAGAGCGGAAATGCGGCAACATCGCTGATTCCGCGGTGTTCCATCGCTCTCTCTCGCTAAAGGGACTACTGAGAACAAACGTTTATGCGTCTAGCAACCTTTGACTATGCCTAGAAAGAGATAAATGTCAGTGAACGTGATAGTGCGTATGTGTGTATCAATATAATAATGACATAACAAATAAATAATATACAAACATAGATTAGATTGATATGTCTTTACCGACGATAGACGTGACAAAGTCAGCCTCTGTAGGGTAAATATAGCTTGTGTCTATTAACTGACATTATAGACACAGCAATAATGAGCCTATAATACGTATGTGCAAATAATTCCTGCAAATGTGACGCTGGCAACCAGCACCTTTAGCAAACCGTACACTATAGATACGCTAAGGCGAAAGACATGAAGTGAGGCACGTGACAGTGATTTGTGTTTTAAGTCTTGACTGAAGCTAATCAATTTATTAGACAAATCAGAGCAGAAATTAATAAAAAAACAAAAATCCCGACTGCGTGATACAATAGCAGTACTTACCTATGCCTAGGACGCAACCGGGAGTACGCTTGGGGAAACGATGTCATATGTTGTTTTTTTGCATTTCTTATTCCTTTCAATTAAACATTTAAGACAAACCTAACCATGTATTAGGTCCTTACATATGAAATTGCCGTTCAGTATCAAAAAAGTGAAACAAGTTTTTTTTAATGAAATTATTATTTAATCAATCGAAGTATGCGCCGTTGTTATCGATACACTTCCGCCATTTTATAGGCAGATCATTGATACCTTTGGAAAAAAAATCCTGGGAGCGAGAGTCTATGAACTGTTTGAAGGCGGTTTTGACTGCCTCATCAGATTTGAAATTTTTTCCTTGTAAAAAGTTATCCAAATTTTGAAAAAAGTGGTAATCGGTTGGGGCAAGATCTGGAGAGTATGGTGGGTGACGCAGAGGTTCCAGTTGCAGCTACTCTAACTTGGCGATCGTTTGATGTGCAGTGTGTGGTCTAGCGTTATCCTGAAGGAGCAGTGGGATAGAGCAATTCATCTGTCTCGGTTGTTTAATGGCGCGCTTTTCCATCATTGTTTGCAATTGTTGACAATACAAGTCTGCAGTAATCGTCTGGCCTGATCTCAAGAAGCTGTAGTGGATAACACCAGCACTGGTCCACCAAACACTAACCAGAATCTTCTTTTTGGTCAGTTTTCGCTTAGGGCAAGGTTTTGCCGGTTCTTCAGGGTCAAGCCATTGTGATGATCGCTTCCGATTGTCGTACAGGATCCATTTCTCATCACAAGTCACGATACGGTTCAAAATCCCCTCATTATTGTGGCGATTAAGCAAAGAAACGCAGCAAGCAACGCGTGTTTGTTGGTTTGCTTCAGTCAATTGGTGCGGTACCCACTTTTCGAGTTATTTAATTTTTCCGATTTGGCGCAAGTGGATAAGTATCGTTTTGTCACTTACGCCGAAAGCTGCTGCTAATTCAGAAGTGGTTTGAGATGGATCCGCTTCCACTTTCGCCTTCAATTCTTCGTTATTCACTTGAGTATCAGGTCGTCCATGAGGCTCATTGTGTAAATCGAAATTTCCAGAACGAAAATGTTGAAACCAAAAACGCACCGTTCGTTCGTTAGCGGTGCCTGGTCCATACACGTCGTTAATTCTTCGAGTCGTTTCTGCAGCACTGGTGCCACGGTGGAACTCGTATTCGTAAATACCGCGAATTTTCAGTTTGTCCATAGTTGTTGTTATGGCAATGTTGAAACTCAAACAAATGATGTTAAAACAAATGAAATACGAATTTTAAAACAATATTTTTCTGGCTTTATTTCGAAATAAAATTGAATTTGGAATTCCTAATGAAACGCAAGATATTTGATTTTAAAGTTGCCAGTATTGAAATTCGGCAATTTCATATGTAAGGACTTAATATAATTTATTAAAATCAGTTTAGCCGTTTAGTAGTTACGAGGGAACATAGAATTATAGGGACATACATACAGGTCAAACACATCGGCTTTGCTGCAGTCGGGTTACCACAGGATAAAACTTTCCATGTGTTTTTGTAATAATACACGTATGTCTATTTTGATTAGTGAATAGTAACGGCATTCTTAATGTAAGGTACTCGTAATGTTAACGTTAATAGTATTACTAGACATTTTTTTTTGTAAAATATATTTCGAGATACATAAACGTAAATTAATCATATTCATAATCACGAATCAACTGTGGTTATATGAATCGTAAATCAGAAGTAGCAAATTTCTTTGTGAATATTTTGTCCTAGTGTTTCGTTATGGAACGCAAATTAGCGTTTTAATATTGAACGTTTTGCAAATGGCGCTGCTCAAACACGTCGCACGTCCGTGTTTACCGATGCGTGACGTGACGGCGGCCACAGAGTAAACGATGACGCGTTATGTAACACTAGCAGGCTAAGGCAAATATCAGTTAGTCACTATCATGTACTTAAGTTTTATATCAGTTTCAGCCTTTCTTTACCCGACTGTAGCAAAGCCCAAAATGAGGGTTATGTGTTTGACCTGTATTTATGTCCGAATCTATGTTCCCTCGTAACTACTAAACGGCTAATCTGATTTTAATAAATTATAAGTAGTTAGATTCGTCTTAACCTCTATATATACTCTCCAGAGATTACTCTACATAGGCTATATTAAAATTATTACCCCGTAGTCAGGTTTTAGATTTTAAAACTATATGTATCTTGTTCTATTTTTAAAATTTCTAATAGTTTGCGTTACACAGGCATAAACGAAAGAATTAGTCATTATAATTTCAGTCGCAAGAAGCCATCTCTGTTGGACTTCTGATAAAAGTATAATTTGAACACTTTTTTATAAAATATGGCACATATTTATTTTTGCCCAAGGTGAACAAATCAAATTACATCATTGTCCGACACATTACATGTCAAAATGCGATCGGCCAAGACTTCGATCAATCACCAAGATTATAAAGAGGATTTGTACAGTTAACATAAATTAAACTTCTAAAAATTTCTAAAACATCAATTTCCACAGGACATTGGCAACTGTCAGTGTCCCGTCAAATTTAAAGCCAAACGGAATCAGTCGTACAGACGGTAAGCGGCCTAATGGCCTTTCTTTGATCCCGTGGAAAATGGGAAAGTGTCTTGTGTGGGACGCCACATGTGTGGACACGTTAGAGCCTTCGCACCTGTCTTCCACTTCCAATCACGGGGGTGCGGCTGTTCTTGCTGCAGAGTTAGGGAAAATACGCAAATATATGGGTCTGGCAGCCAATCATATTTTCTTACCTTTCGCGGTGCAAACGATGGGTCCTTGGGGTCCGGAGGCTAAGTTGTTTTTGAAAGACATCACAACGCGTCTTATTGAGGTAACGGGAGACCCCAGAGCTGGCAGTTATTTTGCTCAACGAATAAGTCTCGCAATTCAGCGAGTGAACGGTGCCAGTATTCTGGGCACGCTGCCTCAATGTGACTTATTGGAAGATTTTTTATATACAATTTAATGTTATTTGTAATATGTGTGATTTTTATTGAATAAATAATACTTTTTAAAGTTTGTGAAAAAAAAACTAAAATGACAATCAATATTTCTTAAAAACATTTTTCAAGTCGACTGGCCACTTGATATGAACATTATACATTACGATCCTTATGTATACGTTAGTATTAATATGAAATTTATGTGATAATTCAAAGTTAATAACTCTGAATAATTGAGATGAAAGCCTGAAAATATTTTATCCTATAAAATAGAACAACTGATATTCCTACGCTATGTAACAGTGTCACGCCTCGCGAAATTCGATACGATTGACTGATGGGAATGTAAGACATCGTATTGCACACTCCGACATTTATCCTCCCTATGTTTTGGTGTCAACGAGTGTATTCAGAGGTATATATCAGAGATATGGGATATAAGTATATATATGTTAACGGAAATCCTTGATTTCATACATTTCCGGTAACATATACACGGAAATGTAGGTAATATTGTTGTCTGATTCTAGTAAATAAGACTAAAGTTTCAGTTCATAAATATCAGAGCTCAGAGAGGGAGAGATTTAAGTTTATACAAAGATTAGTATACGGTGGTATACGGACTTTTTTCTACTCCTAAACTTTTATCTGTCTTTTAAAATTGTCTTTGTCAAGGCTTTCAAAAAAAAAAAAAATTCAACATCAAAACGTAACATACAAAAAGAAACATATACAGGGGCTAACAAAATATACTGAAACTATTTTAAGGGGGGATTTAGTCTATAATACTGAATAACTGTCCCCAAGGAACAATATCGAAATATTAAAAACACTTTTTGGTCTCCCATAAAAGTTGCCCGATATTTTTCATATTTCGACATGTGTTCGACTGAATCTACCCTTAAAATAGTTTTAGTATATTTGTTAGACTTCATACATCGTGTTAACGCAAAACCTCTCAGATACCTCTCAGGTACCTCATTCTATGAAACTGAACAACTTCAACAACTTTCACGAAACCTAAAAAAAATCGGATTTTTACAAATTGACTCGATCAGCTGATCAGTTTGTATGAAAATACAATTTTTTTTTAGTTTCGTGAGAGTTGTTTAGTTTCATGGGCTGAGGTACCATATATCTGAGAGGTTTAGCGTTATATATTTAACACGATGTATATCGACAACCTCCTCCTTTATTAAAGTCGTTAAAAAAAAGAAGAACGATCCAACAGCTTGATATAAAATACTTTCGTATGAGAAATAGCATTTGAAGCTAGCGAGTGCGTACGACAATTTATTTATTTATTCGAGCTATTAGTCATTTTTCTTGCGAGTTTACGCACCACGCACTGGTCGCCAATAAATTACTATTATGATAAGATTCACTACGCATGAAGTATGGGCAAAAACTCTCGTTGGAAACTTTATGCGGCTCGCTGTATTCCCTTTGCGGCCGTTTGCTTGGCCCATTACGATAAAAAAAGAAATTAAATGGGTTAACCTGGTTATTCTTTAAATTTAATTGTTATTTTAATTTTCTTATACTATAATGATCTAGTATAGACCGTGGTTCGATTTATTACGGGTATGTCCCTTCCACGTTGTATAAATGGCATTAGCATATTATTTGTCTGAAAAGACGGCTCCTTCAACAAAAACATATTAAACTAGATAGTAACCATTTTTTATTTATATTCATTTATTTAGTAATGGTGCAACGCTATAGTATCGCAAGACCAGCAAGATTTTTGGCCTGTAGAACAGTCTGCACGAGGTGTATATCGTCTCTTTATATCCCTAGCATTACATACCATATTTTGGCTGCGAAAAAATGCTGGTATGCTCAAAGCTTTTTTCCTGTCTTTTAAACCAGCAAGTTTAAGATCCAAAGAGAAAGCACGGTTCGCTACCTAGATAGCTTGAAAAACATCAAATATATTATTTGTTTGTAAAGTCAACGCGTCTCGTCTAGTGAAACGGTCAGGCAAAGTTAAAATAAAAATTATACTTTGTAAAATAGTCGTAATATACGACCTTTGTTTATTTTAATATCAAAGAACAAAAAATATTTTCAAAAAACAAATACACTACAGCTTTTATCTGTTACGAGGCAGATAGAGCCAAGATAAAAAACACGTTTGTTGTATGGGTAAATAAAATAAAATATGTATTTTGTTTTAATTTAATTATTTATTTTTAAAGTGAATATGCAACTAAATATTCTGTGAATATTTCAAGCGTCTACCTGTTGACGTTATTAATATCGAGCAAAAAAAGGCAAAAAAAGCACGTTTGTTGTATGGCAGCACCGCTTAAATATTTATTTTTAACCGACTTCAAAAAAGGAGGAGGTTATCAATTTGACTGTATGTTTTTTTTTTTTTTAATTTTTTATGTATGTTTGTTACGCGATATCTTTGCCAATTGTGAACCGATTTTGATTTTTCTATTTTTATTTGAAAGCCTTTACTTCCAAGTTGGCCCCATTTTAATTTGGTGAAGTGATGAAGAACTTTAGAGATATGGAAGAAAGTCCTAAAAAAATTGAAGTCGGTTGTTTTTTTTTTTTTGTTAAAAATATAATTATATACTTTTTAGTTCTGTTATAGCGGCAACAGAAATACATCATTTGTAAAAATTTCTACTGTCTAGCTATCACGGTACATAAGATACAGCTTAGTGACAGACAGACAGATGGACAGACGGACAGTGGAGTCTTAGTAATAGGGTTCCGTTTTTACCCGTTGGGTACGAAACCCTACAAAGGTAAAACCGTGACAGCTCGCTAATAATTTTGACCTTCAGTAACTTCACCTACAAACCAAGGTTTCACCTTTTCATATCTTTACAGCAACTCCCGGAGGAAACGCGGGTTTGGAAGGTTAACTGTTCTGTGGTGTTATTTTATATTGATGAATATTTTATAAGCACCCAGGGACATTTCATTTATATTTCGGCAAATGATTTTTGCTGATTCCTGTGTCAGTATTGTTCCTTATCTAATGTAATGTGCATGCCTAGAATAGGAAGACAATTAGGCATTTGGAAATAAAAAAGTAAACCTTTTAATATATAGCTCTGTAGTACAGAAAGGGTCGTGCTCCTGCAATGGAGACTAAAAAAAACCTGGATGGTGAAGTATGATGTACATGTATGTTTATAAAAATTAATGTATAGTAAGTAAGTATGTTTATTATATTGACTACCCTGCACTACCTAATTTCTTATCACTTTTTATATTTGACCGAGGTTGCCTGGAAGAAATTTCTTGGCGATAAAGCCGCCTTTTGCGCATTTCCTAATTTTCAAGACGATTATGTCCTTTTGTGCAATAAAGGGTATTGTATTGTATTGCTTAAGTCATTAACACAAAATAAACGGGCAAGTGCAAGTCGAACTCGTACATGAAGAGCTCCGTACCACCGTACAATGTTTTAAAACGCTGAAAAAACACGTTTTTTGTATGACTACCCCCTTTAATTTTTAACTTTATCTTATTTTTAGTATTTGTTGTTATAGCGGCCACAGTGATACATAATCGGTGAAAATTTTAGGTGTCTTGCTATTACGGTTCAAGAAATAGAGCCCTGTGATAGACGGATGACAGACGGACAGACAGACGGACAGACGGACAGACGGACAGACGGACAGACGGACAGACGGACAGACGGACAGACGGACAGACGGACAGACGGACAGACGGACAGACGGACAGACGGACAGACGGACAGACGGACAGACGGACAGACGGCAGACGGCAGACGGCAGACGGCCGACGGCAGACGGCAGACGGACAGACGGCAGACGGACAGACGGACAGACGGACAGACGGACAGACGGACAGACGGACAGACGGGCAGACGGGCAGACGGGCAGACGGGCAGACGGGCAGACGGGCAGACGGACAGACGGACAGACGGACAGACGGACAGACGGACAGACGGACAGACGGACAGACGGACAGACGGACAGACGGACAGACGGACATACGGACAGACGGACAGACGGACAGACGGACAGACGGACAGACGGACAGACGGACGGACAGCGGAGTCTCAGTAATAACCCGTGGGCACCCTTCGGGTACAGAACCCTAAAAGTTATCGGTATGAACATCGCCTATTGCATCACTTTCCCCGTGGCCCACCAGTGGCTATCATCGGTCAGCTGCCGTGATCAAAGCAGTCGTTTATCCCGGTAATGTCTGGCTCCGGTCGCAAAGTCGGCTTTTGTACCGATATTTACGGCCGCTGTGCCAGGGGGGGCGCTTCTGTGCCTCCATATTGCTTTTGTATGTTATTAGTGTGGGAAAACAGTTTACGACTGGATATTTAACCGAAAATTTAGTAACTTTAAATTAAATCTACTAGCAAGCTAATTGCTTCTCCGCTTCTATGTGCTACGAGTATTAGGGATTTAAACATAGTTTAATACTTATCATCTAAATTATGTAGAAACTGAATTATTATCTTGCGAAACTATGTTGAAATTGAAATAGTTTATCTTTCATCTATTAGGGAGCTACAATAATCCATCTCCTTAAGAGCTACGATGGCAAATAAGTACATAGATACTCCTCTTTTTACATTTGGGGTAAGTAAAAATAAATAAATCAATAATATGTAAACACCCAAGATCCAGGACAGTTTGAAAAGACCATTTTCCATCTTGGTCTGGATGAGGATCAAACCCAGAACCTCTAGAGTGGCGGACTAGCTTGTTAACCATTACGCCACGGAGGTCGTCGTTAGAGGCAAGGTCTGAGAGGCAAGTTCAAACATAATAATGTTAGCTAAAGTTGCAACCTATGTTCAGCCATGTATGATTTCTCGCTTTGTGTGTCTAAATAGGCCATGAATAGAAATTACATTTCAGCACTGCACATTTTTCGCCGATTCTGCGCAAAATTATATAAATTTAAGCTTTGGAGACACTTCGTAACAAGATTTCACACTATCCGAGCTCACGTAGCTTCCAATTCCACGAAACTAAAATGTGACTCCAATTTTAAGCCAATAACACATGAACGTAATCAAAAGCGAAATCTCAGCCATTACCGAAGTAAACGTCGCAAATGTTTTGAAGAAGCCGTGGCGTAAACATCGCTCGAACCAATAAATAGAACTTAACGAACTCGGGGCGTGATCTTGTCCACGCGACATTGCTCGAAAACAACTTTAAATTCTACCCCGCAAATACAATAAAATAATCTAAAATCAATCTTAGTAACTAAGGAATAAGATTCAGTTAAAGTTTTTGAAGAGTTTCGGGAAGAAACGATTGTTGTTTTGAGTCCATCCCTTACGTCCCTCGAGGCGTAAATTGGGTTGGAGCGAGTTGCCGCTTATAAAATAATAACGCGACATAGCTATAACTGTGGGACATACATTCCGATTTTCAGTAGGGTGGGGAGACATTGTTGTTTTCCTAATTTATTAGAAGCACTAAATGTTATATTTTAACTACATATTTCTTATTTGTTATTATAAAAACAATTTAACTCATTCCTGATTGATGTTATTACGTACTAGACAGGCTAATGCTCGCGGCTCGCGTACCCACGTGGTCAAATAACAATCCCACGGGAATCTCACATTTTACCAATAGTTTACATTATATCTATCCTATTTGTTAATAAAGGTAATAAGCTATCTACATGCTTTTAATTCCAATTCATTCAGCCGTTTTGGCGTGAAAGCGGATCAAACATCGATCTATGTACAAACTTTCACATTTATAATATTGTAATAAGATAATATTCATTACGTTATGAAATACATCGTACATATACCTTTAGTTTAGTTTACTATTATCTAAAGCTTAATTTAATTTTTCGTTATGAATAAATGAAGAAATTATCAAATATCAAACGATTGCTAGACCTATTTTAGTTCAAATAATATGTTTTTTCCTTGTCACTCATTCAAATATTTCGACTAAACGTTTGGTATTTTTTTTATGACTAATGCAACATATTTCTTATTTGGATTCCGGAATCTAATACGAGTATTATGTTTCAATCAGAAATTAAAATAAGAATTTAGCAACTTTTCGGTCTGTATAAACTATTAAATGGTGATTTAATTTGGTCTTATTTTTCAGCATTTTTAATTTTGCTTTTTATCTATCTTAATTTTTATATTTTTGATATATTATCTACATATTATCTCATCCGGTCCGCATTCAAACCGGACGATGTGTATCCGCCATTGTGCGCTGTTGATAACTGTCAGCAAGCTAACTTTAGCGGCGTTCGCAAGTCGTTGATAATAGTGGCTCTAGAAGCTCTAGTTTGAGCTCAATTACGTCACGTCGGGGAATACTTTCCGTAGTGTCCGTAATCTTTCCTATTAATTTTTTAAAAGAACTATTTATGTATGAGCCTGGATATGTATACTTTAGAGCCTATGTTTAGTTTTTGTCTTTTTATACCTAACAAGTTTCAATCAAGGTTCTTTGAGTACTTCAATGTTCTTTAATTACTTCTAGCGACAAATCTAAGTATACGAGTCCTCTGGTTTTTAGGGTTCCGTATCCAAAGAGTGCAAACGGGACCCTATTACTGTGACTCCGCTGTCTGTCCGTCTGTCTGTCCGTCTGTCTGTCCGTCTGTTTGTCCGTCTGTCTGTCCGTCTGTCTGTCTGTCTGTCTGTCCATCAGTCACAGGGCTCTATCTCTTGAACCGTAATAGCTAGAAACTTGAAATTTTCACCGATTATGTATTACTGTGGCGGCTATAACAACAAATACTAAAAATGAAAAATAGTTAAAAATTAAAGGGGGTCGTCATACAAAAAAACGTGTTTCTTCAGCGTTTTAAAACATTGTACGGTGGTACGGAACCCTTCGTGTACGAGTCCGACTCGCACTTGCCCGTTTATTACTATTTGAAATGACGTCAAAATTGCCCGGCCGCTTATTTAAGATTTTTTTCAGAATATATCTGACACCTACCGCGGCAGAAAACACTGCCCGTATGTTTTATTCTAGATATTTGATATTTGACGCGGGGTCTAGACAAAATCATATGGGCAGAGTGCGTTCTTTAACTGACTTTCCACTTCGATTTTGTTAGCATTATTACCTGGGCCTTACAAGATGCTGTTGCCGCCTTTTTAAAAGCTTCAGTTAGCTTTCCCCGTTTGTTGTTTATTTGTTTGATGATACAAAATTTAACTTGCAAGATTTGACAATCTTCCAAGTTAAAGTTGAGCCACTTCCCGGTTTCCTATTGAAATGAAATTGTGCATATGCTAATGCAAATCAGTTGGCAACTCAATATTATTATAACAAGAAGCTGATCTGATGATGGAGCCGGAAGCTGGCTATAGGAATTAAATAATAAGACTTTTGATGACAATGCTATGTCCATGTGTACCTGTTACAATTTTTATGAATAAATGAATATGAATTCAGTAAATATGCGGCTTTGGGAGAGCCGTACATATTTGCGCCTTTTGCCGTGGAGACCTTGGGGCCTTGGAGTGCAGAAGCCCGTTAGCTTTACAAGATTTCTGCACGCCTAATCGATGCCTCAGGGGATCCAAGGGCTGGCGCGCATTTTGGCCAAAGATTAAGCCTGGCCATTCAACGCGGCAATGCCGCCAGCCTCTTGGGCACCCTACCCTGCGAGTGCAGCAATTTGGGGTCCATCTTTTATATAATTTAATGTCTTCTATTATAGTTATTAGTTTTAGTTATTAGTTTTAATTTATGTATAAATACAATTTATTAGTAATAAAACTGTGGATGTCTATCTATATACTTAAGTATTTTTTATAAAATATAATATCGTTGAGTTAGTATCCCATAATACAAGTCTCGAACTTACTTTAGGGCTAGCTTTATCTGTGTGATTTGTCCGTATTATAAAAAAATAAAACGCCACCCCATCGAGTTTGGACTTACTAAAATTGTCTTGATTAGAATTTAGGCCTCACAATAAAAACTTATTATTCTTTTCTAAGCTCTTTCTCGGTTGAAGCTTCAGTAAAACTGCTTTGGAAGCCAGGTTGCAGCCAACATTCAGAGAACAGTGACGTGGCAGTTTTTATTTTTTATTCTTTTGTGTTATTATGGTGCAATAATAGTAGATTGTGATGACATTATTTTGGCGGCTGGCAACCCAGGAGCTTATATGTCAATTTTATTGCTCCGTATTTAATATTGTAAATTTAAATATTTTTATAGTTTAATTCATTAAATAATATTATTTAATCGTAAAATGAGATAGGTGCTTGCATAATTCATAATTTGTTTGTGTAAATTTAGTGTATTTTGTGAAATAATGGTGTTCCAAGTTGACGTTCAGTGGGTATAAATTGTTACCGGCTTTTTACAACTTTTACAAGGTAAGAACGGTACAATATTTAATCCCGTTTATATATTTCACTAAAACACAGCGTCCTTTGTGCACAATTTTTCATATTTGCGAAAATTATCGTACATAAACACATCTAATTTTGATGTAAATTGACAAAGTAGATTAGGTTATGTTATTGTTATTTTTTAGTTAGGTGATCGGTTTTGCTAGCTTTATCGTGCAATTCTAGCCTTTATTATCTTCCCTAGACATTACATCTGTCGCTTTTTGTAAAATATGTCCTCCTCAACCCGTGCTGAGACTGCCCGACAACTGGAAATCCAGCTGAAGCAAGTCTTACTCGAGCTCAAGGCAGAAAAAGAAGACAACGAGAAATTATTACTGGAAAGGGAAGATAATGAACGCGAATATGTATTGATGAGAAATAACAACATTAGACTTGAACAAAAACTCTCTGAGAGTCTTCAGTTATGTGATGATTTGAGTGAGCAGCTGAACCGATCAAAGTTAGAAATAGATTCTTTCCGCCAATGTGGTGATACGTATGAGCAGACCCTCAGACGTACCACTGAATTAGAAAAGGAGTTGGGTGAGGCATACAGACAAATTAATAGCTATGAGCAAGATGCCCAGATGCGTCAGTCAGCAGAGGTGTCCAGCCTATATGACCAGCTCATTGATAGTGTCGCTATGTCTCCCTCAACTAATTCTCCAGTTATTGATCTCACTAGTGAGACATCATCGAGTAGTATTGATTTAGATATCTCAAAATCAATGATTAGTCATAACCAAGTTAAAAAATATGTAAAACTATCCAAAAAAATTAAGAAAACTAATAATAAATTAAAAATTAATCTCAGGAAATCATGTTTATTAAAATCCAGTTCGTTAAATTGTAAATTGCAGTCAGAGTTAGAGTTATGTAATAAACAATTGGCGGAAAGTCAGGAGTCATATGAGGACAACAGGATTAGACTTGAATCTCATATTATTAAGTTGCAGGAGGACTATTCCAAATTATTCTCTAAGTATGACCTCCAACAAAAACAAAATACCGAACACATGCTGACTGTGGAGAAATTGATTAACGACAGCAGGTACAATCAAGAAACTCTTGATTTATTAACTAAGCAATGTACCTGCGGGCAATTCACCCAGCCCACCATCAGTGTCTCCACACCAGAGCTCTCTCCTTGTGGCGGTAGTTTGTGTAGTAATGTGTCTGATTGTGTTGACCTTATTGACCCTCCATGTAATACAATAGTATTTTCTGACAGTATAGGTCGCAATATGGGTTGCATGTTAAACAAAATTCTAGATAAAACTTGTATAAATTACTGCTTCCCGGACGCAACCTATACTCAAATTTTAGATAAAATTAAATCAACCAAACTGAATTGTAAATCTACTGTTGTATTATTAATAGGCAATAGTAACAAAGTAGGAAAGAAAAAAATAATCAGCTGTATGGATTATTTATCTGAACTAGAAGTAAGCAAAATAATATTATGTGCGATCCCATATCTACATTGCCAGTCTCCAAAAACTAATAAAATCATTCACTATCTCAATACTTTGATACATAATATGACATGTCGTTATAGTGATAAATTAGTGTTTTTTGACACTAACAATTTTATAAGTGAATGTCATGTGACAAAAGATAATATTTATCTTTCAAAATATTTTAGACATAAGATTGCTACATTGATAGCAAATAATATTAATTTTTGGACGAGTTTACATTGTAAACAAGATTCTAGTTTTAAGACACCTACAGACTTACCAAGTTTATGTAACGGTAATTCTGTAGACTTGACGACAGATTTAAACTGACCATTCGGACAACGGGAAGGCCTCATGAATTAAGAATACTTCATCAAAATTTAGAAGGTCTTTCCGGCAAAGAATTATTAGTAGAATTAGTTTTAAAAGAAATGGATGTGGACATTTTATGTTTGACTGAACATTGGCTGCATGAGAGTCAGATGATGTTCAGCCTAAACAACTATATTATTGTTAGCTTCTTTAACAGAAAGTCTGCTCAACGAGGGGGTTCTTTAATTTTTATAAAAGATTCTTTCCGTAGCAAAGAGCGGAAGGATATTGTCAGACATTCTGTTGAGCGCTGTTGTGAGGTGGCCTGTGCCGAGCTTGATCATCATATAATTGTTTGTGTATTCAGTCCACCAGATAGTAATTTCAAAAGTTTTTTAAAAGCAATGGACCAGGTTCTTAAGTCCTGTTCAACTAGTAAAAAGAATTTAATTATTTGCGGTGATTTTAATGTTGATATTTTAGTACATAATCCAAAGAGCACACAATTCCTAAATCTTTTTAAGTGTTATGGATTAGAAAACTTATTTTTTGAGCCAACCAGAATTACAGCTACATCTGGCACATGTCTTGATAATTTTTTTAGTAATATTCAATATTGTGATAAATCTGTTATTAATAAATTGCCTTCAGATCATTCTGGTGTATATGTAGCTTTTGTCAAAGAGTCCACCAGTAATTTGAGAAAAGATAAGATCTTGTGTAGACCGATTACTTCTAAAAACATAAAAAAACTTAATAATAATTTAGATAACAAATTATTATCAGTGGTATATACAGGAAATAATCCTGACGACCATTATAATAAACTATTTAGTACTGTTTCCTCTGAGTATTCTAAAACATTAAAACAAAAAAGAGTAGTAGTTCATAGTAAATCACAGTTTAGTGAATGGGCTACTACCGGCATCTACATAAGTAGAAACAGGTTATATGATCTATATGCCCAAAAACAATATAACTTTAATCCTTCTTTTATAGAATATGTTAGAAATTATTCTAAAATATTTAAAAAAGTTTGTAGACGAGCCAAGTCGAATAGTATTAGCAAAAAAATAAATAATGCTCCTAATAAAATTAAAGAAACATGGAGTGTCATAAATAAGGAAACAGGTAAAAATAAAACCAAAGAAAATATTTGCCGAATCAAATGTAATGGTAAAAATACTTCAAAAACTGAAGAAATAGTAAATATATTTGATGATTATTTTACTAACATTCCTTTGGAACTCACTTCTAATGTGAGTTCTAGCGCCCAGCGTGCTGAGGCTTTGCTTAAGAGTAATGTTAGCCCTTGTGATTCTAAATTTAATTTTAAGCATGTTAGCCCTAGCGATATAATAGATGCTTTTAAACAGTTAAATTTAAAAAAATCAGTAGATCACTGGGGCATGTCAGTAGCCGTAGTAAGTCATATAATACACATAATTGCTGCCGATTTAGCTTTTATATTTAACGAATGTATTGATGAAGGCATATTCCCTAACTTAATGAAATGTAGTAAACTAATCCCCTTATTCAAAAAAGGAGAAAAAACAGACCCTGGCAACTACAGACCTATCTCTATTCTGCCAGTTTTGAGTAAGGTGTTCGAAAAGATAATGCTCAATCAAATGCTACTTCACTTTAAGACCAATAATCTTTTCCATAGCCAACAATACGGCTTTACTGCTGGAAAATCGACCACCGATGCAGGAGTAGCACTTATTACTAATATCTACGACGCGTGGGAAAACAGAAATGATGCAATTGGATCATTTTGCGATCTTTCTAAAGCATTTGATTGCGTTGATCATCCAACACTTTTGCTCAAATTTCGTCAATACGGTTTTGATGATAAGTCAATTAAATTAATAGAATCTTACTTAACTGATAGGCTTCAAACTGTTGATATAAACGGCGATAAATCACACGGGTCTAATGTGAAAATGGGCGTACCCCAAGGTTCAATTCTAGGACCGTTCCTTTTCTTAGTTTATGTCAATGACTTGCCTTACATGGTTGAGAAAGAGGCTGACATGGTGCTGTCTGCTGATGACACCTCGCTAATATTTAAAATAGATCGACATAACAGTGATGCTAGCGCGGTGAACAGCACCTTATCTTTAATTTCTGATTGGTTTTCGGCCAATAACCTCATGTTAAATGCGAACAAGACCCAATGCATTCGATTCTCTCTTCCTAATGTGAATCAAGCCTGTGTTGACATACTAATTAATGGTCAGAAACTCGATCTGGTTGAAAGTACTACCTTTTTAGGAATCACAATTGATTCGAAACTTCAATGGGGCGCTTATATAACTAAACTTTCTAATAGGCTTAGCTCTGCGGCTTACGCTGTTAGGAGAATAAGACAATTGACAGATGTAGCAACTGCTAGACAAGTGTACTTTAGTTACTTTCACAGTCTAATGTCTTACGGGATACTTCTATGGGGGAGTGCAGCGGACATTCAGACTATTTTTCTTTTACAAAAAAGAGCAATTCGTGCTATTTACGGTTTAGGATCGAGAGACTCACTTAGGGAATTATTCAAGGAAATAGGTATAGTTACTTTTGCATCACAATTCATATTTGAAAATATAATGTATGTAAGGAAAAATATTTCCATGTTCAATAAAGTAAGTGATTTTACAGATAGAAATTTACGTAATAAGAATGACTTAGTTAGCCCGTATTACAGGCTGAATACAGTCAGTAAGTCTTTTATGGGGAAGTGTATACTTTTTTATAATAAATTGTCAGAATCGGTCCTTGATATGCCAGACAGAAAATTCAAAGCTTATGTAAAGAAAGTACTTTGTGAGAAGGCTTATTATAGGACCGATGACTATCTTAAAGACAAAAAGGTCTGGCTTGAGCTTGGCGCGGGTCCCTCTTAAAGGTTTGTATACTTTGACATGTCATAATTTAGGTACATTGGTACATACTAAATTTACAAATTGTTAGTTGACGTCTTTGGAGAAAACGTGCAGTGCAGTTTGTTGCCGCTTCTTCTGCACTTGCGCCTAGGAAGCGGCGTAAACTTAGCTTTAAGTAACGATTTGACGTCAACATTTGTGCAAAACAAAACAAAGTGACTATTATTAAGAGATATTATAAATATCCTATGATAATAAAGATATTTTGAATTTTGAATTTTTGAATTTGTGCTACAAGGCGTAAAGGTATTAGTTTTAACGCGAGGGCGCTACTTTGAATCCAGAGGGATTCAAGTATATCGCCCGAGATAAAACTATTACCGTACACCGTGTAGCACATTCTTCTTTTCATCTCCATCTATGAGGAAAATTTGCAAATATATACCCATAACGGAAGAAGAATACCTACCTATACTTACCTCATAAGAGTATAATAGACAGTTACTAACCTTTATTTAGTAGTGTTTTCACTAAAAAATACTTAAAAAATATTTTTCTATGACCACACATCTTCCAGCCATTACAATCGTTTTATTACTTTTTCCTTGTGCGTAATTCTTTATATCTATATAAATAAAAATGAATTGCTGTTCGTTAGTCTGCTTAAAACTTGAGAACGGCTGAACCGATTTGGCTAATTTTGGTCTTGAAATGTTTGTCGTAGTCCAGGGAAGGTTTAAACGGTGAGAAAATATGGGAAAAGGAACGGGAACGGGCGAAACAAAGTTCGCCGGGTCAGCTAGTCTTTAAATAAACTTAAACTAAACGTAAACTTCATAATTAGTATATCGGCCTCATCAAGAAATTATTTACATTTAAAATAGTTTATGTAAAAATAACATAATATAATTTAATTTTTAACAAAAAAAACAACCGACTTTAATTTTTTTTAGGAGTTTCTTCAATATCTCCAAAGTGCCTTATCATGTCTTCACCAAATTAAAATGGGACCAACTTGGTAGTAAAGGCTTTCATATAAAAAAAGAATCATCAAAATTGGTTTACAATTAGCGAAGATATCGCGTAACAAACATACATAAAAAAAAAACATACAGTCGAATTGATAACCTCCTCCTTTTTTGAAGTCGGTTAAAATGACCTTTTACATAAATCAGAGACAAAAATTGCGCGTTTTTATTGGTTTTTATTTATATTTTTTCGAAGCAAAAGAACCAAAAAATTTGACCTACAGTCATCCAGGTAAAACGTGTTGTATTTCAATTATAAAAAATTACGACGCTGTTGCCTATATTTTATTGTTTTAAAACTAAATTCTTCTTTTTTTGTTGCTGACTGCCAATATTATTTTTAATTCGACATTCGTGTTCGGTTTTCAAATGTGTTTTAACGCCTAGGGAATTTACTTTTTACTTTTCAGTGTCTAGAGAATTACCAGTGACTTTAGCCCCAAATATTTGGGATAAAAACATCGTTTTCGAATAGATGAGATAAAAAGATAATTTGTATTGTATTGTGGCAGTGTAAATAAAGTAGACAGGACGATCCGGACAGGACGACCTCCGTGGCGTAATGGTTTACACGCTAGACTACTAATCCGGAGGTTCTGGGTTCGATCCATAGCGAGGGCAAGTTGGGAAATGGCTTTTTCAAATTGTTCTGGGTCTTGGGTGTTGATCTTTATATTTATTTATCATAAAATATAGCATCGTTGAGTTAGTATCCCATAACAGAAGTTTAAAACTTACTTTATATTTATTTATTTTATTTATTTAAAGTATATTTTAGTATATAAGACCATTTTCAACGAGCTTTATAACTTAAAAACTTAAGTTTAACATTTTGCATGTCTAATAAAATAAATTCGTAAGTAGTGTGCGTCAAACTGTCGCCTCGCAGTGCAAATTCAATTTAAAAACAAAACTCCACCTCCCTTTGAACTTCAAGTACAGAATAAGGTTATAAATAGACCACTCGATCTCGACGGATCGGGCTGAAATTTGGCATGCAGGTAGATGATATGACGTAGGCATCCGCTAAGAAAGGACGCGAGCGAAGCCGCGGGCAAAAGCTAGTATCTAAATAAATTGGATGTGACATTTAGCTGAATTCTAGGCGTGGGCATCCGCAGAGCCTGAGTTTGAAGCCGCACACGTTGTGATCAATATTATCCATTACGCTTAATATCTGACTAGTAAAAAAGGAAAAAGACACAAATTGTAAAAGTTCCTTTAAATATTTTGAGCAGCAGATCATTAACCTGTTTAATTTGCGGCCATTTATATTAAGTTAGATGTTGCCAAAGTATGAATTTTGGGACTTTCTTTGCAAATTGAGCAGAACAACAGTCATCTGACTTTATCATCATCACGTCGTATGGCATATTACTGCATGAATCTTAAATACTCAATGGTAGGTTTTATAACCAGTCTACAGCTGACGGGGTTAAACTATGGAGTTCGCTAAGTCTTTCATACTTAGCGACCTGTAATCTGACTTAGTCCAGTTTCTCTCTCCCTATCATTATCGGTAGCATCCTTAGTTAGGAGCCTGGGGTGCAATTTCTTTTTTATCTCCTAAACGATATGCATGTCAATGGTCACCCAAGGATGCCAAAAACTGTGCGAAAGGGAGAGAGTAGGCTGTCGTTTATGACCGGCCGCCGATCGCTGGCATATCAAGATGGAGATTGCTCGAAGAGCGAAGAGTTCTAACGTTGGAATCACCAAGGAAGGGAAATTAAGATTTGAGATAAGCCGGAGTTTTAGGATTATAAGTCGCAGCTGTCGAACAGGTATAACCATTTTAATTTTTTGGATTTGGATTGGTAAGGATATTATTTTTCGTAAAAGTTTACATCCAGATGCAGAAACATAGAGACATCAATCTTGCGCTAATCCTAACTAGCGACTATGACAGACATCCGACTAAGCACACGTCTTGGTTGGATTTGGGACAGAAGTGACGAGTCAGCCTGCGGATAGCTCCAGACAATACGTCGTAAATATATGTATACACTATCACTAATGGGGCAGACAAAACATTTTGGACTTGGAGCTCTAAGCAAATAGAGCCCAGAGCCACAAGACCTCAATATCACTTGGAGTGTGATTAGTAGATGAGAAGGTGAAAAAGTTGGTAGATTCTTAGTTTTTTCTTCTCTACCAGATTAGCATGGAAGAAATGTGTATAAGCCGAGATAACTTATTAAAGATTAGAACTTTTATAGCCATGTTCGTCAATAAGATACTCCGTATATGACTGATAGGTATTGCCTGATTTGCCTTACAGCAGTAAATGTACATGTATGGTCTTAACTGACTTGGAAATTTATTTATTTATTTATTGTAAAAACTAAATACAACGGTTTTCACCAATTACAGTACATAGAAAGAACTTATAGCTAAATGTAATTAAAATATTTTAGTATTGGTACATAGTTGGTACGACGGGTGTCATTACTAATAATGTACAGTAAAAACTTATTATAATATACAAGTTGACTCATTTTCGTCATTCTCGCAATATATTAATAGGTTCCTTACAACCATATTCCTTCCATCAACAAACACATCACAATGGAAATGAAACTTGGGAAAGCACACCCATGGCTTTGAAGAAGCACAGCTTGATGCATCTCAAGCTGTGCTTCTTCGAAGCACAGAACCAAGAACGCTTTAAGATAGGTTAAAAAATCTTTTATTAAATAAAGCATATACATATTCACTTATAATGAGTCTAAAACTAATTATAATAATGATGATAAAACTTAATAAACGCATGGAAAACAGTGTATTTTTAGGATAATTCTCACAAAATTTTACTGTAAATGTATTTTTGATGAAAAGAACATTGGCGTTTGACAAAAACAAACATCGTGAAGAAACCTGCACTCTAGTGCATTTTAAAATTATGGATTTAAAAAAAAAACGACGGATTGCACTCTGGGAGTGCCGGCAGAAGTGAGTACTATCATTTATGTGGTAGAATACAATATTTATTTATTGTAATATTTATTTTTTCCTTGTAAAAAGTTATCCAAATTTTGAAAAAAGTGGTAATCGGTTGGGGCAAGATCTGGAGAGTATGGTGGGTGACGCAGAGGTGCCAGTCGCAGCTCCTCTAACTTGGCGATCGTTTGATGTGCAGTGTGTGCTCTAGCGTTATCTTGAAGGAGCAGTGGGCTAGAGCAATTCATCAGTCTCGGTTGTTTAATGGCGAGCTTTCCCATCATTGTTTGCAATTGTTGGCAATACAAGTCTGCAGTAATCGTCTGGCCTGATCTCAAGAAGCTGTAGTGGATAACACCAGCACTGGTCCACCAAACACTAACCAGAATCTTCTTTTTGGTCAGTTTTCGCTTAGGGCAAGGTTTTGCCGGTTCTCCAGGGTCAAGCCATTGTGATGATCGCTTCCGATTGTCGTACAGGATCCATTTCTCATCACAAGTCACGATACGGTTCAAAATCCCCTCATTATTGTGGCGATTAAGCAAAGAAACGCAGCAAGCAACGCGTGTTTGTTGGTTTGCTTCAGTCAATTCGTGCGGTACCCACTTTTCGAGTATTTTAATTTTTCCGATTTGGCGCAAGTGGATAAGTATCGTCTTGTCACTTACGCCGAAGGCTGCTGCTAATTCAGAAGTGGTTTGAAATGGATCCGCTTCCACTATCGCCTTCAATTCTTCGTTATTCACTTGAGTATCAGGTCGTCCACGAGGCTCATTGTGTAAATCGAAATTTCCAGGACGAAAACGTTAAAACCAAAAACGCACCGTTCGTTCGTTAGCGGTGCCTGGTCCATACACGTCGTTAATTCCTCGAGTCGTTTCTGCAGCACTGGTGCCACGGTGGAACTCGTATTCGTAAATACCGCGAATTTTCAATTTGTCCATAGTTGTTGTTATAGCAATGTTGAAACTCAAACAAATGATGTTAAAACAAATGAAATACGAATTTTAAAACAATATTTTTCTGGCTTTATTTCGAAATAAATTTGAATTTGGAATTCCTAATGAAGCGCAAGATATTTGATTTTAAAGTTGCCAGTATTGAAAATCGGCAATTTCATATGTAAGGACCTAATATTACATTAAAAAGTTTATCTCTCAGCTAAACGAAACAGAAGGCGCAGGCATACATTTTCGCCGCGCCGTAGAAAGAGAGGGGGATACTTCCTCTCCTACGTTGTGTGTACATCCGTCTTACGAATTTTCGATCAGGATACGTGTCCTGACGCGAGTTTAACATTTTTTACCCATTACATAAAAAAGTGCACAACGCCGCTAAAGAAGTTTTCACTTCAAAAATGATTTCCCTAAATTGTTATAAAATAAATATATATACTCGTTAATATAAAGACGAGTATCCTATTCATTTTTTTTTTGTATTTTTAGACGCATTAGAATCACGTTTAAGATATAAATGCGACATTCAGGTCAGGAAAACTAAATTGGAGGAACATTTAAAGATGAAAAAACTAGCATAGAAATCAATTAAGAACACGAAAAAAGTGGCCTTCTTAACCCCGCGGTTATGAAGTGGGTCACGGAACCCAGTGGAATCGGAACTCCATTACGGTAATGTCAGTGGGTGCCAAAAATGGCAACGTCGCCTCTTGGCCGCGCCACAACACGACGACGCCGGCCTGTACTGCCATAGTATACACAAAAGAAGGGTAACTGAGGGTGTCTCAAAGAGGAACTCCTACAAGGTAGTCAGAAAAAGTGACTAAGGTCCTCTGACAACCTCGTGTGTAAATGTCCCTCGCTACGCTTGCTGGACGTAGTCGCCATTCGAGAACCTTTCTGACATCGGTTATCCCGTTTTATGTAACTGTCAACTGCCAACATTTGAGACTGCCTTATCATTATATTATTATGCTTATATTATTTCTCTGCAGGTCTGTTGCCCTTGGGCAAAAGCCTCCTGCAGCCATTTCACTCCTTCCTGGCTCGTGCCACTCTGTGCCTTGGCACACGACATAAGCCACCTGGCTTATGTCCTCGTCCTATCTTGTCTGTGGTCTCCCTCTCTTCTTCTGACCCTATGTTGGCTACTGCTGCCTACATTATTGAAATAATATTCTGGCTTTTCAAAGCATGGAAGAGTTCGAGATTTATGCCATTTTTAGACTAAAAGTGGCATAAATATCTTGGACTCTTTTTACATACTCTGTTTTAAATACACCTACACATATACTACGCTACGCCTGGAGTTCGTTCTTTATTTATTTACTTTGATAAAATCTTACCTGAATGGCAGAAAGTAGCGATGGACAGAGACGAGTGGAAGAATAAGGGGGAGGCCTTTGACCAGTTATGGGATACAACAGCCAAATGCCAGCAAAAAAAACCAAATCTATAATTACAGTATGAACCAATACGATAGAGAAGTAATCAATTAATGTAACTCATTATGTTTGCTGTTCTTATGAATTCGCTCAGAGAACTGGAAAACAGGTCTATTCTCTCGGCGGCTTTTTTTCTAGTTGACGTTAACTAGTAATGCGTACTCTTGCCGTGCCACCGAGCTCATCACCCTACTTACTGTCCTAATTTTGCTGCGTCCTCGGCCGCCAAGATTAATGGCTTGTCCCCCTTCAGCCCTCGCCCGCTCTTTGCATCAATCACTTAGCCCTTTGATGTATTATTTACTTGGGAAAGTTATTTCTGTGTCTCCTGTGTTTTTGAAGGGAGCGCAAATATTTTTCAAGACCATCTGTCATTACGGCGCGCTTTCTCGATCGCTCCTATCGTGTTCACCACTTTATCATTCTATGTAAATGTTTGTGTTCCTGCTGTGTGATTTCCACTGACACAATTTTCTTGCTGAAAATATTTTCTTATGAAAAATACATCTTAAGGAAGTTAAGATATTGGGAAGGAAAATAATGAGAGAAGAATAATATTGTTTTGTAGTTTATAGTTCAAATAAAAGAAAACAACGTGAGGAAACCTGCACACTAGTGACTATTAAGTTTACTAGTGTGTGACATGGAGAAAGCAATGGTAAATCACTATAGTATCTCCGCAAAAAAATCGTTAACGTGTGCGTTTTCCATGCAACGACAGAGCCTGGTTTTTAAATGTTAATACATTACTATAATTAGTAGCCCTGTGAGCGTACACACAAAACTAAAGACGATGTCACATCAAGCTGCACTAGAAAAGAAAAAGAACTCTTTGTGCATTGACGTGATCAGGTGACAACTCTTTGTAGACTAGACACAAAGAAGAAACAAGAAAACATAGTCATAGACGATCACAAACTAGTCCCCCACGCTTTAGAAAAGGATATAGGGTCGATCTTTCACTAGTAATAGTAGCGCAAGGATAGTTTTAAATATAAGAGGGTCGTACTATTTTCTTGATATTACCTAGTAGGTAAATGGTAATTTATCTACCAAGTGCCACTTATCAAAATTAACACAACATTACCTTCACCCGCACCTTCCGATGTTTGCAACTGGGCCACTAACAACGAATGCCCCTTGTCACCGTCCTGCGCTACACTCACCCAATATTCGACCCGCGATCTTTTTGATGTAAAATCAACCCTCTTTGCTAACCCCACTCCACACCTCTCAAAAATTTCTTGAAAAACGATGTACTGTCATCGACATCCCCTTTGAATTGTTTTACCCCTGCGCTTTGCAAATATTTTGCTTTGCAAAGCCTGATTTATTGCAATTCCTATCTGAATCTGTTTATGTCTGTCCCTATACTTTGTATTGTACCAACTTAAAAGATTTCTTGAAAAATGATATTATGTCGACTACATCTTACATTCCTGAACAAGGTCGCTTCGCTGGGTTCCTGATCTACGTAAAGTTTTTGTCTGAATTTATTCACGACATTTTATCATAAATACTGTTATTTGTGTTATTACAAGATCGAGTTCCCAATACAATTCTCTGACAAATAAAAGTTTAAAATGTTGGAAGACGAATAATGGGAACTCAAATTGGGCAGGAAAGCTAGACACCTAGCAAGTTGTGGTAACAATAGATGGATCAAAATTCTAAAGAAGTAAGTGCAAAAAGGTAAATGCAAGGTAGGTCGTCTGTTGGCAAGATTGGTCGAAACCAGTAAGATTGCGGGTTAAATATATAATATTAATACATGTACTTATAGAATTTTATATTTTATGTAAAAATATTGTATTTATGGTATATTGTATTAATAATAATTTTCTAGTTAAGTATAACAAAATGTTATTATAAAAAGATATTTTATTTATCTGATATTTGGACGCCGACTTTGTTATCTACTTAATTTTCCTAAAGGTCGGAAGGGAGATAATGCCTTAAGTCTACCTATTGTTGCTTCTGGCTCAAGTTTTAAGTAAAAAAATAAAATAAGACCGTTACACGTGCCATAGAGAGGCCTATTTTATACAGAGATAATTATGTTATCATAAAGGAGATTACACCTAAGTTTTACACCTAAATGTACCTCTATATCTCTGTGGCATCGCTGTTACTAATCAGATGAATGGATTCAAACGCGGTTTTCTTTAATTATAATTTTAGCGTAAGTACGTGGGTAAATGCATGTGTGTGTGGATATGTTTGGTATCACAATCATAGCATCGAATTTGGGCTTAAACTACTTAAATGAGATTGGATTTATTATTGACTTTGAGATAATTTAAGTCAAAGTCAAAATAATTTACTTATTTTTGGATATTTTACTCACTTGATCAATCAATCATGAATTTTGCTTCCGGTTCTATTATAATTGTGTACGTCGGATCATTTTAATTGCAGCTAAGCTTAGTGTCGTTCCCTAAGTGCAAGTGCAGAAGAAGCTGGAAACAAACTGCACTGCAGCATTTTCTGCTAAGACGTCAAATTACAGTTGAATTGATATAAAAATTTTCATTCTTGTTAATATTATATGTATTATACCTTTTTATGGACAATTGATTCGTATGTGTGTATGATCATAATTTCTTTTTTATCATTATCATTGCAAGCAAGCAAGGCATATAAAATGCTAGTTTAGTTCGTCCTTAGTTTAATCCGGATTACCATAAATTAATCTACTAACGTCACAACTCCCTACAATTTAAATATAAAGTATTTCAAATCCACAAAAATCGTTCCAAAGCTTTTGCTTTGTAAAAATTATATCTAGAATATTCATGAATCTATTGGTATTCATAACCTTTTAAGCCTTTTGAGTGCAAACTACAAAATATTGAAGGTGACGTTTTAAATTTGAATATAAATTTAATTATATATTTTTTCAATAAACCTAATGTTGTAGCGATACAGTCGACTGAATAGCCTGACTGTCGTCTGAACTTATATATTTTGTTTGATGCTAAACAAACTTTCTTGAGTATTTTGATTACTTTTTAGTACTTATTTTAAAAAAT
Organism: Acrobasis repandana; assembly: GCA_963576875.1. NCBI lineage: Eukaryota > Metazoa > Arthropoda > Insecta > Lepidoptera > Pyralidae > Acrobasis > Acrobasis repandana. The sequence continues at coordinate 20,467,525 of OY756229.1, read as the reverse complement.
ACCCGATAGGTGTGTATTTTACGGGTACTACTACACGGTTGCCAACAAGAACCTCCGACAGGGGTTACCTTCGTCGGGGCCGACGTGTATTACGCTTTTCCCGACAAGATTGCGTTTGACATTCCAACGCCCTTGGTCGTAAGCGTGCGCTGGCGACCGTCGTCGAGCCGACGGGACTGCCGGTTTACAAACGTGCAGGGTTGCCAATCTGTGGGGAATTTCCCAAACTGCGGGGATTTTCAGTCCGATTGGGTAATTTGTGTGGAGACTTGGAGAGCATTAATGTGGGGAAAATGCGGGGAATTTAAACATTTATATATTTTTTTAAATCCTTTTTTATAAATACTAGATTTTTTTACCTAATAAAAGATTTTTATAAATCCTGCCAAGCCATTTATATTGAACTGACTACGGACATTACGGTTTAATTTTTCGAACACATTAATTTCATTTATATCCATAGTAAATCCGTCAGAAGCTCAACAATTAAAAGTCAAATCCTTTAAACCGTTGTTGCAACGATTTCCGATACTTGAAAATGTAGTGTCATCTCAAAAACTAGTCAACATGCCTCCCGACGGCTTGACCTTGGTCGATGGCTCGTCGGCGGCGACCGTCGGCTGTTTTGTCTAGACGGTCGGCCAGACGGTTGGCACGGTCGGCCGACGGTCGCCGCCGATGAGCCACCGACCAAGGTCAAGCCATCGGGAGGCATGTTGGCAACCGAGTAGCAGGCCCTTTAGTCAATAATATCAAACCAAAAGAGGATCAAATTAATTTTTAACGATTGATGTTTGTTGACAGAAATAATCATAAAAAATTTCTTACAAGCTTTTATTGTGAGGCCTAAGTACTTATCAAGATAATGTAATAAGCTCAAACTTGATGGGGTTGTGTCGTTTTATTACAGGGTTCCAATAGCCACCTTCCGGTTTCATCATCAGATCAGCGTTTTAGGGTTCCGTAGTCCACAAGGAACCCTTATAGTTTCGTCATGTCCGTCCGTCCGTTCGTCCGTCGTCTGTCCGTCCGGGCTCGTACTCTGCCGCTACTGCACCGATTGTCACGAAAATTGATGGAGAGATAGATATTGAAGTTCCATAAGTTGGTTTTTAAAAATGTTTTTTTTTCAGCCATACAACGAAAAGTGAATTTAAAAAATTAAATTGGACAAACCCCAACGTGTGTATCGTTGAAAAGGTCTTTTAAAATGCAACAAAAACTGCTTTGAAACTATGTCACAGGCCGGAAACTCCTAAGGTACGCGCAATATGCGTCACCCAGGCGTCCCCGTTCCCCGTCCCCGCACCTCTCCCCCGTTTTTACCTCGATTGTCACGTTGGCCGTCAAGAACCGGGGGAGAGGTGCGGGTGCGGGGAACGGGGACGTATATTGCGCGTACCTTAGAAGAGTCCCTTCTGTTTACTCTTACTGTATTCTGTGACTATGTAGATCAAACTCACCAGTCTTGAAATAATCTAATACAAAGATAAAATTTGAGATGCCCCCCACCGTAACTTTTAAAATATAACTAAAATAATTCTGAAAAAAAAGTGGTATATACCTCAAAGTATGTACTTTCAATTAAAACTATAGCGGTCTCGGTATCATAGATAGTTATTTTTTAATACGTCATAAATCGTAAACCGCAATTTACCTTTAGAACTTTTATATTATGTTACTTGCTGCTACGGAACCCTTAATGGGCGAGTCCGACTCGCGCTTGGCCGCTTTTTGTTAAAATGATAATGCATTATCTTCTGGTTTACAACCAAACAAAATTTCATCTCAATCGGAAACCGGTAAGTGGCTTAAATTCAACTCATAAGATTTGACCCGAAAATCAAATAAAGCCAGTGCAAGATAAATAAGAGCTTGTAAAACACATGCATCAGTCTCAAATCTAAGTTTGGTGACAACTGTGCTTGATTTGTGTAATAGGTATAAAGCTCTTTCTACTTATGCTTTTGCAACTTCCTTCATCTTGCAACCTCCTTCATCTTGCAACCTCCTTTATCATGCCACATTTCAAGTTGTATTCTTATCAGCTGTTCTGCTTGACATCCTTCCGGTTTTTCTCCCCTAAATGCTGATGCAATCATTTTAGTTAATCCATATAGTTTGTTCCTATCTTTGTACTTCCAAGAATCAAAGCATTTGATGATAAAGTTTTTGATCTATATATTTGCTTCTTTTCAATATAATAAGCCTATCGAATAATTTAATTTGATAAATAGACGAAAATCCCTTGATATTATCAAAATTTGTGGTATAAATATATTTTCTTTACTGAGTTGATTTTCGGGTCGACCACCGATATATTAACCACAAACTAAATTCAGCTGCATATATGTTTATTTACAGTCTGTGTCAGTGGCTTAAAATAATAAAATATATATATCGCACTGTGGTTAATTACACTATAAAAGGTTCATTTAGTACAGACTAAATAAATATTGTACGAAATATAGCAAAATGCAAATAAAAAGTTCCCAAGAGACGTTGCTCAGTTTTATAAACTAAAACTGCTTTTAAGAGGTTAAATGAAAGCTCGTGGCGCTGTTATGTAAATAAAATTATTTCGTGAAACCAAAATTCAAAATCCAAATTAACATAACTAAACATTTAACTTGATAATTTGAATTAATTTATGAACTGATTGCAATTATAAAGTTCTAGCTTTATTTTATACTAATTTTCATAGACAGTATTTAGTCATTTTTTGCCGATTTTTTTTTTATAGTTGACGACTCATAAATTGTAAATCATTTGCAAAGTTCTTTAAACATTTAAGGAAATATAAAATGAAAAAGGACAAATTATATTTTTTATCGTCGTTATTGAGAAAATTATATATTTAAATGAGAACACCATTCGCATTCTTGTAGCCCCTTAACAAGTTTCTTCTAAAACTAACTACAAAGTTTTTTTTCTACCACATCACACTCACAGAGCCACACAGATGATATGCTTATTTGGCAAAAAACAAAATAATTTAATTTTTAATCAAGCCAGGCCCGCATATCGGCACAGGCGGGGCGCGGGCCGAAGGCGAAGCTCCCTGGGGCGAGATTCCCTCCTTTGCGGGTATTCTTATAACGGATGAAGTTAGGGATGAGTCCAATACTCGTGTTTGGGTGTTATGTTCGCCGGGGGATACACAAATTGTGAAGTACAATTTTTATTTACATTTTATGTCTGTTGTTGAAATTGTTGTTTTTACGGTGGACTGATTCAATAATGCTTCACAAAGGGAGAGGTAATTCGCTTCGCTTTCGCTGGAAGGTACATTATCCAGTAATTTGTAACTCGTAAATTGATACACGGAAAATTCCGGGAGTTAATTCAATTGACTTTTAAGTAGTTTTTGCTTTATGTGTCTGCGAAAGATCATAAGGAAATATTTATGAATGTTACGTAAGTACATGAAGAAGTAAATGTAATATGATAGAATGATAAATAAATTACATTTAAAAAATGAAATGAAACAGTATTTTACTGACGGGGTACTCACTTTGCCACAAGCCCCAAAGACCACTTACAATGAAGGTGGGTGTGAAGATGGAAGAATGGTACAGATTCCCGCTCATTTCCTTGATCCTCTTTTATGATTTAAGCAGGAAAAGAACCAAGTTGTTTTTTTAAACATTTTTTTCATTTCTCCCAGACCAGCATGAGCAATTCAAATTCTCAAAAACAATAATAAATACTATTTTAAATGGTCAATTTAATGATACCAAATCACGCTTCGTCAAAATGGCTAGATTTTATATTTGTAACATGTTTTTTGCCAATATTGGTAATCGATGTTAATTTAAATTATTATCTGGCCTCTGCTATATTTAATTGCATAACGCTGCTATCTTGATTGCTTATTTATTAATTTACTGCCTACTTAAGCACTTATGACTAATACACAGATTGGAAGGTTGTGGTAACAAGCTTTTAATTATTTGACTATCTTAGCACCGGCAGACTGTATTGGTATTAAATCGTATCGGATAACTAATTTGATAGTATTACACGCTGCGTCTCAGCATATTAGCATTTTGAACCAAACGAGCCAGCGCGTGGCAGCAGGGCGTTTTGTACCCAACTAGCCCCTTTTGCAAACCGTACTACATTAAAACGCTATTAATTGGGTAGATGACTGGGTCAAAAATAAATTATTTAATACTGTTAAAAAAAACGATACTTCAAAAAAATAGTGTAAATACCTACCCAAAAATTATTGCCAGCTCTCGATCTATTAGAAAGACGACAGCTATCTTAATTAAAAAAATATGAACGTTTAAACAAGAGAGGAATCTACACTTAACTCCACTGACAAGAGTAAGTTCTTAAATGACAAGAAGGAACGTTTGAAATTCTCAGTTCTCTAAAGGGGCAAGGCCAACGTCGGGGTAGGGTCGAATAGTGCCGGAATCAGATTAATTTGTGTGCGGAATTGCGGAGTGTGGACTCTGCGGGCCCGGCTCTCCCCGGCTAATGGCAGAAGGTATACTTGGCTTCGTCTAGAGAGATTCCCATTGTGAAGGTGCTACGTTGTAATGAAGCTTTCTATTAAATTGTTTTACAAGTTACACAAGGTACATTGTAATCTTCTCCAATTGTAGAGAAAAACTTTTACAGTCTTATTATAAAACAAGGTCTAAAGATAAATCGAGTTTTAAAGTCGAATTACAAAACGAGGTCTAAGACATAAGCCATGGATTAAATTTAGACCTAAGCTAAACCACCTACAGGGTAGTTTAAGCTAGATTGAACTTATTTATAACCTACAAATTATACAAACAAACGTCATATTCATATTGATATGATATTGATAATTGAATTCTGTTGTTTTTATTTGATAAAACCACATCGGGCCCTAGTAGGTTCGTACTAAACTTTGACTTATCTTCAAAATCATCACGTAAATCAAAATAAAACATCGAAATCGTAGTAAAACTGAAAACATACCTGATGGCTGTTCTTCTTTCTTTTTCTTTAATTTAAGAGCTTGCTCTTGTCGGTGGAGTTCTGATGGCTATTAATAAATGCTTATGATATCCAGAAAATGTGTTGAAACTGCCATGAAGATGATTTAAACGTATTTTTATTGTTTTACACGTTTTCATGATAAAATTCTTATTAAGCACAATTTAAACTCTTTTGTTCGTTTATTTTATTTCAAAACATTAAAAACACGATTTGATATTTCTAACACTACACAACACGCAAATAAAAACAATGTTTATCAAGATTATTCACAAATTACAATATCAAAAACGTAAAAAACCTCTGGGCGGGAATTACGACGATCACAGAACAATATTACTCCTAGCCACAGAAAAATTTACTCCTTTTCGGAAATTCAAAATGCAGATGACATTTTAATTTTTTTTATACTTCATTGGTCGGTAAAATTATCCCACGCATGGAGATTGGTTCCCAAGAATTAAATAAAACAATGAGAACGGCACTTTTGTCGTCGTAGTAGGTTGGTAGAGGTAGGGCGGTATTATACCTATATATTCCGTGGTAGTAGGTTAATTTATTATTATATATAGGTACCTAGCATAAGAAATAAAACAAATAAGAATTACTGACAAGGATTTATTAATAAAATGTACAAATAATTTAAAACACTGTAGACTTATCATGTCATGACCCTGGCTTCAAAACACGGAACAGTTTGATGAACTTTGATGCCATCTTCTACAGCCGTACTTAAATTCATTTCTGCCTGTTTTACTGCACTCATCACGAGTATTTTCTTACTAACTAAGCGTCGCACATAGGCTCACAGGAATATTTTTTCTCGGAACTTCCAAAAAATGGAGGAACAGCTGTTCAAGAACGTTCTCTGACAAGATAATTATTATCTCACCAGCACAGTTTGCAACGCAACACAGCAAATTTAAAGGCGGAGTAATTTCTTAATGGAACGAAAACTCAAATCGACGAAAAACACACGACAAAGGTCCAAAACTCCGGTGCATTGTGAAAAAATCGCCATTTTGGTTTGACATTGATTAGTGTTGCCAGTACTAATGAAAAAATGTTACTACGACATTTGTTTTATCTGCTGCAATAGTAGTAAGTGTAACTTGTATACAGCCACACTGGTTTTATCCTCCGTAGGTAGTTTTCGAAGGCCCGTACTAACTTGACCAGGGCTGCTCCTAGTGGAGTAGATGATAGACCACAGACTAAATATAGAATTACGTAGGTAAAGTTGTTAACATATTTGCGTTCCATTTATTGATATTGCAATAACTTTTTTTAGTGTCAATTATATGATTTTTATTAATCAGATCAATAAATAAGAGGTCTTTGGTAAGATTAGATACGTATAATAATTTTAATTAAATTATTTTATAGATAATTTCTTTTTCAAATAAAATCTTTTCGAAGAAATTATATTATTATGAAAAACGGAACGTTTTTTCAACTTAGGCTCAGACTATCGTGGAACTATCTTGATCCGTCTTTGTTGGAGGTTTTATAATGAAACACAGTTTATCGTAGGTTTAACGTTTGTTACCGTACTTAACCTAGATTAAGTTAATACGGGACTAAACCATGATTAAGGCCTTTTTTTATAATAAGACTGTTAATGTTTGTACGTAAAGACCAAAGAAGTGAGCAAAACGAGCGAGCTTCTCAGGGTCTCTCAGGATTTACAACAATATAGCGTTTTTAAAATGAATGCTTGTGTTTATCTGTAAAGAGAAAAATAACATTAAAAGCTATTTATTCCATATTTTTAAATAAAACTATGTTACTTATAACTACTTTCTATCTTGTACATTTGACAACTTCTGTATGTCAAATGTTATCTTACAACAAACTATAATATAAACTAAAAATACTTTTTAAAGCACCAAAGAGGATAGCATCATAGGCATAGGCTTCGTTTACATATCTATGTATTTTTGTTCGATGATAACTCGAGGGTGTTCGAAACTTCATAAAATGTGGTTGGCATATAGATATACCGTGTGGTGATTCATATCGCCAAAATCTTCCCTTTATTAGATGTAGCCTTTCCATTCCAGCAATGGACTGATACTTATAGGCAGTAAAGAAATATGTAACATATGGTATTTGTAATATTCCAGTGAGCGTGCGTGTAGGGTGAGACATTATGAAATCAGTAACACAATCTGTCGATCTGTTGATCAGTAACATGAATCTTTAATTCAATATCAATAAAAGTACTTATAATGTGACTGCGGAACGATTAGTCGTCATAAAAATAGAAAAAGGAAATGGTGTATTGATACAAATCGTAAGTACAACCTTCGCTTGGAGTATTTGGAGCAATCCGAAGGAAAACAGAGCCTAACGAGTGGAAGTCACGCGATCGGTACATTTTTGGAAAAAAGTGAAATCGTAAAGTGAGCATTTAGAAGTCGCACAGATTGCTTAAGGCGAATATTATTAGTATTTATTTATAATCATTTGAAAGTACTTATTATATTTGAATATATATTTTAGTTCGACGCCAATTTTCTTATCTGTTTTTCTTTTCCTTAAGGTTGACAGGAAGAGACAGTTTTAGCATAAAGTCTACCTATTGTAGCTTTTAACATAATGAAGATTTAAATATAAATATTTCACTTTTTGTTTAAAGGCACAGATATATTATTGACTAAACAGCCAAGTTAGTATGTAATCACATTTTATGTAATGAAATCGTTTATGTTATAGATAATATTTCAACTAGACGTTTATTTTTATTTTATTTTATTAGTGTAAACCAAAGGTATGTAAGGTTATTATATTATATATTAGTATTTTAATAAGGGTGAATTTATGTAAGGGTTTCTCTAACAGGTAAGTTCAGACTCAAAGAAAAAAATAAATTATCACACAATTTATCCTTCGCACATAAATTATTTAAAAACAGGGGCGACAGGCAGGCGTATTCCAGTCAGTAGGCGCGGTCGACTCACGTAAACTTCCACAGCGACACTTGCTACGAGAGCAATCGCAATGCAAATGCAATCGTCTATTGTATGAAATTTACAGTACTGTGTCCCTACAGATACATGTACATATTATGTTACACATATTACATATACATATAATACATACATAAATGCTTAATCGGTATTGTGAAATATCAGAAAAGATTTTATTTATACGTTTTTTATTAACCTATATGGACCCTCTGCTGGGTAAAGATCTCCCCCTTATGGTTTTTTTATTATTTTTAATTATTTACCTTTATTACAAACGTAATAGGCGGACTTAAGCCATAGTAAATAAGGAATTGTCTAAAATTATTTAATTGCAATTAACAAATCACCAAACCACCATATCATAATATCACAGAATAAATACCAGTAGTACAGAAGTCTCACTCCGCAAATGTTTTCAAAGAAATATCTACTCACAGTGGCTAGCAATATGGTGTAATTTAGCTCGCGTCAAAACGCAGCACCTTTTTGTTAAGACACCTACATAAATCCATTGCAAGCCTATTTTATCCTTATGACTTTGGACAAACGATTCATAATACACACAAAACCGACTAAAATAGACTCAGCGAGCGACGCGCTAGGGTTGACTACTACAAGAAGCTACTATCGTCATTTAGCGCACCGTATTATCGGTCTTCCATGCTGGTCTGGGAGACAAGAATAAAACTTGAATATAAATATAAATATGTATGGACAAATCACACCGATTGAGCTAGCCCCACAGTAAATTTAAACTTGTGATATGGGATACTAACTCAACGATACTGTATTTTATAATAAATACATATATAGGTAAACATCCAAGACCCAGGACAATTTGAAAAAGGTCATTTTCGAACTTGCCCTGGCTGGGGATCGAACCCGGAACCTCCAGATTGGCGGACTAGCGTGTTGACCATTACACCTCGGAGGTCATAGCTGCTTCTCTCCCCGCGCAAATCGTAGAAGCCGATCGAAGGAATGGGCGAAAATGCAAATCATGTTAATAGGCGATGCGGCTAGCAACCCATCACTATTTTTATTTCTTTTTCCAACTTCTCGCCCACCATCACGCTAAAAGTTGCCTTTGGGTATTGCGGCCCTGGGCTCTGATTGCTTAGAGCCGCATCACTTAAAATGCTCTGTCTGCCCCATTAGGGAAAAATACGTGATAGTATGTATGTATGTATCATCGTTTGGTAGTAAACTATAATGTATAGAATATAATATAGATAACATGAGCGAAGTTAAAGACTTTGTTTTAGCTGGTTAGATACCAGCTAAAACAAAGTCTTTAAAGTAGATACCGAATTCAATAGGATGTACATAGTATTATAGGTACATACCATTTCTGTAACTTTCATAATTATTTTGCTAGCGAACAGAAAAGTTCCTAAGTAGGTGAGTTAGGTACTTATAACGAATTAGATCGTCAATCTCAAACCAAACATCAGAAATTCGAAAGAATAATATGTATACTTATACCTACGTTCCTACTTATTTTTGTAACCTAAGAAGGTACCTAGGTCCTAGGTATTAAACCTACTTAGTGTACCTATCATGAATAACAACATAATAATAATACCCACTTTAAAGTAGATCTTACCTTTCAGCGTCCTTAGGAAGTCTAAAAAATGTTAAATTTGGATTGCAATCCTTGTTTAAACAATTAAAAACTGCGCAGTATTTATTAGCCTTCTTTTTATGTTTTTCCATTTTTAAAACGGCTGGATCGGTGAAGTACCTAGGCGACGAACAAAGCTCGCGCGTGCGTCACTGCTCGCACGTGACACGTGCGCCCCGACTGAATTAGCCACCCGAGAAGGCCGCCGCGCGTAGGTATATTTTTGATACCTACACGGGGAGTGACACAGGCCTGATAAAATGGTTTATGTATTTTTTGACCTAAGTGAGTAGGTCAACTATACCTACTATAAAAGAAAAGTTTATAAAAAGCCGAGCCTTAACTCTATAGAAAATCATGCCGCCATTAGTAACTCGTTAGAGGATAAAGTAATTTTTGATAATAACTGTATTCTTGCAGACGATAAGAGCCACTGAGCTGGACTTGAGGACTCGAGTAGAGCTTGGAAGGGCGCCAATGGGATGTAGATTCAATTCCCAGGGACCACTGAGACAGGCACGCCAATTTTCTGGGGCAGTTTAGAATAAATCTATGCAAACGTAATCAAAGAGACGCCTGAGAGTAAATAATCTTTAAAATAAGTATGCTTCACTTCAGATCGAGGTGTAGAGTCTTAGTAGCCATCCTCTGCCGGTACACATTGACTTGACTTACTTTTACTTTAGTCAATCATCATCATCATCGTCAGCTCCCAACGACCCACTGCTGGGCATAAGCCTCCTTTAACTTTAACTTTAGTCAATTTAAGTTATTGTAAGTTATTATTTCGATTATCATTTTACCATTCGGGTTTTTTGGAAAAACTTGGGAGAGAACTATGTCCAGCAGTAGACGTCGCGCGTCATTCGGCTGAAATGATGATGTTTTTGATTACTCTGACTGTAATATTATTTATCTTTCATGGACTTTACTTTTACTTTATTTTACAGAAACCTATGTACAAAATTAAGTGATTAAGGTACATAGAATAGATATAATATTTTAAGAACTAGGAAAATTATCCTTACAGTAATTTAAAGTAAGAAATTAGAAAATCATATAGGTAGCTATTTTTCTAACAGGCTGAAAAGAGAAATCTTTTCTTTTTAATTTAAACTTTGTTGTACAAAGTACAATTTGTATAGCACAATAGGCGGACTTGATGCTAAAAGCCGTGTGGTTCCCACCAGCGTAAAATAGGACCACTCCAAGTCTTTCCGTGGATGTCGTAGAAGGCGACTTGTCGACTTGTCGTAGAAGGAAACACAAGCTGAACAAAGCTTATAAACAACAATGACACCTCTCCAACCCATCTGGCCAGAGTGGAGAGTGTAGGCCAAATCCTCTAGCTACTCTAGTCAAGTATAGCTCTGGTTGTACAGAGAGGTTCGTGCTTCTGCAGAATAAAGATCAAAATTGTATAAACAAAATTACTATATTCTTATTACCATTTTTCTTCTTAAATTATATAAAATTTTTAACACAAAATGCTACTGTCAATAATGTTTCCGAACGACCACTGCGGAGAACTTTCAGCTATCTCGCAATAGTAATTACTACTTACCAAACCCAAGTTGGTTAAAAAATATAAAAATTTATGGTGCAATAACTCCCTAGCAGAAGGCTTGAACTATTTTCAGCCATAACTCTTTCCTAACAACTATTTTTTATTAACAAAACGATGCCATTTTCGTGTAACAAATGGCTAATTTAGCTGCGAACGAGTTTCTGATATTCATGTAATTGTAGCCGCCTTATTAATGTTTGTTCTGCCCGCCTTCGCGCCAGATAAGCGGTTTACTGGCCCAAATGAACAACCTTATGCTAAACAGCTGATAATTCTCTCAGATTTACACGTACACATTTACGGGTCATTGACACTGTAGGCTGTGCTGTAGGCCTATGAAAACTATCTCATATCAATAATAAAACATAATATTTATCTATCGATTAATGTATAATAGTTGGCCATTGTAAATAAACTGTTCAAAATAACTTACTCGTTTATCGGTTTTTATACACTATTTGACTACATAAGATTGACTTAAAAAATTTTAATATATCAAGATACTTGTGTGCTAATTTTCGACAAAATTGGTTGAAAAATGCGACCTGTAGGCACAGAGAACAGACAGACGGACAATAGCAGTTTTATCCAACCTCGGAACTAAGCCGCTTCACTTGCTCGGTGAACTAGCTGTTGCTCGCGGCGTTGCTCGTGTCGTATCAATAGATATTTTTATCACTTGATTATTGTCAATTTTCCTTTCGATTTCACAATAATCGTTGACGTCAGATCATTTACTACAGCTCAGTGCAGTGTTGCTTCCTAAGCGCTAACCTACATGTTGATCCAGGTAATAAGCTAGGTATCCACTTGCCAAGTTTAATTTGAAATCGTTTAACCATTTTGGCTTGAAAACGGAACAAACATCCATATACAACGTGGAAAAACAGAAGAAGAGCCGAAGAGCTGGCAGCTACCTCGGACAAAAAATCAGTCTAGCTATTCAAAGGGGGAACGCTGCCAGTATCTTCGTAACCTTGCCTAAAGGGACTCCTTTTAATAATATATTTTAGTTATTATATTTTTTAAGGTTTTTAGTTCTAGGTTCTTTCTAGTTTTAGCTAACTTTAGGTATTACATATTATGAGATTTTCTATGACATACATTTTAGACTTATTAATATTTGGGTTATATTTTAGTTTGTTTAGTTTTAATTTAGTTATTTGATTTATATAAAAGTTTCACGTGGAAGGGACATATCCGTAATAAATCAAACCACAGTTTATACTAGACCATTATAGTATAATAAAATTATGATAACAGCCAAAAAACAAAAATAATTTTCGGCATTTTCATACAAAAGTGTGCGGCCGCCCGGGCGATTTGTATGGGAATGTCGAATTTTTTTTTGGTTTTTTGACCTTTATTTTAATTTTTATTAATCTTTAGTCATCTAATGGTTCGATTTATTACGGGTATTTCCCTTCCACTTTGTATATACGACGGACCGTACATTCGAATGTTTTATTTATTAATATATCATGTCAGGGGGTACTTAAAAAAAAAAAACAAAAAAAGGGTAGATCTGAATCAATCCAGGGATAGGTTTAAACAAACGCTAGATGGCGTTCGGGACCCACAGCTTTACGTGCCTTCTGAAGCACGGAATCAACTTTCTTTTCAGATAAAAGATTTTTGATTTGATTAAAGGCTGCAATATCCTAACCAGACTGGAAACAACTTTAGACAAAGTATGCTTATCAGTGAGCTTTGAACCCACGACCTCCGAATCACAAGGCGAACACCTTGACCACTGGACTACGGAGGCAATCAGTAGTAATATTATTTAAGCAGGCATAGGTATACATTTTCCTATTTACGTTGTATAAGAAAAACCAGCAACGCAAATTGACGTCGACAGCATTGTCTCGACATCAATATGCATCGGTGGATTTTGTTCCGCTCCCACCGGAAGTTCCCGTATTCATTCGGCGCGCCTCCATGCGTTTCTTCGCAAATAAAAAGCCTTTGAAAATAATTCCGTACCTCGAAGATTTGAAAAGAAAAATACGGCCGCGCGCTTTTGTGCGATATTTCCATTTAATTCCACATTTGCTGTATGATTTGCTCAATTGAACAAGAGCCACTCGGTAAACATCATTCAAAATAGAACGAGCGAGCGATGCGAGCGAAGTTCTTCGAGTGTACGTAATGTTCGATGGTAAGTGGTGCCGCCACCTATCGGCTATTTAAATTATTTGTTTAATAAGAAAGGTATATGCATAATCCTTTTTTTTTCCTTCTACCCTTTTTTTGACGTGTGCCTTAAAATCATCGCTCCACCGCAACCGCGAATCAAAAAAAACAGTCTTCATACAACCGCCGTACCGCCAAGAGCTGTCCTAGCTTCTTGCCCGCTTTTCGCTGGTGATGTGAACAACCGTTGTTTATAAGCCGTATCAGTCCCGCTGTTTCAAAGTGTTGACTTTAGTGTGTAGACAATTAACATAAAGAAACATTAGCAGTTTGTGTGCTCAAGTGGGTGTGAACTAAAAACTGTGAATCCACGTGGCGGAAAGTCCTGGAGGCCTCCGGAAGTTGCTGACCGAATATCCAAGAGGTAAGGCCACGTCATTCCTACATCCCCTTCTTGCTGTTACCTTGCTGTCTGTGTTTTCTTTATCTAGCTATCGAAGGTTCGCTTATTACACGCGCGTCGACAGTAAGTCAAATGCCTTTGATCGGAACTATGAAATACTCTGTCTTCTGTGTCGGAACTGCGTGAAATTTGGTGTGCGACGGTATGAAACCAGTTTAAGTTCGATGATGAGCCATGTCGGTAAAGGGGTTGCCGAGTCTTCTTCATATCGATGTGCCAACTAATTTGGTTACGTATCATTTTGTTTAACATAACGATTATTACACGTAAATCCTAATTTTATGCAAATATCAAAATTAGTCTCAATTAATAAAAACATATGTTTGCGATTTTTTAACGTAAGTATATGCTATTGTTTCTGTCTTAACATATCATGTGTTTATTTATAACATTTTGAGACTCAAAATGATGTAAACTCTAGTTTAATTTATATTATAACTACAGAAACATAATGAATTGATTTATTTTATTTTTAGTTTATTATTTGACCTAAGCGCCACTATGAATTTCGTATTTCGTATGAAGCCTATTTCCAGCGATACCTTATTATTCAAGGTTCCACTGATATCATAAAAGTAACGAGGGAACAGACAAATATACATACATAGCGGGAAAACTCATAACTAGTTGTTGCTACGATGTATTCGGGTGAAAATTCCTTATTAAACAGATCAAAATACTACAAAGTTGTTCACTAGGCTACAAGTGTAGACACGTGACACCATTAGCCGACACGTGTTGTGCTCGTACACTATTCTCATCGCTGACACTCACTACACCGAATTTAGTACCTCTAGAGTCTAGACATCTATTCAATACGTAGGTATCATGTATCTGGGGTAAGTCCGTGATTGTGACACGCTAGAACGTGTAGGAATACTAAAATTATTTCTCAAATCCAATCACGGACCTACTGTTCTCTGTTCTATAGATTTTTTGGGGTTTTATGTAAATTTATGCATATACAAACAATATTAGAGAACAACCTTCATACTTTGAAGAGTAATAATTACTTTTCAAAGTATGAAGGTTTTTCTCTAAAAATCGAATTATTTGATTTTAGGTATAAATGTTGTAGCTAGATTGAGCTAGTTCAGAAGAAGGTAGTTTCGTCACAGGCCAGAATCTCCTAAGGTACGCGCAATATGCGTCCCCGTTCCCCGTCCCCGCACCTCTCCCCCGTTTTCGCCTCGATGACTCACGTTGGTCGTCAAGAACCGGGGGAGAGGTGCGGGTGCGGGGAACGGGGACGCATATAGCGCGTACCTTAGGAGATTCCGTTCTGTTTACTCTTACTGTATTCTGTGGTTTCGTAGTGGTGCTGCTTAATTTTGGAAAGAAAGCGGTTTAAGCGTTCATTTTATACAAACCTACAACTTTTCGTGGCTACCGTCAGCATGTACCATCCATTGTATGTCTAGCGGGCGAGATAGTAACGACATCTAGAAATAATACAGGATTTGGTCTTTCTAGTGCTTTTTTTGTATGGGGCTGTCATTCCTCTAGTATTTAGCCGTCCATGATATATGCATCAGAACCCGTGTGGTTCCGGGTTAGAATAGCACCACTCCATCTCTTCCTGTGGATGTCGTAAGAGGCGATTAAAGGACTAAGCACAAAAGTCACGTGCTACAATTGCATTCCCAAGGAGGGTTAACGTCAAGCGGCGGCCGGTTGTAAAATTTTTCGCACAAATACATTCCCAAAGAGGGTTGACGTCGGGCAGGCGGCTGGTCGTAAAACTAAAGCCAAATCATTTAAACTGTTTCGGCTATTTCTTCTTCATTCTGCAAGGCCTTTGGCATCTTTGGGTGACCATTGACATGCATGGTATAGAAGCAGCACAGCTGAGGATGCAACCGGAAACGCGCTTAGACGAAAAAGATATATGCATCAGAAGTTCACAAATTGCTGGGTCATTATAACTACATAGAAAATCTCTGCCTCAGGCATATCTTGTGTGGCTTTGGCCTTAGTCATAAAGCTTAAATAGGCAGCTTAAAAAATCTGCTATCAGTATTGGCCACTTGCACACACGAACAACAAACAATATCATACTAAGATCTCTTTAGGGTTGGGACACATCTTTTGTTTGTTTTTTCGTGTGTGTAAGCGGCCAACGCTGGACACATCTGTCAGCACGGAACAGCATTTTCCTACGCTGCACAGAATAGGATTTCTGGCGCTCAGAAACTTCATTTTCTATAGCGAGAGAGAGCGACGGAACGCCGCGGAATTGGCGATGTTGCGGCGTTCCATCGCTTTCTCCCTCAGAAAAGGATAGCAGCATAGGAAAATGCTGTTCCGTACTGAAAGATGTTCCGACAGGTTGGTGCCTTTGGCATCTACCCTAGTCGACTTTTATTCTAGAGGTACAAACTGCCGGTACGAGAATGTTCCCAGACTGGCATAGTATGGTATTCCTGAGCTATTGAAAAAACTCATAACTTTTATAAATAGTCTAGTCTAGACTTCAAATTGAACCCAATTTGGCAATTAATTGGAGAATAAAATCCTTTGGAAAATATAATAGTTGGACTTGACGCGACTTGGTTTTATAATAACCATTTTAATTTAGAACTTTATGATTGAGGCTGCGAAGTTACAAACTATGAATTTCAAATACCTATATGAGCTTGTAATAATTATTTCTTTCATACTGGTTTTTAAACAGACAGAAGACAAACTGAAAAAATATTATGGGGAATCTGCTTTATCTCATGGAATGGTAAATAAGTGGTTTACTGAATTTCGTTGTGGTCGTACCACCACCAAAGATGCTGAGCACCCAGGAAGGCCTATTGAGGTGACCACTGAGAGTATCGTTAAAAAATTCAAGACATTGTTCTAGCTGACCATCATGTGATGCTGTGCACATCTCGACTAAAAGTATTTTTCAAATTCTGCACGATCCTGGGGATAAAAAAGCTTACTGTAAGATGGGTTGCCGCGCTTGCTGACAGTCAACCAAAAACGGAATCACGTAATAGCTTCAGAGCAGTGCTTAGTCATGTATAATCGCAATCCCAGTGAATTTTTGCATCGGTACGTGACAGTTGACAAAACGTGGCTCTACCAATATACCAGAGATTAAGCAACAGTCAAAGCAGTGGACTGCTGCCGGTAAACATGCCCTGAAGAAGGCAAAAACTGTTTGTTCGACTGGTAAACTGATGGCCACTGTCTTTTGGGACAGTCAAGGAATCATTTATACAGATTTATTAGAAAAAGGCAATACAATAACCGCAGCATATTATGCTGCATTATTAGATCGGTTTAGTTAAGAATTAATGAAGAAACGCCCGCATCTAGCAAAGAAAAAATCTATTTCATCACGATAATGCTCCGGCCCACTCTTCAGTACTTGCAACATTAAAACTTGTCGAATTACGATACGAATTATTGCCACACCCTCCGTATTTAACAGATTGAGCCCCCTGTGACCTTTTTCTCTTCCAAAATATGTAGAAATGGCTTGGAGAACGAAAGTTCTCATCAAACAATGAAGTAATAGCTGAAATAGGTGCCTATTTTTCAGGGTTTGCCAAAAAATATTTTTTGGATTGTTGAAAAAGTTGGAACATTGTTGGTTTAAGTGTATACAGTTGAAAGGAGATTATGTAAAAAAATAAAATAAAGTTTACCCCAAAAAAGTTTTTACTCTTTTCGAAGTCACTGATTTACCAAACGACCCTCGTACACGCTAACCATTACGCTAAAAGTGGTCTTTAAGTCTTACGGCCTAAAAGCCCTGTCTACCCCGTTAGGAATAAAGACGACGACGATGAAAGAGTGTATCTGTTTTGTAATATTTATAATCTTCTTCTTATATTTAAGAGCTGGGCTCTTGTCGGTGGAGTGCTTTCCATGTCTCTCTTTCTTCCGCCAAGTTCTTAACCTCCTTATATGTTTTCCCGTTAAATTTTTCCTTTATTTGTTCAAAACATTTTCTTCTGGGTTTTTCTACTCCCCCTTTAATATATACAGGGTCTAACTAAATATACTGAAACTATTTTAAGGGTGGATTCAGTCCATCATACTGAACAACTTTCCCCAAGGCATATAATATAATAGCAAAATATGAAAAAACTTTTTTGGCCTCCCATATACGTTGACCGATCCGAGTTTGTATGGAAAGCCAAAAAATATTTTTCATATTTCGATATATGTTCCTTGGGGAAAGTTGTTCAGAATCACGGACTGAATTCACCCTTAAAATAGTTTCAGTATATTTTGTTAGACGTTATATATAAATTTTATTTAATTTAAAATTTATTTTTAAAAATTTTTAATATATATATAATAATTCAGTGGTTTTATTTAACCTTCATTACGTTACTGTCACTTAAAGGAAAAACGGAGAGCAGTTAATTATTTATTGGGAAGAATATTTATTGCAATAAGTAACAATCTCACTCATCGGGATTTTTTTCCCTTGAGTAACAGTGTTACTAAAGGGATATTACTAATTGGTAACAAACGAAAATACCTATTCGTAACACGCACATAAAAATAATTATACGATCTATCACATATGTTTATTCTATTCCCAAACGCCTCATCAGAATTATTATTAATCATGAAAACTTTTACCTCTGAGCCCACGATTCATTTGATATGGTAATAAAATATAATTAACTATTATTTTCATTAGCACTAAAGTACGAATAAATCTCTTTGTTAAATAACCGTTAAACTTGCGAACACAAAGAGTGAGTTATTTGGGTATTAAAAGAGTATAATGAAGCTCTTAGGATTATATCTCAATGATTAAAGTTATTATTCATCGGTGAATGAAAATCATTTCTACGAAGATTGCAAGAACTAAAGCTCGAGTTTGTGTAGTGTAGTAGTCATTTCTAGGAAAAAAATAATTATTTCATTCAATCCCGCTCTAGGAAGTACGTGTAGTTTTTTAACTAAGTTTTCTAATAGACCTTGAGGCTTTGGCTAGTGAGTGGTTCTTTTTATAAATCTCATGTTTGCTGCTCTTTTTGAAAAATAAGTAATTTTTTAATAATTCCTTTACTGCCGAATTTATTTGGCTATCAGCTGCTATCTTTCTATGTCTAGAATAAAGGCCCATTTACACAGTGCAAGTTTCTTGCCTGTTGCATACAATTTTATTGAAGCAATAAATGATTTGTATGGCTGACGTTCTGTTTAGACCATGCAAGTGTTCTATTGCTTCAATTTAATTGTATGCAACAGGCAAGAAACTTGCACCGTGTTAATGGGTCTTAATACTAATATAATTTTGATTAAGTTTTCGGGGCTAAAAAAGGATCTAACTAGGTTTCAGTTTTAGAGAACCTCGTTTTCACCGTTTCAAGTGATACTCGTAGCCCACGTACTTAATAATGAAAACTGAAAGTAGAATTCATGAAACACGCATGACCCAAGCGTCTTAAGTCCAAGGTCAAAGTCACGGTATTGAAAGGTCGAACTTAGCTAATTTTAGGAGACGTGACGATACCGGCGTGGTGTTGAGCCCGAATACCAAGATAAATATATAAAAAGACAGTCTTTCGAGAAATAAAAGTAGAATGAATAGTATTTATGTATTTATCTATCGTATCTTATGCATGTTAGTATATATGTATAGTTATTATATGTTTAAAAATATATTTGTGTATAAGTATATGTGTTTTTGATTATATATATATCGGCGCGCAACAACAACATCGACGCACGTGCACTAGCACCTGCAGAAACACGTGCTCAGTCGGACGTAAACAAATGACGCAACAACCTCCCACTCCGGATACTCTATAAAAGCGTCGTCTTGCCGCTATCACGGGCACTCACTCGCCTTCTCTCAAAGTGGACGTTACTCTGTCGGTCGAATTTTTGTTATTTATTGATTATTTCAAATTGAATTATCTGATTGTTTGTTATTGAACTTTGTTATTAATAAAGAAAAGGAAGTTATCATGGATAATGGAGATTTTAATCACAATCTTAATTACCCCCCTCCTACATCTGAAGAGGGGTCGAATCAACGCCAACAACCATCGGCCAGTACATCAACTGCGACATTATTAGCGAATACTTTCCGTGATACAATGCTTGAAATGATGAGCCAGCTATCTCAAGATAACCATACTGCGCTATCTGAAATGATCAAAATGTTGCGTCCAGACGAATTTCGATCAGTTCGTATATCCGATATCTACTTTCCTAGTTTTGACCCAGATAAAGGAACTGATGTTAGAGAATGGGTTGAGCTCATAACGCGGACGCAAAACGAATACAAATTGAAGGACCATGAAGTACGACTTAAAGCTGCTGGTGTGATGAAAGGCAGAGCACAGCTATGGGCTGACGACTGTTTGCTCCGGACAACTACATGGTCTGAAATGAAAGAAGACATGATTCAAACTTTTGAACCAGAATCTAGGTATTTTTCACATGTTCTTAAATTTCGACGATACAATGTGGACGATGCTGCTGATATACCAGAATATATTTCCAATACTTGGAAAATGTTCAAGAAAATTGTTAAACCAGACCCAACAGAACAAGATGCAGTAGAATTTGTTATTGGGAGTATTGAAGACGATAGCCTCCGCACTGAACTCCTTAATACCAAATCAAATTCAGTTCCAGAACTAATTGCGATAGCGAAGACTATAAGAAAACGTAAATCATCGTCTCAAAATAATTTACCCATCAAAAGAACTAAGACTGATAATATGCTAAATATTTCGGGTTGTTATCTATGTGGAAAGCCAGGCCACAATGCTCGTCATTGTAGACAACCTACGACGATGGTAGCACAAAACAAGGACAAAAAGGATTGTTCATATTGCCTTAAACCTGGCCACAGCTATGAAAACTGTTTTAAGAGGATGAATGCAGAAAAACAAAATGCTGAAAAGAACGTCAACCTTTGCCAAAAAGAAGATATTACAGGATCCAGAATAACCACAGGTGAACTTACGATTAGACTTAAAAATCCAGATAAAATAGTAAATCGCCGACCATACAGATTAGCTCCAGTAGAACGTGAGAAAGTTCAGAATATTGTACAAAATCTTCTTGACAAAAAAATTATTCGAGAGAGCAATTCGCCTTTTGCTAGTCCGATAATTATGGTGAAAAAGAAGAACGGCGAAGATAGTCTATGTGTGGACTATAGAGAACTGAACGCGAATACTGTGCGGGATCATTATCCCTTACCACTGATATCGGAACAACTTGATTACTTGGCTGAAGCTAAATACTTTACGTGCTTAGATATGGCAGCAGGTTTCCATCAAATTCCCATCTCTGAGGAATCTATTGAAAAAACTTCATTTATAACTCCAGATGGACAATATGAATATTTGACAATGCCGTTTGGGCTCACTAATGCTCCATCAGTTTATCAAAGAGCTATTAACAAAGCTTTAGGAAGTTTAAGAGGAAAAGACGCACTCATTTATATGGATGACGTACTAATACCTAGCCAAACAATTTCTGAAGGTCTTTTAAAGCTGGAGAATGTACTAAAAGCTCTTTCAAAGGCGGGATTTACGATCAACATCAAGAAGTGTTCCTTTTTAAAGACTTCTATTGAATATCTTGGATTCATTGTTAGTAATGGAAAAGTTAGACCAAGCCCATCGAAGGTGGAAGCTTTAGCTAGATCTCCTCCTCCAACAAATGTCAAGCAATTAAGACAGTTCAATAGTCTTGCTGGATACTTTCGACGATTTATCCCCAATTTCTCAACAGAGATGATACCATTGTACAATCTGACCAAGGCGGATGTTAAGTGGGAATGGACTACAAAACATGAAGCAGTACGTTCAAAGATTATTAATTATCTCACGTCAGCACCTCTGCTTACCATATTTTTAGAAGGTTCTCCGATAGAACTTCACACTGACGCTAGTGCAATGGGACTAGGAGCCGTCCTAATTCAAATAAGGCAAGGAGTTCGTCATGTGATTGGCTACTTCAGCATGAGGACAACTGCAGCAGAATCAAAGTACCATAGTTATGAGCTCGAAACCTTAGCCATAATACGAGCAGTAAAACATTTTCGTCATTTTTTATATGGACGAAATTTTACGATTGTGACGGATTGTAATGCGGTAAAGGCTTCCCGTTATAAAAAATAATTGCTTCTCAGAGTTCATAGATGGTGGGCTTTCTTACAAAATTTTGAGTTCGAAATTGAATATAGGAAAGGAGAAAAAATGCAACATGCTGACTTTTTTAGTAGAAACCCTCTTAAAATTGTTATGAACCTATCAACAAAAGACGACTGGCTAATAGTAGAACAACGTCGTGATCAAGAAATGTCTAAAATTATTGAGGGTTTCGATAAGAATTTACAACTTCACAACCAATATGAAATGAAAGATAGGATTTTGCATTACAAAAGCGATGTCAATGGTAAGATTAAACTAACGAAAGTTGTCCCAAAGTCATATCAGTGGAGTCTTATAAACACTTATCACGAAGCACTTAAACACATGGGATGGGAAAAAACCCTAGCAAAACTCAAAGAAAACTTTTGGTTCCCTAAAATGTCATCAACAGTTAGATATTTTGTAGAACATTGTGTTGTATGTAAAACTATGAAAGGAGCATCTGGAGCTTCACAGACTCGTCTACATCCAATCGAGAAAGTCCCAGAACCCTTCCACACAGTTCATATAGATATTTCAGGCAAACTAAGTGGTACAGCTTCTCAAAAAGAATACGTGTTTGTTGCTATTGATGCTTACACAAAATTTGTTATTTTACAACATTCTAAGAGTAAAACTCAAGCTAGCGCATTAAAACATTTACAAGAAATTGTTTTCCTATTCGGGGCTCCAAAAAGAATCATTGTTGATGGTGACGGAGCCTTTGTCTCTCATTATAAAGCTTATTGTGACCAGTATGGAATAGAATTACACCAGTGCGTAGGATACACTAGCCGAGGAAATGGTCTAGTCGAAAGAATTATGAGAATAATAAAAAATGGATTAACAGTTATAAAACATACGCAAAAGTCACATTGGGCAAAGTCGATTGGAACACTCCAGCTAGCCATTAATTGTACCATTTCAAAGACTACGCAGCAAACACCGATTGAGTTATTGACCGGAAAAAGAGGTAGTGTACCCCCTGAACTACTGAATATTATCGATGAATACAACGAACGAATTAATCCAGAATCTTTAAAGGAAGCTGTGTCGATTAGGATGACCGAGAAAGCTGAAAAGGATAAAGCAAGATATAATAAAGGAAAAGCTATGGTGAAAAGATTTGAAAAGGTGAATACGTCCTTCTCAGAGAACCACCGCGACTAGGTACGAAATTAAGTATTAAATACGATGGGCCTTTTGAAGTTAAAAAGGTATTACCAAACGACAGATATGAAATAAGGAGAATTAATGGTCGCGGCAGATTTAGAAAGGTGTGTCACGAACATTTGAGAAGTGCACCCAAGTTTGGAGTACAAAGCGATGTCGCCGTATCGGCTATGAACAAGGAACAATCTGAACCCAGTCAACAATAAGATTGTTAAAAGTTGAGTAAAACATTATATTTTTCTTATTTTTACTGGTGGTTTATGAGGTGTTTTTAACCCAAAGATAGCACTAATGGTGGCTATAATGGTTATTTTAGTAATTTTGACTCAGCCTTAATAACTGTCATAAACGTTGTAAACACAAGAGTGAAATTTTCAGACAGATCAGTTGTGAATTTGTGTGGTTAAGGCTTGGAGTCTGCGAAGTCTTAAGACAAATTTAGGTTTTATTTAATTGTATTCATGGACGCTCTTTTTCACAGATAAACCAACTACAAAATAGGCGCAGGGCGCGGCGCGCGCCTAGATGCAGTATGGCCGTATCGGCGCGCAACAACAACATCGACGCACGTGCACTAGCACCTGCAGAAACACGTGTTCAGTCGGACGTAAACAAATGACGCAACAACCTCCCACTCCGGATACTCTATAAAAGCGTCGTCTTGCCGCTATCACGGGCACTCACTCGCCTTCTCTCAAAGTGGACGTTACTCTGTCGGTCGAATTTTTGTTATTTATTGATTATTTCAAATTGAATTATCTGATTGTTTGTTATTGAACTTTGTTATTAATAAAGAAAAGGAAGTTATCATGGATAATGGAGATTTTAATCACAATCTTAATTACCCCCCTCTAATCTAAGTTTGCTTATTTTTGTGAATTTTATTACGCCAGCCACACATATTTTCTGCTTGGTCTAATGGTTGACCGGGAGAGAATGCCATATGGCATTAGGTCCGCCACTTGTACGTATATTTTATTGTGCAATAAAGAATAAATAAATGAATGAAGTGGCTACCAACAAAATTGTCTTTTTTTTTCCGACTACAGCGAAGCCAAGGTTATCTGTTTCGCCGCTATGTATGTATGTGCATATGTTCCCTCGTATCTCCAAAGATATCCATGACACCTTGACTAATAAGGTATCGTTGGAATCGTCTTGGCTGTATGGTGGTTATAGGCTATGTGACGTCACAGTAAATTCACTGTGGCGCACTCTTTAAAATAAAATAAATCGAATCATACCGTTAGGGGTCTCGAATGAAAAGGCTTAAAAAGCATATTTTAATTATACATAATTAGCTGTTGCTCCCTGCATTAACTGTAAATATAATAAATGTACTTTTCAGTATGATTTTTTCCGTAGACGAGTTTTAGTTTTTAAAAATATATATTCTTCTACATTATGCATCTTCAAATCAAATCAAATATCTTTATTGTGGAGCACAGGTTACAAAAGATCTTAAAATAAATAAAATTTACTACTGTGACCTGCCCTTAACGGACGTACAATAATAAAATAAAATTAAGTCCAAATTGATGGCAACTCATCTTAAAATAAATCAAAATATTACAGTCATTTTACCTTTTAGGGTTTTAAAAGAAAATCTAATCATTAAATAAAATTAATAAAAGAATATTAATACGAAAAGACCCATGATTGCAAAAGAAGATACAAAATATTAATACAAATAAAAATTAATCATATTGCCTGGGTCAATTTATCTTTTAAATAGTCATTTACACTATAAAAACATTTTTCAGTCAAAAACAATTTTATTTTTTTCTTAAATGTCACAAAATCTAAAGTTTTAAAATTATTTGGCAATTTATTAAATACAATGGGACCCATACTAATCACATTTTTATCCATCATTGCAGTATTGTATCCCCCTGTGGTCAACGTATGTTTATATTGGGATCTTACAGTGTGTTTCCTCTTTCTTGTTTCAACGAATTTGGGAAATAAGTGTGGATTTGATTTTACAAATAAACATAGTTCCATTATATAAATACAGGGTAATGTTAATAGTTTCAGCGATTTAAAATAAGGTACACAGCTTTCTCTAGAGTTTAATCCACATATTGATCTTATAAATTTTTTTTGAGCTTTGAAGACTTTGTCATTTTCTTGCGAGTTACCCCAAAATATTACACCATAACTTAAATGTGGTGTAATTAAACCATGATAAGCTACCAACGCAATTTCTAATTTTACTTTTTTTGCCAACCTTAATAATGCGTAGGCCGATTTGCTCAACTTTGTACAAACTTGTTCAACATGAGATGTCCAAGTTAGTTTGTTATCAACTGTGAGGCCAAGGAATTTTGTTGTATGTACTTCTTCTATTTTTTCATTATTATTATTATATTCTTATCATATCTTTTCTTAATGAATCTACTTCCATAAAACTTTGTCATGTCAAATAATTTTTAACCGACAAAATATATCAACAAACAAAAATATTCTCCACCACTAAACAAACTATAAGGCAAAGACAATGAACAAAAATTCGTCATTCGTACCCCGGCTCCATATATCAGGAAAAATAAAGGCATGGATATGGACCATAAAATGTTTACGTCGTGGCGTTAACACCTTGTTATGATGCGCGGCTCGATGCTGATAACTGTTTACTATATGCCGATGAATATATTTACACATTATGCGTGATCAGTTTTATTCAGCACGCGTATTTTTTTAGTGGTCAATTTATATAATACTGATTGTATAATCACTTCGCACTGAAATACAATGGCATATTGCGGATGGCAATATGCTTCATCAATCGCAGAAAAGAATCCGTAATATGATTCGTCAAAAAGCGCCGAAGAAAAATCCGCATCATGCTTCGTCAAAAATCTTATGTAGGTCATATTTTACTTATCACATAAAAAAACATCACACAATATTTAGATGTAAAAAGAAAATACAGAAGAATATTGAAAATAGCTAAGGTTTAAGACACCCTTTGAGACTTCATAACATTTTCGCTAAACGAGCAGTTTCTCTGTTGCAGAAAATGAATTGCGAAATTTCTGCTGCATTAGTTTTCATACAAAAGTCTTGTTTGTGCTACGCTGCGACAGAAGATATATTGTCAAATTCTGTACAGCAGAAATTAGGCAGTTTATAATTTGCTACAGTATTTTCACCCGTTTGGTTCCACCCGTAAAACTATCTACCGTATCTACGTTATAATTTCGTAGCAGGCATCTACGGAAACCGTAGCACATCTACGATACCGTAGCATATTTTCGATTCCTTACCATTTCTCTACAATTTTGCGTAGCATTTCTACAAAAATGCTTAGGCGATTCCCCCACTGGAAACGCGCCCCACCACGGTGCGTGGATCAGCAGATTCCGCGCGCGGCGACGGAGGCGCAGATCTGTCTTGACGGCCCCTCGCCAAATATTCACTACAGTCGATCGTCGTGGAGAATGGATACTAAACTCATGAACTAATTCAAGAAAGCATCTTGAATGCGTGTCATAGAGTTAGTAGGGTTCCGTAGCCAAATGGCAATAAACGGAACCCTTATGGATTCGTCATGTCTGTCTGTCTGTCTGTCCGTCCGTATGTCACAGCCACTTTTTTCCAAAACGAAAAGGACAACTGTTGAGACTTGGTAAATAGATGTATTCTGTAAACCGCATTAAGATTTTCACACAAAAATAAAAAATAAAAGTTTTGGGGGTTCCCCATACTTAGAACTAAAACTCAATTTTTTTTTCATCAAACCCTGTATGGGGGTATTTATGAACACGAGTAGGTCTTCAAAAATGATATTGAGGTTATTAGTATAATTTTTTTCTAAACAGAATATAAATGTCTGTCTACGCGAGAGACACTTCCAAAGTGGTAAAATGTGTGCCCCCGCCCCCCCTGTAACTTCAAAAATAAGAGAATGATAAAACTAAAAAAATATATGATGCACATTACCATGCAAACGTCTACCGAAAATTGTATTGAACGAGATCTAGTAAGTAGTTTTTTTTAATACGTCATGAATCATAAATTTACGCAATTTACCTTGAGAACTTTTATATTATGTTACTTGCTGTTACGAAACCCTTCATGGGCGAGTCCAACTTGCACTTGGCTGCTTTTTTTTTCTTTCTCCTTTATACATAAAGACACGGGCGGAACTGCGGAGAATTGTGTTACCGTGCGGCTAGCACCGCGCCCCCGCGCAGTCTGGCAGAATAAGCGCGCTTATTCTGCCCGCTTTAAGTGGGTTGGTCTAGGCGTGTTTTCTATACAAACTGAGACACTTGCATCCAATGTATCTGCCATCTCGCGCTCCGCGACAGTGCGCGGTGCAGTTGGATAACCGCCTTAGATACCATATATAAATAAAAATGTATTCCATGCCTTACAACTTACACTCGTAAAATATACAAGGTATTTCTCTTCTCATGCAGATCGTAAAAGCCGGCCGAGGGAATGGGTGATAATGTGAATGATGTTAATACGCGACGCGGCTGGCAACCCATCACTCTGAGCTCTGTCTGCTCAGAGCGGCAAAACTAGGCTTTATCAGCCCCATTAGGGATAAAGACACGATAGTGTATTACATACATACACTATCACGTTTTTATCCTATAAATCGTATAAATACAAATGCACAGTTTTTGACAACACTAATAGTATAGGATAAGTTATTTAAGTAACGATTTGACGTCAACATTTGTGCAAAACAAAACAAAGTGACTATTATTAAGAGATATTATAAATATCCTATGATAATAAAGATATTTTGAATTGAATTGATATTATTTCTTATCTGCAGTGGTAGTACCAAAAGGCTATAAAAAAAGTTACTGCTTCCGCCCACTGCTGAGCATAGGCCTACTTTTGTCGACGCCACCCATCTCGGTATCTCGGTCCGTGCTACTCTCTTCCAGGTGCGACCCGCGATCTTGATTATGTAGTCAACCCATCGCATAGACGGACGCCCGACGCTTCTATTACCCGTTACACATAAAAATAGTTAAGAAAACAAAATTAATATATCTACCTTTAATTATCTAGCCTAAATTTCATCCAGTCTATTGTTATACACATTTTCAATACTAAAAAGATATTCCTAGAAATTTCAATTAGCTCCGAACTACGATATCCTAACAAAATAATCCACGTAACGAAGGTCGGGGATCCTCGAATGTTGTGGTTCGCGTGACGGCTTTAATTAATATCCTCGTAGCATGGAGGTTTGTCGCTGATCACAATAATACAATATTGATAAATCGTCGCAGATAGTAACAATACTAGGCCGACATAAAGCAAGTTTCAAAGGACATTTCTGTACAAATGAAATGGTTGTTCCGCGAGTGTTGACTATTAAGTCCATTAAGTTTTTCAAAATAGTTTAAAACGGAACATGCATTATAACCCTCGTATTCTTTAAAAATATCAAATTTTGCTAAACCTATTTCAGTTAAAATAAGTTTTAACTACAATAGAACAAGACCAATATGGGAAAAAAGAAGGCCTGAATTGATGATGATTAAAGATTAGTTTCCAGATGCTTACTTTTATTTCCACATCTGTAAAGGATTCAATTGGTTTTGGATTCTTACACAATAAAAAACAACGGGTAACCAAAACGCGTCAAACTGTATCGCCAATTCGATTACTTAGTTTGCGCATAATAACAATCGTTAACCACCCATTGGGTTTATTTATTGTTATTTTAATCATTTCAGGAAACGTAAAAAAAACTATCAATCAAAAAAGCCCATAAGCATAAGTACGCAATTCTTCAACCCAAAAGTGTCTTCAGAAGTAGTCGCACCCACGCATGACTAACGACTCCTCCGATTATTCAAAGCCGACGAGATACTGATCAGTATGCACATAACTAATTGTTTTGTTCGTCTATCACAAGCGACCCCTCAATCTCGGTTTACATACTCATTATAATAATCGTAGGAGATTTGCGGGATTTCATATTTACCAGAGACTTGCATGCTCAAATGTCGAGCTAGTCCCAGTAGACCTACCAAGCTGGTCCTATCAGTAGTTCTGACGGGGATTTTGTCCCAAAAGCTATAACACTTGGATGTGACGTAGCAGTAGTTCTAAGGGGAATTTTAGTACCAATAGACTTACTAGAGATTCTTTTGGAGTGTGATATGGGATTTTTTTGGTAGTGATTTTAAAGTGTGATTATGAGCATACTAGCTTCTGCCCGCGGCTTCGCTCACATATCCCACGGGAACATTACATTTTTCCGGGATGAAAGGTACCCTGTGTCCTTCTCAGTACTCCTAACTATGTGTATGCGAATTTTCAAGAAGATTGGTTCAGTAGATAAAGCGTGAAGACGTAACAAACAAACAAATATACAAACTCACTTTCGCATTTATAATATTAGTTAGGATTAGGATGGTTAGGATTAGGAATAGGATAGTATTTGTATTATAATTAATTAGAGAATTGCTGATTTCTTTAGGTTTAATTAAGTAAAAAATTAAAATACTCCCTATTTTTCAACACTATAGCGGGGTTTTTATCTTTTAGAATGTTGAACAGATTTCAATTAATACCCAAAATAGCTAAGAACACGTTCAATTAAAACAACTTACAAACAAAAGCAACCCATTACCTTTTTGATTAATTTTTCCATTTTCTCCCCACCATCACGCTAAATGTAGTGTGTATCTAACAAACTTACTCACTCGTACTCACTGTATGGCTTTTATAAGAGCGCAGAACTTTTTATCAATAATAGAGGTGGTTTTTATATTATAACAATTTACAGTAAGCAAAGAAGCTAGTAATTTTAAAAAGATAAATATGTAACGCCACGTTTGTACCCGCACTTACACAAGAAGACATAAACGCTGAGCACGTACGCAGAACATCGTTTCAAGTTTCAAGGGCGTGATATTTATGTAACTATATGATTGTGAACGCCAATAGATTATAAACTATCTCGTGAGATTGTAAACTCTTGATAAATTGTGAACGGTACCAAACTGCTTGCAATATAACGTATTAATCTTCGATAGTTAGGTACGTATACAGATAGTACAGACGAGGCAGAATAATCTACCGCCATGATCAGTCAACGGTTTACAATTTTACAAGTAATAAAATAGACAGATTGTAAACTCTGTCTGTAAGTGAAGGTTCGTTTACAATTTGACAGCTTGTAATTTATAAAGTATTGAAAATTAATACGTTATATTATAAGCCGTACGGTACAGTTCAGATTTTATCGACAGATTGTAATCGCATAAGATAGTTTGCAAACTATCGGTGTTCAGAATTAAAAGGTGATATTATGAGAGAACGAAAACTGGAAGAAATTTTAAAAAAATGAGCATAACATTTTTTAAACTTAAATGGTTGTCATTTATAAAGTACATCGTTCGAAGCATTTCAAATCTTGTCATTATAGTTTTGTGTCTTTTAAATAAAATATACTTTTAAAATTAATATGGATGGTCGTCGCAGCTATACTATATCTAGAGAATTTCTAGAATCAGTCCAATACTTTTTTAAACTCGAGTAAATTTGTGTGTACATATAAAATAAACAAAATTCTAATTTAGAACTTCCTCCTTTTTCAAAAGTCGGTGTTAAACATATTGTAAAAGTTCTTACGTCAAGTCTGCTCATACTTACAGCAATAAAAAAACATCACTCACACCATCTGATAGGAATTTTAAAACGATGAATATGTAACGCCGTGTTTGTACCCACTTATACGAGCGGGGAGGAATGCGAACCATTGTCACGTACACAAAACGCTTTAAGTTTCAAGGGCGTGCTACCAATGAGGGAACGACAACTGTTAGGAATTTCAAAACGATAAGTAATGCAGATGCTGCGTTTGTACCCACTATAATTGTAGAAAAGAATTCTAACGATTCTTACGTACCCCGATTTGCTATTAATAGCGTTTTGTGTAAAAACTACTAAACTGTATACTAATCATACAAATACAGGGTGAATATAAACTTTCTAGCTATATTTTAGGAAAGTACTATTATATTTGAGCAAAATAAAAAATACATATTCTTTTTTTTTTTATTAGATATATAAGTGCGTTTGACATCTATTGCTAGTACCTTATTTTATAATAAAAACTAAAGATATCAGCCGATAAATGTAAACCAAAAATCTTCCATTTGACCGCCTGCCACCAAGCGACTAGCCAGCGAGCGGGTTTGGCAACGGCCGTATAGTAAATTCAGTAGTTGAGTTATTTATTAAAAATTTGGGAGATATAATTTTTTTTTATGTTTTATTAGTGATTCTGATTCTAAGATTTCTGGAGTGCTAAGGAGTACTATAAGGAAAGCTAAATCAAGCTGTACACAATGTTATTTAATAGAGAGTGTAACTTGACAATCCGGCCTTACAAACGCCGGATGTTTCAATAAGAGTGATCCACGGTATTGATTGATTTAATCATTCAAAAACTACTAGATATATCTTTCAAAGATATAACTAGTGAACTAGGAATTTGTGAACTCCATAGTTTAACTCGGGCAGCCGTAGACTGGGTAAAAAACTTACCAGGTTTTTTAGGAGTTATGCATTAACATGCCATACCACATGATGATTGACTTAGTATATTTATTCTGTAAAATAACGTACTTATTTTATCATAAAGTGTAGTAACACCGACACATGTCCGAAAGAGGTCTCTGATGAGGGTGAGGGTCGGCGTGAATTATGTACTGGAGGTTGTCGTAATTGAAGCTGGAAGAAGACGATTATATGTTATATACTTATTCGGTATCAGACTCCCTAACGCGGGCCAGCACTGGATTTAGTTTATGTATGGTTTTCTTGTGTATAAAGCGTATTTTGAGAGAAACCTTTTAAGACTAGCAATAAAGATTCTCTCGATTTTTTTAAAGGGTTGTTAGGCATTAACAAATAGTGAAATTATACCCCGTGAACTACTTGAACTCGCGACTATGGTCTAAATACGATCATGCTCTGACCACTGAGCTACCACTATAATATATTTCTCTCGATTAGTGTCAATGCGCAAATTAAGTAAGATCGTGTGTGTGTATGGTGTATTAATGTGTGTAGCGAACATAATTGTCAGATTATTGAGCTTGAACTTGTTAGGTCCCAGCTTAGTCGGGTGATCCCTACATATAAAGTTGTTGAGTAGGTAGTAAACGCTCCGAGAGCAAAAAGACAACTTGATAAATATGTTATTTACTTCACTGGTTACTGCACTGTTACACTGCCCTGTTACTAATACTGTATTTTGTAATATAAAATTTAATTCCGCCAGCCACATATATTTTCTGCTTGGTCTAATGGTTGACCGGGAGAGAATGCCATATGGCATTAGGTCCGCCACTTGTACGTTTATTTTATTGTGCAATAAAGAATTAATAAATAAATAAATAAAACTTTTATAACACATAATAACTCTCTTGATTATTTAGGGTGCGCAGTGAAGGAATGAGTCAGATGATAAAAGGACGTGTGAAAGATTCGAAAATAGAATTAGGTAAGAAATATAGCTTTAGGTGGACAGGGGAGACGGAGAAATGAGGTAAAAGCCAACATGCAAAATGCAGGTGGCCTGCAGCATCGTTACAAAGATCGATGAGAGCCGTGTCTCACAAAATGCAATTTTTCCCACAATATTCGTCGATGGCATGATATATGATATTATGTCAACTATAATTCTTTCGTATATTTTAAAACTTGTACATATTACAAAATAATCTCTAAAAATAGGTAAAAAACAAAAATAAAATTTATACAACGTGGAAGGCACAAACCCGTAATAAATCGAACCACGGTCTATACTAGATCATTATAGTACGAGTATAAATAAATTAAAAAAACAGCAGAAAAACAAAAAAAAAATTCGGCATTTCCATACAAAAGTGTGCAGCCGCCCGGGCGATTTGAATGGAAATGGCGATTTTGTTTTTTTTTACTGTTATTTTAATTTCGTAATACTTTAGTAATCTAGTATAGCCCGTGGTTCGATTTATTACGGGTATGTCCCTTCCACGTTCTATGTAATATAATGAAATTGTATCAGTAGACAAAATGTGGCCTTTAGCATCTTATCGCATAATTCATTTCGTAATCTAACTCAATACAGGCTCACCATAAATAGCATGTCACACAAAAGTAGAAAATGCCGTAACCGCAACCCCAAACTGCCCGACTAGTTTAGTGTTCGTGACTAAACGTCACTAGTTAATAGTTAACTGTTACGTTGTTATTTAACCTCGACCCTGGACCGAGTTCTTAGAAGTCAAATTATACGCATGCTGACATGTTTAATACATATATATTATAACTAACGTGTTTATTCTTTTTGGGGCTGATAGAGCCAACACTCAAAAGCCTATAAGATATAATGGTACCTACTCATAAAATTTATAAATAAAAAATTAAAAAAAAAATTTTTTTTTGCCCCAAAGTAAGTTTATGTACGTGTGTTTTGGAATATTAAAGATACAATATTTATATATACTATATTATTCCATGCTGGTTTGGGAGAAAAGAATAAACTTTGAATGTACCAGCTGCTTCCCTTCTCGGATTGTAAAAGCCGCTAGAGGGAATGCGAATGCGAATCATTACTAATACGGATGTGAACTAAAAATATATTTTTGGCTCATCAGGTAGATTATTTAAAAATACTATATATGTATTTTTCTTTTCTCTGATTAGCAAATAATGACGAAGATATATAATATAATAATACGAGCCATCACGTGTGCCACTGCTGGGCAAAGGCCTCCCTCCACTTCTTCCATTCAGTCCGGTCCTGCGCTATCTCCTTCCAGTTGCACTTATCATGAAAACAAATGGAGGGGTTTAGACAATTATCTCATCGCGCTTGTCTATTGCGGGTTGATGAGTGAATAGTGGACCTACTGACTCGGTCCAGACTGCCGCCGTTGACTTCCTTAGAGAAGTTCTTCCGCCGCCAGACTAAGTTGTTACCCTATCCTGGCACCAACTATACTGATCAGACCTCTGATGGAAATAAGTTCCATAAGCCCTGAATCAGCAATGTTATACGTTCAAACGTATTGAACGTACGACAGTTTAACGTCGTATCGAAACCTGTATATATATATATACAGCCGTTTATATTTTGCATGACGTCAGGATTTAGTACAATTTTCACTAGACGGTGACGTTAATCTCTCCTACTCCAAAACTTCGATGCGCTGTATCTTATTGTATTTTACTACTTTAAATCAAATTATATTTGTCGGAGCCCGTCCACATCCCTATTACAATCAAAAAGTTAGTTTCGTAATTGTGAAAAAGGGCATTTTAGGCCTGTTATATTCCACAACTTTTCGAAGGTACAAATTGAGCCGTTAGCTTGTCGAGTTTCTATAAAAGCCGATAAAAAGCTTTTTAGTTTTACTAGAATAGTTTTTAAAACTAAAGATCACAACCTTTTTAAATTAATTTAAAAAAAGCTCAAATAAAGTTGACTTTTTTGGTGAAACGCAAAAGGGTAAAGAAAATATAAGGTTTGTTGCTAACTAGACCATTTAATATGAACTCTGAGTCACCATTTACACAAAGTCCATAGAATGTAAATAGAGCGTTCAATCGACCTTCGACTTGCTCACACAAAACGTCTTTGAACCGGCGACTCTATAGACGCAAGTTAGAGAGCGACACAGAAGTGTAACCACGAGTAAGTGTTGGATTCAACTACTCTTACACGTTCTCGAGAAAGGTAAAGTACTTAGGTAAGGAATATCCAAAACTGGAGAGCGTGCAAGAAGAAAATAATGAATCTTGATGACGTGAAAGATGTTTGCATTGCAAAGATCGTGGCAGGTCTATGGACTCTGCCTTCCTACGGGAAACAGGCATACGAACGTTACACTTAAAATATCGGAATTGTGCATTTTTGATTTGCGATATGGTTTTTTCTTGAAAAATTTAGTTATACTATTTCTCAAGACAGGAAAGGATGACTTTTTTAACATCATTTAGTCACACTTATTATAGCTAGTATATAAAGTTTTTTTATATTGAGATTGATAAAAAAAACAGTACATTCACTTCATATTACATTACTCGTAATACTCGTAATCTGAAAAACTAAAATGCTTAAAGCCCACTTAGTATTTCGTACGAGTAAGTTCGTAAGCGTGTGTAATATATTTTTTGCCTTTTCTTCTCTTCAGAGGCAGTTTACACAGTTGTAAAATACAGTGGTCTCTTCCTAATTTCTCGGCAGATTATTGTTCCATCTTAATTGCAATACTAGACTAGAAAACAAATAACTATACTATACACTATCGCGTCTTTATGCCTAATAGGGTAGAAATAGCATTTTGGGTCTTGCGGCTGTAAGCAGACAGAGCAATACCCAAAGGCCACTTTTAGCATGATGGTGTGCGAAAATATGAAGCTTTGGTTTTTACACACACGAAGCGGCCTTTTAGCCCGGGAATACGTAAACACATACTTAATTTGGTTGTATTTAGTCGCATGTATACTTTCTTTACCGTGTAGCTACAGTCACCCTTGCTGTATAGAGGCGCCGCTATTGAGAGCTAGGCTTCGAGTTAATTATGTATGTCAGTGAATATGAACAGCGATCGATTGGTACAACTATTTGGTGAAGGAATATTTACCTTTCTATTACTTTGATATAAAATTACATAGAATTCACCTACATATTACTTTTCAGGGGAATGCGTAGAAATCATGTCAATAAGAGATCGGATGTAGTGAAAACAAACCTGGGCATTGGTATCATATGGGTGCCCATAAGATGTTTTTTGAAAAATCCAAAGTTCCTTCTCGCAGGTTGTGGGGTCGGGTCTAATTCAACAAGTTTGTGCGTTACGTGCGATACACGAACTAGCCGCATCCCCTATTAACATGATTTGCATTTTCACTTATTTCCTCGATTGGCTTTTACGATCTGCGAAGGAAGAGAAGCAGTTAGTACATTCTAAGGTTTAACTTTTCCCGACCAGCATAAAACAGTAAAGTATACTAAATTAAGTAAAATAAGTGTTTATATACATAACTTATAACTCCAGTGCAATTAGTAACCTCTACCTCTAGTTCCCACTACAGGCTCTTGTAATGTAAAACGTAACACTTATGGAACTTTGTGCGTTCTTCTTCGTCTAAGCGCGTTCCCGGTTGCATCCTCAGCTGTGCTGCTTCGGAGCCCGGGGTGCGCTTTCCTGCTTTTTCTTCTCCAAAAATAACATGCAGCCAACGGTCACCCAAGGATGCCAAAGACCTTGCAAAATGGAAAAGAAATAGCCGGAACAGTTTAAATGATTTGGCTATAGTTTTACCACCGGTCGCCTGCCTGACGTCAACCCACTTTGTGAATGTATTTGTGCGAAAAGTTTTACAACCGGCCGCCGCCCGTCGTTAACCCTCCTTGGGAATGCAATTGTAGCACGAGATGTTTGTGCTAAGTCCTTTAATCGCCTCTTACGACATCCACAGGAAGAGATGGAGTGGTCTTATTCTACTCTGCCGGGAACCACACGGACTAGATACTATAGAACTTTGTACGTTACGTACTAGCAATTATAAACCCAAAACTTTTAGATCGGCTGTTTTGTAAAAAGAGCTATTAAAATAAATTATTTTGTCGCAATTGGTTGTAAAACTTTATTACCACGACGTGTAGTTGCGAACAATTACACATTATTATTTAACCACATCCAAAAGAGTACTTAAAAAGTATTTAAATTCTTCCATCGCAACTAGTTATGAAACTTGGTTGCGATGACGGCCAGAGGATTATAATAGGAAGAGATGGAGTGGTCCACACAAGTTTTAAACTTGTGTTATGGGATACTAACTCAACGATACTATATTTTATGATAAATACATATATAGATAAACACCCAAGACCCAGGACAATTTGAATAAACGGGCAAGTGCGAGTCGGACTCGTACATGAAGGGTTCCGTACCACCGTACAATATTTTAAAACGCTAAAAAACACGTTTTTTGTATGACAACCCCCTTTAATTTCTAACTTTATTTTATTTTTAGTATTTTTTATTATTGTAGTCATAGTAATACATAATTGGTGAAAATTTCAAGTATCTAGTTAATGCTATTATGAAGATCAAGTTAAAAACGCTGAAAAAAACACGTTTCTTGTATGACGACCCCCTTTAATTTTTGACTATTTTTATTTTTAGTATTTGTTGTTATATCCGCTACAGTAATACATAATCGGTGAAAATTTTAAGTGTCTAGCTTTTACGGTTCAAGAGATAGTGTGTGTGTCCTGTGACTGACGGACAGACAGACAGACGGACAGACAGCGGAGTCTCAGTAATAGGGTCCCGTTTGCACCCTTCGGGTACGGAACCCTAAAAAGGCCATTTTCCAACATGCTCTGGCTGGGGATCGAACCCAGAACCTCCGGATTAGCGGTCTAGCGTGTTAACCATTACGAAACGGAGGTCATCATATTAATTTAAACCAATTAAAAACCAAACATTCTATATAAAGCCTTTGTCTATTAGAGTAAGGTTGGATCCCCACGGGTGTTGCGTCATCGCAATGCAAAAGTTTTGACACATTGCCGGCCACACACGCGCTGCGCTATCGCATAGTTTCTAACTTTCTACAACGTACTCACAATGAGTCGACGACCTCCGTGGAGTAGTGATTTACATGTCAGTCCGCCACTTCGGAGGTTGTAGTTTCGATCTCCAGCGAGGGTAAGTTGGAAAATGGCCTATTTAAAATTGTCCTGGGTCTTGACTAAAATATAGTATCGTTGAGTTATTATCCAATAACACAAGTTTAAACTTACTTTGGTAACCCCAAAGCTCAATCAGTGTGATTTGTCCCTATATATTTGTTTGTTTGTAATAATTTTATTGTACTAAAAACATGCATATAATATACAAAATTCGAAAGAGCAAATATACAATGATAATATATTTAATGAGTACACTCCCGCTACGTCTCGAGGGCTGGAGTGAATTATGTGTGCTTTGCGTCGACGCAGCGCATCGTTTGTTCACTACGCTTATTTGTTTGTAAAACGACGCAACGCTGACATAATTCAGCGTGTGGACTCCCATCTAAGACACTAAGGGGTCGTGGAAATAAGTACTTATGTGGTGGATTTAATTTTGAAAAAAAAACAAAGCTTTGTGTGAATGCTAGTGATCAAAACTAGCAAGTCTACAACAAACTCAATCTAAACCCAATCTGAATTGAGTTTATAATGGCGGTCGCGATTGGACATTAATTATTTATAATCAGGCGAATGACGCGCGCACGCAAGCTTTCAATTAAAACCATCATTTTTCACCGGCTGTATCAATGCATGACTAATGACTCGACTACATCGAACGCACAGGTAACTAGGCAGATATCGTAGGTGGGTTTATAGAGGAACACTTTAAACAATGGTTTAAATAATGATGCTTTCCTATGCTTAG
Source organism: Acrobasis repandana (assembly GCA_963576875.1). Taxonomy (NCBI): domain Eukaryota; kingdom Metazoa; phylum Arthropoda; class Insecta; order Lepidoptera; family Pyralidae; genus Acrobasis; species Acrobasis repandana. Next base: position 20,429,056 of record OY756229.1, on the reverse strand, counting down.
ATTTGTAGGCATGTATTATGAGACCAACACTTTGGATTTTCCGGCAAGATTTTCCGAGATATGGGTGTAAAGTAATCACGGGTTCACAGCTTGGATCAGCTGATGGGCCAATTTGTATGCAAGGTCAAACAATATTTTTCTAATTTCAATATATGTTTCTTGTTTCATCAGTATCATGGACTCAGTTCAGTATATTTCATTAGACCTTGTATATGTATGATTTACTGGTTTAATTTACTGATGATTACTGGTCGACTGGAAGAGATATTATGCCTTCCGGAATAAGTCCACCATTTGTACAACTACCTTTGTTACTCGTATTAACTTATTATGTGTAAATAACGCTGATGTACAATAAAGTTTTTTAAATAAATAAATTTATTCATTGGGACAGGTGGGTATGACGATTTATTCATCGAATAACAAACTAAAGCTTACACGAACACGGGCCACGTCATAAATACCAGCTACAATTAAATAATTTTCCCCTACGTCTAAAATGTAACACAAAATTGCTCATTAATAAATTAGTAACCGCTCATGTCTCGACTCACATTTCACGCTCCATTGCTCGTCTTCATAAAGCAATCTTACAGGGTCGTGACACACCAAGCCGACTGGAAGACGAACATGACGTCATAAGGGTACCGACATATCAAGCAGAGTTGATTCGAAACGTCATAGTGTGGCGTCAAATGTTATGATATTATGAAGATGGTAGTTTGTGTGATTTTGTAAAGGGAAAGAAATGCGGGCGAAGAAGTCGCATAGGAGCATGATAAAGACTTTTTTACTCGACTACGGCGAAGCTAAAAGGGTTATGTGTTTCGCCACTTTATTGGCTGAGAGAGCGAAGGTCTCATATTAGAGATTGTCCAAAACTGCTTTCGTCCGTCTGTCTGTCCTCGCCTACAGGTCGCATTTTTCAACCGATTTAAACGAAAATTGACACCTTGATTTTTTTTTAGACAATCGCGATTTTTGACTGGGGGAGACAGGAGGGAAAAGGGGGAACTTTGCTGTAGCATTATTTAGTGACGGAATTCAATCAAAAAGGCACAGTAAGGACTTCATTCTTCACAAGACGAAGGGGAAAAGGGGGAAGTGGAGGGGGAAAAGGGGGGAAGTTTGCTGTAGCGTTATAAATGGAGGGAATTACTGAAATGGCTTTGCTAAGCCAGGCGAAAGGGGAAAGTGTCGGTTATCGCATGGTTATAAGAGCTCGCGAGGTTTACTTTTTTCACAGAACCACTAGGGTTATGTATGTTCATCTGTTTTCTGGTATCTTCAATGATGTTGGAAACGTTTTGGCTGTCCGCTAGTTGCAGGCTGTGTGACGTTATAGTAAAATAAATATATCGCCTTATGTAGTCCAGATGAACTAAAAATATAGAATCATACCGTATTGTAATCATAATTAGTGGTTCTGTGAACTGTAGACCCTGTGAGACAAGTCTGTATTTGCATATTTATATATTACTACTACTATGCTGGCTCAGCGAACCAAAGTGAGTCTTGGCCTCCAGCACAAGAGCACGCCAGCGCTCTCGGTCCTATGCCAGCTCTCGCCAGTTGTCGCCAACTTGCAGCTCGCGCAGGTCCACCATCACCACGTGGCTCCAGCGATACCTGGGACGGCCCACCGGCCTGCGACCGATCGGCCGGCCCTGGTATGCTCTCTTCACTCCCCGATCCTTCTCCATTCTTTCGACGAGTCTGAGCCATCGAAGACGGTGCGCTTTAGCTTCGCCCATAATGTTAGGCTCGTCCACTAGATTTTGTATTTTGCATTGCTCTTATCTTCCATAAACCATCCTATCCTCTCACTGGTCCCAGGATCTTGCAAATATTATATTATATGCATATTTACATGATATTATTTATGTTTTCAATCTCTATGACTCCGCCATTTCGGAAAAATCCAAAACCTGAATAGACAAAAGAATTCACGAGAATCGGTTGAAAAATGCGATATATAGAGTATGGACAGCCAGACACCTGGACAGCTGGACAGCCGGACATTCGACAGCATTTTTACCCAAGCTAATACGGTGATACTTTAGTACCTACTTCGTGCTCGCTCGGTCAAAAATATACATATATATATATATATATATATATATATATATATAATATAATTTGTACTTTTCATGAAGAATTTTCCCTTAGTAAGGTTTTAAATTATAACATTGATGTCATATTAAAAGCATCCGTGACATCATCATCATTTTCCTTGCCTGTTTGGAGTCGGCTCTGTATGTCAACTCCTTCCACCATTTTCTATCATTTATTGACATATCTCGACTAAATACCAATAACTTGAACAGTGCACTGTATTGTTTTTTGAGGTATCAATCAATAAAAAGTGTCAGTTCCTTTTATTTTATTCAACTAATTATGACTTCTCACGATATTTATAGAGAAACAAATCAATTTTGATTAAAACCTGACCTTCCGTCTCATAGTAGCCCGATGTTTGCTCCGATTTCCGCAAATGCAAATGAGTAATATTCCATTAAGATTGTCGTCGGCCGCCGGCAATAAATCGTCCCTTGTCGTCGTGTCGGCCGACATTACTACAAACTATTTTGACCGCTTCGATAACCCAGCCGCAACCTACATTCCAATTCCATACAGTCAAATATTAAGTGATAGATGGATTTCAATTTTGTAAAGTATTTTCTTTTCATTTTTGAAATGAATGATGATCACGATGTTACGTACGTACTCTTATGCCATACTAGCCGTAACCCACGGTGTTGCATGCGTGGTACAAACTCACGAACATGAAGGATTTATTTATAGATACAGATACATTATCACGTCTTTATCCCTAATGGGGTAGTTAGAGCCTAGGGCCATAAAACAAAAAGGCCACTTTTAGCGTGCTGGTGGCCACAAGGTGGCAAAAGGAATCAAAATAGTAATGGGTTGCTAGCCGCATCGCCTATTAACATGATTCGCATTTTCGCCCATTCCCTCGATCAGCTTTTACAATCAGCGCGGGGAGAGAAGCACATGTTGGCGGGAAGAGAAGCATACAGAAGTTGGTATATTCTAAGTTTTTTCTTGTCTCCCAGATCAGCATGGAAGATGGTATTATACGACGTGGAAGGGACATACTCGTAATAAATAGAACCACGGTCTATACTAGATCATTATAGTATAGTTAAATTAAAGTAACAGCCAAAAAAACAAAAAAAAATTGCATTTGCATAGTAAATTGTGCAGCCGCCCGGGCAATTTGTATGGGAATATCTTTTTTTTTTTGTTTTTTGACTGGTTTTTTCATTTCATTATACTTTAGTGATCTGAAATAGCGAGTGGTTCAATTTATTACGGGTATGTCCCTTCCAGGTTGTATATGGATTTAACCGATTAAAATAAAGTGTCTTGTGTGCGCAGTGTCTTCTCGTCCAAAATATCCCAGTGCCTCAAGACGAAAGTGCTTAATCAATGTGTGTTACCAGTGATGACTTATGGCTCTGAAACGTGGTCCCTTACTATGGGTCTCATAAGAAGGCTCAAGGTCGCTCAGCGGGCTATGGAGAGGGCTATGCTAGGTGTTTCTTTACGTGATCGAATCAGAAATGAGGAGATTCGTAGAAGAACTAAGGTCACAGACATAGCCCAGTGGATTAGCTCATTGAAGTGGCAGTGGGCGGGGCACATAGCGCGAAGAACCGATGGCCGATGGGGTAGAAAGGTTCTCGAATGGCGACCACGTACCGGCAGGCGCAGCGTAGGACACCCACCTGCTAGGTGGTCAGACGACCTGAGCAAGGTTGCAGGAAAACGCTGGATGCAGGCCGCTTCCGATCGGTCGTTTTGGAAATCCTTGGGGGAGGCCTATGTCCAGCAGTGGACTTCCTGTGGCTGATATGATGATGATGATGATGATGATTAAAATAAACGAATTTGCCTTACCGTCGTGATGATTATGAGCACACTGATACAGGTTGGTAAGTGTTCTTTACAACAAACAAGCAAAAAGATAGCGTCGCATCATTACCGTTTTAATAGAGGCTGCTCTATAAGGTCATACTTTTGTAAGATCGCGGAAAATGTTAATGTACAAATTGAAGCCTGAAATTAGCCAGTTAGCATACAATATACCGCCATTATTCAGCAGGCAACTGCGCAATAAATTTTACATTAGCTGGTATGGTCACGAATTAAAGAAAATACAAAAAAGGCACATTTAAATAAGCATCTTGTCTTTAAAAATCACTTTAAGAGTGGGTTTTGCAACCATAGGCTTTATCTTCCCAAAAGGGAATAGTACCTATACGTATTTTTATATATGCTTTTTATCTACTAAGCTTTTTCTACATCCTCGAGAACAAAAGTAGCTAAGTACATTCTGTTACAGTTTAATTTTTAAATAGGTGTTTATGTTCACTACTGCTGGGTAAAAGACTCCCCTCCCTGCTTTCACAATTCTCTATTCTGGGTCTTTGCCTCCAATCCCTGTCGTAACTTTTGAAGTCATCTTACCTTCTTGTTCTAGGCCTTCCTCTCTCCCTATGCCTATTGGTGGAAATCCAAAAATGAAGAAAAAGTTAATCAAGTGAACAGTCAGGTCGGGCCACCCAACGTGAATGGTGAAGCTCTATTAGACCCTAGTCTAATAGAGCTTCACCATTCACCTTGAAAAGGAACTTTACACATCTGTACTTTCGTGGTTTTGTAGTGTGGCGGGCTCATAATAATCGGCTGATTAGTTATACGCCATCATGCGGCCAGTCCGAGTTATGGCAGTAAATGTATTACTCATAAATAAGTAACAAATACTGGACGAGAAAATTATGGCACATTTAGCGATTTGTATCTGCTTTTTAAAACATTATTTTTACCCGACTACAGCAAAGCCAAAAGAAGAGCTAGGTGTTCCGCCGTTATATATATATGTAGGTATGTATGTTCATTGTTCCCTCGCATGTTTTTGATTGATTGTACCTAACTAAAATGACTTCTGGTTTTGTTTTTCGAGTGTGTAAGTGACCAATACTGGTATCCAAGGCCTACGGGACCCGAAAAGATATGCTAAGCTTTTTATAGATACAGATATCGCATTACATCTTAAATATTGATCCTGTCTACCCTGTAAAATATAAAAACGATATGTACTTAAAGATTAGTACAAATACAAGTACATAAAACCATTCCAGGTCGCTAGCAAGCTCTGGTGACGCAGCTTGCCATTACATCACCACAGGCCAAACTCGGAACAAAAACTATAACAAATAATGGCGCAATTAATTAGCCCCCTCTCCCGCAGCCCCCCCCCCCCCCTACTCCCCGCAACCCCATAAAACACCGCCAGTGGCTCCAAGTCCGCAACTTGTAAATTCCTATGTTTTGGAATTTCCCACTAAAACTAAAAATGTAACAGATGCGACACTTACCAGAATCCGCACCAGAAATCTGTGCTTGCACGTGTTGTAATTGACCCAGGGGGCAGGACGCGGGGTGTGGCGGCGGCCGGGGCGGCGGCGCGGTGAGCGAGAAGCGGCGCGGCGAGCTAGCGGCGACGCTGCTGCGTGGCGGCGCGGCAGTGGCGTAGCGTGGTGGTGTGGCGTGCAGCACCCTTAACTGGCACGGGGCGTGGCGGCCGGGGCGGTGGCGCGGTGAGGCGAGCAGCAACGCGGCGAGCTAGCGGCGGTGCTACTGCGTGGCGGCGCGGCAACGGCTTGGCGGCCGTACAGCGGCGGCGTAGCTGTGTGCTGCTGCGGCGGGTGCAGCAGCAGCGTGGCAGCGTGCGGCGGCAGCGAGTGCAGCGGCGGCGTTACTGTATGCTGCGGCAGCGTGGCGGCGCTCAAAGCCCTGCCAGGGTCGTCCGTGCAGCGACTTGAGTGGACTGTATATATGGGGTCGGGCCAGCAGGCTGTGAGGGAGGCAGAAGGCCTAGCTCAGGTGTTCAACAGTCTTAAGGTATAATCTATAGTGGATTATATTTATTGCACATTCACATTAAATCACACAAGTAATCACAGATTTTAAAGTCAACAGAAAAAATGATGTAAAAAATAAAAGAAAATAAAAACATAAACCTTCAGGGATTTTCCTTACTTGAAATAAAATCACTCAACTTTTCACTTATTTCACCACTTTATTACATCACTATAACTACCTATTATCACTATGACTGTTCACTATGACTACTTGTTATAACTGTTCACTATTACTATTCACTACTTGTTATCACTGGACTGCTTGAGGTAAACTGAATACCTCCATACAAACCGTGACTTGATTTATACAGTTTTGGGCTGTCTAGATTGTAGAATTCAGCAAAAATCAAGCCAATTATAATATTCGAATTATTTCACACATTAAAAACTTACTTCGCTCACCATAAAATTTTTGCACACGGTTCTGTTTTCTCTATTTCCTTTTCTGTCTTATAAGTGCATCTCTTTCTAGTGAAATCCACAGTTCTCATCGGTTTGTACTATGAAGGCAGTCAATTATTTACAATTTCTTAATTCTCAGTCATGTGTTTCATCTTTATACATGTTTTATAATTCTGATTTTCAAAATATAATCAGTAATTATCAAGTTATTTACAAAAAACCATCTAGCGGTTCTCGTTATGGTATTGCTTTTTAGTTTGCAGTCAGATTTTTACAGAAAATGTCTAGTGGCTCTCGTTATGGTATTGCTTTTTAGTTTGCAATAAATATTGCTATTTTTTCTTACAATACATACCATAACGTAACTTAGAAATTAGGGGAATGAAACAACCTAGATCATTATACATACATTTCAGCTAAATTAATGCCCTATCTAATAAAAAAGTATTTATTTCCATAAAACTTAACTAACTATATACCATAACTTACAACTATCTTAAGGGATTTTAACTATGGAAAAAATTTTCTTTTAAAAACCTATCTATACAATTTTTTCTAACTAAAATCATCCTTATTTCATATTATTCTTGTACGTCGCTGACAAAATCGTAATTAAAAAAATGCTCTCTCCTTTTCTCGGTTTATGCTCACAATAATAATGCGATACGGTGTATAAGTTTTTAAATTTAGTTTTGCTCTTTATTCTTTGTAGTCTTATCTTGTCCTTTTGACTCCACTTACATTTCCATTTCATTTTGACATACCAAATTTTTTTACGTTGTTTTTCAGTAATTGCCCATGTTTGAATTCCGTACGATAAACGTGGGAGGATACACGTGTCGTATACTTTTATTTTTTCTTTTCATGAGCATATTTTTGTCCTTTATGACTTCACTTAGGGACCAAACTTGTTTCCAGCTGCTTGATATTTGAGACCCTGTTACTAGATATAACTTCATTTAGGAAAATAAACTGGCCGTGTGGTGACGACTGAGTATAATAATAATTGTCATCACTTCTTTCCTCTCCCAAAGGTGTCATAAGCGGCGACTAAGGGAAGTGTTGATAACTGAGGACGGACAGCAGCGTCCTCTGATCGAAGATTTTACTGCTACAATTATATACTGGAAAAAACTTTGGGCTTTGAAACTAAGAAAGCCACCGGGAACGCGTTAAGATGACTTCTTCTGTAGCACTCTATATGTCGTGCAGGCAGCCACCGGAACGGGCCAACTTAAAATTAACAATCTTACATCTGCATAACGAGGCGATGTTTAAGTTCCATTTTGGAAGTCTTTCCCTGTGGACTGTTCTGGACTGCACTCATTTGGTTGCAACGCTATTTTAGTACTGCCATTTGCATGTTTGAATATCTCATGAAACTACTTTATTTGCTTAATACTTAACTAGTTTTTCCAAACTGTAGAATGTATCAGCTGCTTCTCTTCTTGCAAAAATCTTAAAAGCCTATCGTGGAAATGCGTGAGAATCCTAATCAATTTAAAAGCTGATACCGCTGGCAACTCATCACTATTTGTATGTCCTTTTTCCATCATCGAGTCCTCCAAACTAGACATATAGAGACATCCATAAACGAGTTTTCAAACCCTAGACTCTGTTTTTGCCGTTAATAGGTAGGTAGTTAACACTTATTCCCTCACTGGAGTTTTTAACCTTTTTATTTTAAAACGAAAATCGTATATCGCCTAACTTTTTAGTTTAATACGCTATTATCCTAAAACCAATTCAAAACAAGTACCGAAACCTTCAAAATAGTCTCGTATAAGTCCATAAAAGTGAAGTACCTATGCAGGTACGACTCGTAATGAGGCTGTTCGCATGCCGCGCGCATCGGGGAATGGGCTGGGTGACCAAATCGGGAATATTCCCACATTTTGGGGAACATAGTTTTGCTTGGCGTTCTGGAATTTTAATCCTCCTCCTCATCTAAGGGTGTTGATGGTTTCGTCCCTTAGCTATGCTACTTTTCCTCCTTTTTTGTGTCGATTGGCTCAAAAGACGCATTATAATTTGTCCCTCCAGTGAGTAGTCACTCTTATGCCACTTTCCAACTCCGTGTACAGGTCGTGTTTCGTGCAGCTGGTCGGGCACGAAGGACACGAGAGAAGGTGCTGCATGGTTTGATCGGAGTGACCACATTGGGCTTCTGTTTTGACAATATAGCGCAATCACGGGCCCTTCACTGAGAAGGGATTGATTGAGGGAACTGAGAGCGACACACGCAGTCGATTCAGGCACTTCCAAGTAGCCCAAGGGAGTTTATGGCCCGGGGGCAGCTCTTCCGACAGAGGAACAAAGTTTAAGGGCTATTTTGCTTACTTAATTATTATGAAATGAAAAGCATAGATACAAATTTAGAGAAAAAAAAAATGTACTGGTAATGTGTTTTAAATCGTATGTTTATTATTTTTATCGTAAAAAGATCATATTCTTTTATTTATTTTTTTTTTAAACATTATTTTTTTATTAGATATTCGAAATGTTTTTGAAATTGTACGATGTGTGACATAATTTTTAAGAATACACTCCAAAACTATATTTTTTTAGAAAAATTGCTTATAATTATACATTTATTTTAATAAATTTTTGGGATTTTTTTAAACTATTGATTGAGCTTTAACCCTAAACGGTAGATCATGTGGTACTTTGGGCTATAAATAAAAGATAATGGATTGTAAAATTTAGATATAATACTGGTTAAGTATTTACAATGGACGCGCATATCGCTCAGCGAGTCGTTTGGCCAAGTGAGGACCGCTGACCGGCGGTCCAGTGAGGCAGCCGCGACGCGCCCCGCGCCTCCCGCAATGACGTCGTCGTTTGTCCGCGGCACTATTTTGGGAAAATTTGTAACTTGAAAGTGGCAACCCTTTGAATGGGCGTTCGCGACGGTGTAATAGCGCCCACGACGGATGGGACCACTGCCCGAATTTGTAGCTAATGGCAGTTCAGCAATTCGTTTGTTACAAACTTTCCAGTGAAAAATGTTATGTCTGTATGAATTGGGACTATGCGCTAGATGAATTCATTTTGTGAATAGGTGCAAATGGACATAATCGTTCCTGGAAATTGTTAAAACTTTTATGCGACTTTTCAATAGGTACAATATGTACAATAGCATTCATCAACTACTTGTTTTCAATCTCCGTGAGCTTTTTCATGACACATTTTTATATTAATTCCTATAGGAATTATTATTAGTAAGTATATGAAGACATAAGGTCTTGTTTTAAAACAAAACTTTTTTTGTTAATTCAAATTATGTGTTGTGTCCCAAAGTTTTGATGTATTATCGTCACCCGTATGGATTCGATGATAAACTTCATACAAAAGATACAGTAGCTTTTCAAAAAATTTGCTCAGGGCTTATTTATACTGAAGTCGTTAGGAGAAATCTCCAGTACATGTTATGATTTGCAGGTTTCAAACACATTTCATTTAAGTTTTTATTGAGTTTTATCTGTCCCGTTGTCTGTGTGTCCGTAATCAAATCTTGCATGATCTCTGTGTGTCCATGATCAAATCTTGATTTAGTTGAAATTTCAAATAAGTATGTAAGTTGGGTCAAAGTATGCAATATTAAGGTACCAATGACCTGATCTCTTGATGAAGCCGGAAGCTGGCCACGGCATCTCCGTGATAAAACTATAACCCCACCGTGTTTGGGCTCAATTGTTTCGTATTCAGGAGAGCACTTAGTTCATTGTTTTAGATAAAAGCTAGTTATTCAAAATATTTTTTAAATAATAACTTAGTATGATTCCAAATTATTTTGTGTTAATTAGTCGATACCTTTTGAGATTATAGAAAACAATGTTCATTTACTTATTACGTATCTTGAAGAGCAAATAAAAGTAATATCGTTGCAAACCACACGACATTGCGGTTGTCAGTGGCAGTCGGAACGGCCAGGCCACAGTACAAGTGTGGACAAAAGGTTAGTTTTAATATTTTAAAAAGTTGAAATGTTTTGTCTCATTTGATATCGAAACTACATAATGTACGAGTTTTACTTTTCTCGCCTTTTCAGCGTGACAAACGTCCACTTGAAATTACTTCAACATTAAATTTTGTCTAATTAGGCCATCCTATCTAGAAATACAAGTTACTAGCATGTTGATCTGAATATTTGATGACGAATATGTGACGTAATTTTTAAGCGGTAGAGGCTCTAATACCGAGCAAGTTAACAAGACAACATTAAAGAAAAGTCATGATTAGATGCAGGCCGCTCTAGATCCGTCATTTTGAAGTCATTGGGCTCTCCCAATGACTTCAAAATGACGGATCTAGAGCGGTCAAACAGTGGACGTTATGCGGTTAAAATGATGAATGATAACCCATTATCATCAATCCATCGTAAGATTATTTGCAACATATAACTAAAAATAAAATATAACTCCCAATTTATAACTGCCCTATTTCTGTACGGAGACACTATCACGTCTATAACAGATCAGACGAAGCCTTAAGACTAAAGGCCAAGTTTAGCGTGAAGGTGAAAAAGGGGAATCGAAATAGTGATGGGTTGCTAGCCGCATCGCCTATTAACATGATTCGAATTTTCGCCCATTCGCTCGGCTTTTTTAAATCTACGCAAGATAACGAAGCAACTGGTACATTCTCAGTATTTTTTCTGTCCCAAACGAGCATTTAAGAAAGCCCTGTTTTTAAGGCAGGAAATTACCTTCTGTATACCTGCAGGGCTTCTGTGCACCTGCAGGACTGTCTGCGGAATGAAGTCACGTTCGCTCGTTCGCTTTTTGTATCGCATGAAAATGTCTCCATTTCAATTGGAGTCTAGAACGACGCGTGTGATTGCGAATGTTATATTCAATAATCTTTTATGACAATATCGCAAATATAAATACAAAGAAAAAAAATACTAAAAATACATAGATCTCTTCTAAGCTGGTCTTGGAGAAAAGAAAAAATCTGAATGTACCAGCCGCCTTTCTTCCCGCGCAGATCATAAAAGCCGATGGAGAGAATAGGCAAAAAGGTTGCGGCTAGCTTGCAATATGGTTTGCTAGCAACCCATCACTATTTGATTCCTTTTACCACCGCAAGACCCAAAGTGCTGTCCGCCCCAATAGGGAAGATAAAGAAGTGTAGTGCAAATAAAAATATATAGTTGAAAGTAGTTGGTAGTTTAATCTCATTTGTATTTTTTTTTTTTCTTAA